>ML994653.1:320399-651357 GCA_010093925.1 Zopfia rhizophila CBS 207.26
TTTCCGGTGTTCTCGTCTCTATGATCTTGAATGACAGACAGTCGGTGCGCAGCTCGTTACTGTTCGTCCTAAGGCACCGGCTTCGCGAACTGGTAGGGGTCGTCGCCGCACGGATACGCCTAGGTTATACATGAGATTTCGGGAGAAAAAGAGACGTGCTGGGAAGGAGCGAACCGCCGAGGCAAAGCATGGACCGAGATGTTAACAAAAGACCCTTCTCGAGCAGTCGCTTAAACAGTAAGTGCCATAGAACGCAGGGGGGCGAAAGGTAGCGTAGGAAGAGAAGGTGTTTAGACGGACAATCAAGGTGATCTATCTTAGACTTGCAGCTAATTGTAAGGCTCAACAACCTCCGATGTGAGAACATCGAGAATTTCCTTCATTATATTGATCTGTGCCATCCAGGTTTGAAGGAGAAGATCTATAATCTATCTGCCATCTTACTAGAGTCGTAAATTACGGGCTGCCACCGCAATTACTAACAATCGAGACAATCCCTTATGATAAATTGTCTGAGCTCCACGATTTTCCTTTGGAGCAAATGTTTCAGTTCTCAAGTTATTCTATAAGTTAGCTGTCCTTTAATAAGAATGCTCTATTTGCTAATGAAACAGTCGACGTATCACTGCTATCACACGAGACTCAACTTAAACAATCGCCGTAATTCCACCAAAGGAAACACGTAGATCTGAAAATATTCCCTCGATCGAAGTTGGTAAGTTGCGGTGTGATTAGCTGTGGGTGTTTTCAGGCAGGTATAAAGACAAGTAACATGATAAGCCGAACCCATAATTTTTGAGTTGGGTATAATAGGCATTCAATACAAGTGGAAAGAGTATTCAACGGAGGAATTTCCGACATGTTATACAAGGATATCTTGGTAAGAGTTGGACATTTCTTTTAAGGATTATGGGGTTGGTGAGCATGGATAAGCGGGCTTGTTAAATTGATTATTTCTACGAAAGTGCATTAGTTACCTAACCAGTGATATTTCATGTCTTGGGTAGCTAGTTATATGCTCGGAGCTGTTTTATATTGCTTTCGCCTCTTGTCCTTCCGTTGGCAACGAGACACGCGGGCTCATATCTACGCCATTCTGTGGAGCCACTGTAGTATGCAATGCTTGGCTATTTCCTCTTTTCTTCTTAGTTTGACCCTTTTTCCTTCTCTGGTTTGCAATGTCCGCGGCTGTTACCTGAATTGGCAACGGATAGCACTTGTCCTATTTTGCTCTCAGAACTGAACAGTAATAAAGTGGCCAGTAGGCGTGCTTACAATATCTTCCGGCGACATTGGCCAGGACTTGTTTGTAGATTTAAACTCAAAATTCTGACCTTTCCGACGTAGTAAGATATAAACATCAGCGTGGTAATCTTGGTGAATATCATATCCGTTTTTAGTAAACGTCCGCCACCTTTTTAGGAAGTTTTCATTGTTCCTGTCTCTTTTCTTTGATCGTCCTTGGGTTCTTAAAGACATATCTAGAGGGAAGTTACGAAGGGGGGGAAAAGCCCGCTCTAAACTAGCATTTTTATATACACGAAATTCAAAGCCTACTTTGGGAGCACGAGTACGGGTCGGACCATTAAAGGACCCCAACGGTCTATAGACGTAGGTTCTAAATAGACTATTCTTAAACTCTTCTTTTTCTTCTTCTTCTCTTACCATCTCTTACTTCATCCTCGTCCGCTTCTCATCTTCTATTATCCTTATCATTTTGCGGAAATAATATCATTATTGAGAATTAATGTGCCTTATAATGTTGTGAGCATCTGTCGCGCCAGTCGAAGATAGTATTTTACCACGAAGAAAACCGAGGAAAATATACGGCGTGAAAGATTAGATTGGAAGAAAAGGCTAACAACCCGAATTTCCTAAAGAAAAGAGCAGCGACGCATAAGAGATTTCAATGCAGAATTAGAAGAGGCTAAAAGCTTAATCCTGGCGTAGCTCGCTAGGTACACCCGCACAAGGAACCTATATTAGAATGGAATCTAGATCGGGTTCTGCTTGAACGCCTACAATCAAGTCCATGTAATGTGTAGTTAGAAACACACAGCTAAATTAATACACCAACGTAGTTGCGGAAGTCATGGCCTGCTGTCGAGAAGGTCACTTCTAACAATTCAACTAGTTACGCCCCCTTACCCCTTGAATTAGTGGGGAGATTACTAAGCAGCGACTTCCGTACAACAACCTTATCTATCCGCAAAATAACTTCAGATGCGCGATATCTCTACACATGCTCTACAAAAGCTCTACATCAGTAAGAAGGAGTATGAAGAATAAATAAGATAAGTGATGGACAGTTTGCCTTCAGGGTCAAAGAGAGTAACCATTTAAGGAGGTTCCAGTAGGAGCGAGACAAAACGTCTAAGTTGGAGCGGTGGATGAAGGTCGTTATTTTCGAAGCTTAACGCCATGAACTTTCTGGACGTGGTTTTTAAATTCGTCAAGGTCTCTTAGGAAGTTACCCAAAGGCTTGCAGTCGGGATGGTGGCAGACAAATTTTCCACCTACAGGCTCGTGTTTCAGGTGAACATTTTCGACATGGTCCATCATGTGGGAAACGCGGCTGAAGGTGTGCATACGGTCTTTATACAGCAGCGTCTCGTCCCCAACACAATAAATGCACTGTGTCCTCTCTAGAATAAGGGGAATCTCCTCAAGCTTCAGGAGAGGCGTCGCATCTAGGAGTCCTTCCGTAGGACTATCTTCGCAAGGTTGTGACGAGCGTGGCTGACGTATCTCCCGCCGAGATGCAAGAACCACTATAAGGTTGATGGCACGGATTTTCCGGTCTGTAATGCACTTTATATCAAGATTCATATTAAAATCGCACAAGATCGCCTGTAACTGATTCCGTTCTTCTAGGTAGTGTTGAACAGCGGGCTCGGCTTCCTCGTCCACCACCATCCCGCTCAACTGTCGCTCCAGCTCTTCATCATGGATGCGGCGGCGGCAAGCCTCTTGGTACACTTTAGTCATCTCATCTCGAAAACTTTTTTCGGCATTCCTAAGATCTCTCTGGAGTTGTCGGTATCTATCATGAACCGGTTTAGGGGCAAATTTAATAAACCTGTATTCCTGCCGAATGCCAATCGACATCTGTCTTACTCTTCTCGAAAGGTCAACGATCTCTGGGTCTGGAGGGAGCCCATCGAGTTCCGTCTTTGGAATCTCTTTGGGCACTTCCGGGTTGCATCTAATGCTCATGTGTGTAAAGGCTCGGGTAAGACCATCAGCCGATGGGTCTCTCTCGAGGAACGCATCCTGCACATTAAATCCGACTCGATGGTTGAGGTAGGCGTTAGCCAAACATCCAGTCATAGGGTCGTGACGCATAACCTGATCGACAACCGCATCGGGGGCCTTATCGAGAATGGCATTTACATTACCACGCCGCATGCAGTAGGAAGTCCATTTCTCCTCAGATCCAAGATCTGTTCCGATACGGTCAAGGTAGAATGCGTACGTGGAGTACTTCATAGGCTTCGTTCCCGATTTCTCCCATCTTCCACTTGCCGCCCGTATAGACGTACGGAAGATCGGTGTCTTGAGCTTAGACGACTTCCAATGCACCTTTACCGCACCTTTGCCAAGTTGCGTGGAAAAGAATGGTTCGGCCCTACTGTAGCCATCAACTTGAATGGCATCGTCACGAATCGCGCGGGCCAAAATATAGCTAATAGGGCAGAGGATAGCCAGAGGGTGTTCACGAAACAAGAAAATGGTGCTAGAAAAATTGCATTAGCCGAATAGAGCCACCAGTTTGGGTCACAAGTATCTTACGGTTTAGGTTTGTTGTCTGCCCCTTTATGGTACCGAAAATACACCTCCATTGCAAGGATATCTCTGCCTCCCTGCTTAGGATCCTTGACGATCCAGAGGGTAATGTCCTCGTAGCAAAGCACCTTGTGCTTCCGGATCGGGTCGCCGAACTCGTCCACTTCGGTGTCGTTCGAGTTGTCGGCATCCACTGCCTCGGCATTGCCATTGCTACCCGTGTCGTCGAGGTCCTCGCCGCCAAGATCAGTATCGTCTGTTACATCGCTGTCATATCCATCAGTGTCGTTAAATACGGGGTCATTGTCTTCGGTAACGACGGAGTCGGAGACGCTATCTCCATTAGGGCATTGGTCACCGGGTTCGTCCAACAACGGATCCTTACCGCCTCTGCTCTTGGATCCATCAACGAGTTCTGCCGGCCGGCAGGCCGTGTAGGCTTGGAAGAGCATTATTGTTGGCACGTCAAGCCGATCGTCCTCGGTAGGAAAGATGGATCTATCGCGAGACCAGTGATGCGTAAGCCCCAACAACAGATCGTCCACGCCCATCACTGGCTTGGGCTTGGGCAGCACGTCTAGGTCGAACTCCACCCTTAACGTGCCGTTAATGTACTAAGACAGTCAGTATATTGTATGAAAAGAAAATACAAGAGGAAGTGCCGAATACCTTAACGACTTCCTCGCCATCATTTGCATTTACAACTCTGCCTTTGTTGGCTCGCCGGTACAACATCTTGAAGTCCCGCCAGTACTGGTTAACAGTCTTCTTCTTTGACCTCTTGCGCCTGAGTTGCAGGTATGTTTTGCAGATCCAGTGCAGGAATGTCATGATGAAACCCTTATCGCAATTCTTAGTCTTAATTACTTTTATCCACGGCCCATGTTTATTCTCGTGGCAAAACCTATTTCACCACAGAATGTCAATCTGATTACTTTGTGAAGCTTAGCATAGGCTCTTACCTTATGAATCTCCTCTTAATGTAGTAGATATTGGCCTGTGTCGTGTCGGCATCCAGCGGGGGAATGAACTTTGTCCTGCTCAACTTCTTCCGCATTTTATGGTAACCCTGCGCGCCGAGCTTCTTGGCCTGCTGTTCTTTGCGGACCACAGTGATTTTGTTGCGTCTTTTGGCGGCATTTTGGAGGGCGTTTAGGATGTCTGGGTGAAGAGCTTTACTTGTGACTGGTGCCATGGTAGTAGGCCGGTATTGCACTCCAGAAAAAGCGGGCACAAGTTGATAGAGGAGAGGAGAGAAACAAGGAGAGGAGTGAGTGGCAGTGGAAGTGGCATAAAGGAGATTCCACAGATCGTGGACTTGAAGGATGCCAGCGGTGAATGTGTCGAAGACAGCCAAGGAACTTGCAAGATGCTGACCAGCGCTCGACACAACTGGTGTTGAGGGCGGTCCATATTTGTACTTGCGAACTAGAGTGAAAAATATCGGGGCCTGAGATTGAGGGGCAAGAGCCGTAAGGGGTTGCAGTTTGACACCGCCTTCCCCCCGGCCGGGGTTTGAGAGTCGAGGCAGGGAACCGGGCAGGGGAGGGGGAGCGGTCGAGGCCGTCTAAAGCAGCGTCAAAACCCGCCGAATTTGGCGGGCAAAACCGCTACACTCAGCTTTATATTATAATAATAATAAAATTTTTAAGTAAATAGTTTTTAAAAGTAAAAATTCTAATTTTTAAAGTTAGTAAAACTAGCTTTTATAAATTAAAGTTTTTAAAGTAAAAATAATTATATAATAAGTAATAAATTAGTTTTTATATTAAATTAAAATTAGTTTTCATATTAAATTAATATTACCTTTATATTAAATTAAAATATACTTTTATATAAAATTAAAATTAGCTTTTACATAAAATTAAAATTAGCTTTTACATAAAATTAAAATTAGCTTTTATATTAAATTAAAATAGTAAAAAAAAAAATTCCTTTTCTTATAAAAAAATTAATTTAAATTACATTTAATATATATTTAAAAAAATGTAACAAATTAACTTTAATTTATAATAAATTTAGTTAGTACTTTATATAATTTAAATAAATATTATAAAAAATTAAACAAAATTTGTTAATAAAATTTATATATAAAAGTTATTTATTTACTAAAATACTATTAATTTATTAATTTATAGTAAAGTTAAAAGAGTTTATATAACAAGTTTTTTAAATAAAATTATTAAAAAAATTTACGATTTAAACTATTAATAATTAAGTTAAAAAAAATAAACTAAAAGTTTTTACTAGTTAAAAAACTATGTTATAATAAAGTAGTTATAATTAAAAGTATGTTAATAAAATTAAAATGTTTAAGTTTTTAATATATTTTACTACTAACTATTTACTTAAAAGAGTATATATTTTTATTTTATTTAGTATTTAGGCATATTACTATTACTTAATAAATAAATAAAAATATAAAGTTAAAGTAGTTATACTTTGTATCTAGCTATAAATAGTTAAAAAAAACTACTTTTTTTTATAACTAGTTTTATTATAATAAATTCTATTTATATATATTAGTTTCTTATTAGCTATTAAGTTTTACTATTTAATTTTAATAGCATTAACTTATTATTTTTTACTAGTAAAAGAATATTTAGTTTATTAATACTAGTTTAATATTTTTTTCACTTATTTAAAGTAATTAAAATCTAAAAATTAAGTATTTTAATAAGCTAATTTTTACTACTATTATATATAAAAAAATATGAATTTTTTAAAATTTAGTGTATATAGAAATTATAGTTTAGTTAACTTAACTTTTAATACTATAAATATAAGTTTTACTAACTTTAATATAGTTTTTATATTTTAGGCTTATACTTTATAAAAAGTAGTATTAAGTACTTAATTTTTTTTAGTAAAATATATAACTTTAATACTATTTAACTACTTTTAAAGACATTTTATATATATTTTTAAACTAATTTTTTTTTAATTACATTAAAACTTTAAAAGTTTAAATATATTTATTAAAAATATTTTTAAACTTATTAAATTAATTATAAATAAGTAAAAAGTTTAATAATTAAAATTAAATTTACTTTATATAAAAAATAAAAGGTACTTACTAATATAAAGTTTTATTACTTTTTTATTTACTATTTTAACTATACTTAAAATTTAAATACTTACTTTTTTTTAAATATTTATATAATAAATATATAGCTTTTTTTAAAATTACATAAAATTAATATAAATAGTATAATGTATAAATAATATAAAAGTAAAAGTTAATAAAGTTTTTATAATATTTTTTTTATATATACATAATATTAGAAATTTCTGTACATAAAAATATGTATATAAAATATGTATATAAAATATGTATACAAAATTAAAAGTAAAGTATTAAAAATAAATATCTAATTTTTAGTAAAAGCTTTTTAATAAAAAGTAAAAAGTAAAAGTAGAAATTTTCTTATATAAATAAATAGTTTTAAAAGTTAAAACTAAAATTTTACTTTTACTATAAATAAATAGTAGTGTTAGTACTATATAAGTAAAGATGGGTATTAAACTATTATTTAAATAACGTAATTTCTTAACTTAAGACTATAAATTAAGTTAAAAATTGAATAAGCAAATTGGGCATAAGGTTAGGATGCAATTTATAGAGTTTCCATGCGAAATTAATGGAGAATAGTTAGGAAACGAAGGGACATTTGTCTGTATCGCAATGCAAGCGGTGTGGCGGGAGATATGGTGGGTTGAAGGTGGGTGCGGTGGTAGTGCTTTCCTGATTTGGCAAGGTCCGCGAGTTGAGTTTTTTTTTTTGGAATTTTTAATGCACCCATGATGCACCCACATCACGCTGTCTATTTGGCGCAAAAATGGCTTTGTAGGATAGGGGGACCATACGGAATTCTATTTACACCATCACGACACGCCACCTATGAAGTGGGGGGTGGTTGGTGAAAGGCGTATTGTTGTGGTTGATATGGTAATGCGCTAAACCAGATCGAGGTTTTTTCGGAATTTCAACAAACACCCACACAATGCGACGAATCCAACAGAAAAGCAGCATTTGCGGGACAAAATGATAGCTGACTACATGGCGACTTTACTTGCATGGCGGTTTTGCTTGCGCTTTTGATTGCATTGCGACTTTGCTTGCATGGCGACTTTACTTGCTTGGCGATTTTGCTTGCGATTTTGCTTGCATGGCAAATTTACTTGCATGGCAAATTCGCTTGCATGGCGACTTTACTTGCATTGCGATTTCATTTGCAAGGCGATTTTGCTTGCAAGGTAACTTTGCTTGTATGGCGAATCTTGGTCTGCACGGCTTACATGGTTTATGTAATGTGACTTGAAATTTGCAAAGGGAAGCGCCAGTTCCGTAGTCTCATAACCGTTAGAAAGCCAGAGGGTTGATGCATTTACTCCGAAGTGTGAGAAATTCCAACCCCGTTTCTAAACAAGCTGAATTGCAGAGATAGAGAGTCTTCGGTAATGGTCTTGCTAGCTCTTTTCAACCTCAAGACGCTGGTTTAACGCGCCAGTGACCCCCTTGGTTGCGCAACCTTGGCAGCAGTACCCAACATCCTACTCCGTGCTGAAGCCACGCCTGAAGAAGACATAACTACTAATTGTTAGACCACAAACAGCCACCATTTCGACGGCCCCGAGCACCCCCACCTCTATCCAATAAGTATGCACGATGGTGCCCAGATTCGCCGCCAAGCCTGCATCCAGCCGCGCGCGTTCTCGTCTTGGTGAACTAGCTCAGCCTGATCGAAAGGAAACAATTTTTTTGGCTGACCAAGAGCGAGAGTGCTGATCCAATGGACTCTTCGTGGATTCACGAGGCGCCTATTGAACTCATGCTATGGAAATGAGTCTAACCGTAGAAATACTATGTAAGTTCGGTACTGCGATATTCTCTCGACCACAAAATTAATGCTATCATTAACTTCATAAAGAAGAAGACCTCTCAGAATCTAATGCTCACACACACGTTGACCGAAATGGTCGTCCTTTCTTTTCTTTCTATCGCTATCCTGCCATATATTCCCTTCCAGATCTTCCTCGCACAACCCACTCTCGCTTCGCCTGCTCCGCGGCCCTTTAATTTCATGAACTTGACATACGAGCACTTCTTGCCTCAAAGAGGACAAAACGGGACAATCGGGGAGGAGCTCAAATGTTATAGTCTTCCGTTCGGCGGCATTGGATTCGCCTCCCACATTCTAACCTACTGGACCGTCGCCTTCCTCTTTGCCGAACGGAAACCCCTCCCCCCATTCTCGAAACTTAGACACAGCACCTGGGACATCTGGATTGCGATCATCAGCTTAGTTATTTGCGCCCCGATTGCCGGATTTACAATTTTTCGGTGTATTGTTCGCTGGCAGTTTGTGTTGATTACGGTGTGGAAAACGACCATGAGTCTTACGCTTGCGGTCGTCGGACTTCATCGCTCGCTGCGTCTACGCAAGCCTAAGAATTATAACGGAAAGGCAGAGCCCAGCAAGGGCATTTACGCCTGGCTCGTTTTATACGGCCTAGGAACAATTGTCGGTCTCGTCGGTCTCTTCTCCCTCGTCAGCCAGACCATCCGCTCAAACGCCAAAGTCCGCATCATAACGATCGTATTTGGCACCGTTACATTCGCCATTTGTGTCCTTGTTATATGCACCATAGTTTTAATGATCCTAGACGAAGACGAGTCGAAGGCGTACGCTGCGGGATGGGGCATTGGGCTGTTACCTGTGGTTTTGGTTCTGGGGGTAGGAATCTTGGCTGCATTCTACAGCGATTGGATTCTGGGTGCTATTGCAAGCAATAATTGGACTGGAGCTCCGAGTGGAAATAATACATGGTTATATTGGGCTTATTTTGCTGCAAAGAGGTTGCCTTTGCTATCATTCTGAGGGAGTGTCCTCCTTTCAGTTCTGTTGATGGGGCAGCAACTGATGCATTGCTGAGCTGTCCCCCATTGTTAACGCTATCGAGTCTTCTCACTAATTACAGTGGCGGTTGGCCAAACCAGTAGAGTCTGGGTGTCTCTACTAGCAAGTAGGCCGGAGGTAAACCCCATGAATGCAAAGGAAAACACTGAGAAAGTTCTACTTGATCGAATCGTAGCTAGATCGTCTAGTCTCTGCAAACCAATAATATATTAATCGATGTTAGAAGTAACGCCACAAGTGGCTAAAAACCCCTGTAGCTCAAGAATAGGTGCTAGTGCCAATCCCCTTGTCGAGAAATTAAAAAGAAAGTATAAACGAGCCCAGGAGACCTAAAAGTAAGGTCATAGTGTTAAGAACTGGACCATTCAGGAAGGGAGTGGTCTGAATCTAGGACATCCCTCTGAATAGGATGGCCCAAGTGATCTGAATGGTGAAATCCAACCATTTTTAGAGTGAAGACATATAGAGAGAGACGAGAATTTGGACCTTCGCAAAGATGCGACAGGCTAGTCACGTGACTATTCCCCTTTCTCCCTCCTACCCTAGGATAAGAACTACTTTAGTAGTAATCGACATGTAGGGAAATCTGGAAGATACATAGATTTGAGAGAGATGTCATCTTCTTTGGAAAGGAAAGCACCATTTTGGTACGTATTGCGAATGTGCTGGGTTGATGAAACCTTGGGCTTTTCCTGCTGTGAGCCACCTAAGGATAGGAGTGTTTTGGCATGAGGCGGAAATTCAAAGACGTCTTCCAGTTGATTCGTAAAAAGAATATTGTGCCTGATAAAACAAAATCAGGCTCCGTCGAGTGACGATAACATTTCGAATGATGGCTGGGAAAAAGGGGTTGATGGTGTTCTGCGTTTGATGTTCCTGCGTTGCGAGTAGGGCTGGCTTGGCGTCGTGGCTGAGTTTAGCGCGACTCGTTGCTAGAGCGACCCTTCGGCGAAAACAAACCCCAACACCCGGAACATGCGGGCCATCCACACTGTCGAAGAGCCCCCGCACCAGCGCTCAACTTCTTTCAAGACACTGTCTGGCATTTCACGATCCCGAAGAATTGTGCCACTGATGCGGTTCAAGTTCCACACCGAGTCCAAGTCATCGCCCACCATCCGAAAGGACATCGTATACTGTTTACTTCATAATCACACTCTCGCTCTCGACGTCCTGAGCGACTCCAGTCGCAATGGATCGTCCAACAACACCACATCGTGGTGCACCGCCTCACTATGGCGGTCCTCCAGCATACTCTGCCGCCGATGACGAGGATGAAAGTCCTGCTCATCAACATCAAGCCGGAGCGAGCATGCGGCTGTTGACCAACGCCGAGGACACCGGATATATTCCGTCAGTATCACCGCTTCCTTCTTACCGGAAACCTTACGTTTCCGATTTAACCTCTTCTACCACTTCTCTTCTCTCTGGCATCGACAGCACCATGGCGGACGTCGGCCACCGCAAACGCCAACCCGAGGTGGGCAAACAAGCAGCTGCTGAGGCCGCGATTGTTGATATGCTGAGGGATGCGGGTCCTGCGTTGAGCCAACCGTCTAATGCGTCGTCGAGCTCGTCGGAGAGAAAATCGACCAAGGCGCGCCTTGCTTCGAGACTCTCGCCGGATAAACAAGCTCATGATCCTGGCTTACCGTTGCGTGATATGAGCAGGCCTCCCTCACCGTTGACACGATCGTACCACCCGTCCACCACTTCACTGCCGCTTTCACGAGCGCCATCCGTCATCGATACCGCGCCGAACATTCCCCCGCCTGAGAACGAATCTCCACCTTACGTCCCGTATCGAAGACCCGTTTCGCCCGATCGCACCTCTCCCACCGGACCATGGACTCCTTCGAAAACATCTGCGGATTATGCGCGGCCACCCGCTTCATCCGTATCATATGAACCGCAAGATCTTGACGGAAGCCCGAGACCAGGCACGCCTTCATCTCGCTACGGTGGCAAACCGGGAAGCCCGAAGCGGCCATTACCTCCAGCTCCGCTGTTTGCCGGTGGGAGGCCCATCTCCAGGGACTCAAATCAGACTCTGGATGCTTCGATACCAATCAACGAAGACGACGTCTTCACGGATCTGAATGATGACCGCCCAGATCTCCACACTCGAGACTCCTACATGACGGAATCTACGTTCACGGATGAGTACACCGCTTCGGACGAAAAGACAGAACACTATGGCCCAGCCCCTGAAGGCGCGCAAGCCCGGCGAGGAGCACGGCAGGCTGTCATGTCGAAGAAGGAAGTCCGCCTTATCAACGGCGAACTCATCCTGGAGTGCAAGATTCCCACCATTCTCTACAGTTTCCTCCCGCGCCGTGATGATATCGAGTTCACGCATATGCGGTATACAGCCGTGACATGCGATCCAGACGATTTCGTCACCCGAGGCTACAAGCTGCGACAAAATATTGGAAACACAGCCCGAGAAACCGAATTATTCATCTGCGTTACTATGTACAACGAGAACGAGATCGACTTCACGCGAACCATGCACGGTGTCATGCGCAACATCAGCCACTTCTGCTCCCGCACCCGCTCACGTACCTGGGGAAAAGACGGATGGCAGAAAATCGTAGTCTGCATCATCTCCGACGGTCGTCAGAAGGTGCATCCTAGGACTCTCGACGCTCTGGCCGCGATGGGATGCTACCAGGACGGCATCGCCAAAAATCACGTCAACCAGCGCGAAGTCACAGCCCACGTATACGAATACACCACCCAAGTCTCCCTGGACTCTGACCTGAAATTCAAGGGTGCCGAAAAGGGCATTGTACCATGTCAAATGATCTTTTGCCTGAAAGAGCGCAATCAAAAGAAGTTGAACTCCCATCGCTGGTTCTTCAATGCCTTCGGTCGCGCACTCAACCCCAACGTCTGCATCCTTCTTGATGTCGGCACAAAACCTGGCCCAAAAGCTCTCTACCATCTCTGGAAGGCTTTCGATACCGATTCTTCCGTCGCCGGAGCCGCAGGTGAAATCAAAGCTGGAAAGGGAAAGGGCTGGCTCGGTCTTCTCAATCCGCTTGTCGCATCCCAGAACTTTGAGTACAAGATGAGTAATATTCTTGATAAGCCCTTGGAGTCGGTATTCGGGTATATCACCGTGCTACCCGGTGCACTTTCGGCGTACAGATACCATGCTCTGCAGAATGATCATATGGGTCATGGACCGTTGAGCCAGTATTTTAAGGGTGAGACGTTGCATGGGCAGGATGCGGATGTGTTCACCGCAAACATGTATCTTGCCGAGGATCGAATTCTGTGCTGGGAGCTCGTCGCCAAACGCTCCGAACAATGGGTTTTGAAATATGTCAAGTCTGCGACTGGTGAAACCGATGTACCCGGTAAGTTTCCAGTTCTCCCAAAACTTATATCCTCGCTCTTCGACAAGTGCTGATGTGCGCATAGACGCCGTCCCAGAATTCATATCCCAACGCCGCCGTTGGCTCAACGGTGCCTTCTTCGCCGCCGTCTACTCTCTCCTGCACTTCCGCCAAGTCTGGGCAACCGACCACACACTCTGGCGTAAAATCCTTCTCCACATCGAATTTGTATACCAATTCGTGTCTCTGCTGTTCACATTCTTCTCCCTCGCAAACTTCTATCTTACCTTCTACTTCATCGCCGGTTCACTCGCAGACCCCAAACTCGATCCTTTCGGTCACAACATCGGGAAATATATTTTCTATATCTTGAGGTATACTTGCGTGTTATTGATCTGCATGCAGTTTATTCTGAGTATGGGAAATCGACCGCAAGGGGCGAAGAAGATGTTTCTTACCTCGATGGTCATATACTGTCTCATCATGGCCTACACCACTTTCGCCAGTATCTACATCGTCATCATCCAGCTCCGGGACCCGAAAGCCGAAAAATCACTCGGAAATAACGTCTTCACGAACCTCATCGTCTCCACCGCCACAACCATCGGTCTCTATTTCCTAATGAGCTTCTTGTATCTGGATCCCTGGCACATGTTCACGTCCTCTGCACAGTACTTCGCCCTCCTACCCTCTTACATTTGTACATTGCAAGTCTATGCGTTTTGTAATGCGCATGACGTTACGTGGGGAACGAAAGGTGATAATATCGCAATGACGGATCTAGGTGCTGCGAGAGGGAAGACGGCGAATGTGGTCGAGTTGGAGATGCCGTCCGAACAGCTCGACATCGATTCCGGGTACGATGAAGCGCTACGGAATCTCCGCGATCGCGTTGAAGTTCCGAAACCGGGGATTTCGGAAGCCCAAGCTCAAGAGGATTACTACCGCGCTGTGAGAACTTACATGGTTGTTGTTTGGTTGATAAGTAATGCGATTTTGGCGATGGCGGTTAGTGAGGCGTATTCGGGGAGCGCAATTAATTCGAATTTTTACTTGAAGTTTATTTTGTGGAGTGTGGCGGGTTTGGCTTTCTTCCGCGCTATTGGGTCGAGTGCTTTCGGGGTGATCAACGTCATACATTCGGCCGCCGAAGCACGACTTAAATGGCAAGACAAGATGGAAAACAAGACGGGCCTTGGGGGTGGAAGAGGACGGCGATTTGGGGGCGGATGGGGAGGCGGAGGCCAGAGTTGGTGGAGTGGGAGTTATATTGGGAGTAAGCTTTCGAGTATTTCTCCGAGTTCTTGGGGTGGAAGTTCGCTTGGGAAGTAAGGTGGGCTGTGTTGGAAGGAGGAAAGGAGAAGGGTGTAAAAGCGGTGGAGAGATGGGGATGTAGCATGTGGTGGTCGTGTAATGATTCTCATGACTTTGGCTTTTTTTGGAGGGAATGATTTATGCCAAAGAGCTTGAACCGAATGGCTGCGTATGTGTACTGTATAATTGGATGGGACCTGAGCTGAGGCTTGGGATTGGGATAGGCATTGGGTAATCAAAGATGGTGCATTCGAAATGTTTGTGTGCCGTTTGCATGGTTGTGATGTGTGATGCAATAATTCTTTGTGCTAGATGATGTCCCAAGCATGACAGGGTTGGATGATGGTCAGACCACTTGAAGTAGGGATTAGAATGGAGATTTAGAAATGGGGAGTGGAAATTAAAAACGGTATCCGCTATTGTATTCGATTGTCGTTGGGACTTGTGAGCGTGATGTCTCGTTCTGATATTTTATGTGCGATGGTGATGAGGAAAAGTTTGGGGGGCGGATGAGGTGCATTTGTGGCAGTCCTCGCGAAGTTCAGATTTGAGTACGCGCAGGCGAATAGAGAATATGCCCGTTCATGGTATCATATCCTCACCGAAAGTCTGAGCCGGCTTGAGAATGCGGTTTCCTACTACTGGTTTCCAAGTCATTACCTAGCACGCAGGGCAAGCCCATTAAATGGACGCCAGAACCCCCTCCCCCCCGGCGGGGAATTCCACACCGGATAGAATGCCGCCATCAGAATCACAGTTAGAGCTAGAAAAGAGTATTCTGGATGACAGTAAGGTAGTCTACTGATCGTGTTTTTGGTGTGCAACTCTTTCTAGTGTTGCGCGTGTCGGATTGCCAGCATCATAGAAAAGTGACATATTCCTGAGGAAATTTAACTCCAGTTTTGCTTAGCGTTGGAGCGATTAGAGTTGTGTTTTTTGAGTTTGCAGCAGTATGTAAAGCATATCGCGTTCAGGACTTGTTTGCATATGATGGAATGAAAAATTTATCTTGGTTCTTAAAATACAAAATGTAAGGAAACAGGATTTAAATAAAGTATATCGAAACACGAAACGTAGAAGTAGAGAGCAAAGTCTACAATATGCCATATACTCCATGACACCCATCGATTATATCAATTCTCCATCCATGTCACTCATGCTTGCAAATTCACCGCTCAATATGTCCATTCATTCTCTTCGCTTTCTCATACGATCTGTGACGTATGGGGGATGCAAATGTACCCTCTACTACCGCCAAGTTCCTTCTTTGAATCCCCATTTTATCGTGCTTATTTCCTTTGGACGACTTGTACGGGCCCTTGATTTTCTTGAACGGACGCTCCCCTTTCGGTTCGATATTCCATTTGAAAGCGTGCTTTTTACCTTCCCTACAGTGATACTCCTTACTGTAATACTGATTCCAATCTTCGGTTGCATAAAGCGACGTCTTCTCTAGGAATCGCTGCGTCTGGTCCTTTGATAGATGGTAATCACCGCCATTCCAGAAAATTCTCCACACATACACGAGTAGTTTCGTTCCCTTTCCTAGACGCTTGAGATAGCCTCACCACCAGGATTTCTGCAGACCGGAATCGTGAAAGCGCTAGGGACAACGCCGCGATATTTCATTCTGCGTCCGCCTTTGGCCTTAAGCCTAGCAGAGAAATCAAAAATATTAACATATTTAACCCTTTTACTGTCAAGTCCCATATCATGCGCCCAGAGGGAGGATCGGACGACGTCCTCGAGGGTGATGCCGTAGTTCTCTTCGGTTTTGGAGGCGAACAGCCGAAAGCCAGGTGGTCCCCCTATCTGAGCCCACCACTCATTGTACTCCTAAGGGTGCTCAAGGGAGTACAGCCAGAATCCGCGGTTGGGAAATTCGTCCAAGCACATCTTGTTCCGGCTAAGGCCGCGGGCATCCGCTTTACATGAAGGGTACGAATTCGTTTCGGCGATATACGCCCGTCCATAGGCCTTGGAAAGATAAAATAACAGTATAAAGTATCTATAGGGATTCCATGCTTTGAGGTATTGACATCCCACAAACCGTGAGTTGCGGTGGCATAGTAGTACATTTTGATCAATCTTTCCAGGATTGGTTTCCAGTCCGGATTGAGTTCAACAAATCGACCCGTTTGAGATCAATCCATGAGATTCTGTCCCGCTTCGTCCTTCTTGCCGAACATCAGTGCTACAGTGTCCTTGGACATCTGTTTGAAGAATGCGTGCGTTTGCTCGTTGTAGACACGTTTGAACCCACCCTCTACCTTTCCAACAAGATTACTGATAAAACGGTTAACCACTGACTACAATGAACTAAGTTTGAGCCGTTGGAGTTACAGATCGTTCTAATAATAAAGCGCGATGCCAGTTCCTCCTATGAACGCACTAGTCACAACGCCATCTATAACCTTCTCGACCGCAATCATTTGCGAATCTTCTGCTGGTACAGAGGAAGCGATCCTTGGAAGTTCAAGGACAGTTCCTGCGCCACCCAACAGCGCTTTCGGTGCCAGCAGAAGAGCCGCAATGACATGAATGGCCAGATTCCGTGACTGATTTCGCCTGATAGTCACCTCTTGTATATCCTTCGACGAGGTAAAATTTCTGCAAGCTCGCCTGTCCGGCCTCTCATGTAGTCAGATCCGACTGTAGCAAAATCCTAAATAAATTCAGAAATTTGATGGATGTTGGCCAATGTTTCGAATATACAGTATGCATTCTACCGATCCTCTAACGAAAGGTTATCCTTTAAACGTTGGCAGTAACCGATCTGGTCCACGTCAGTACCCGACCCTCTAACAATATCAATATTCACTGCACGTACCAAGCAACTTCTTTTTCCATCGCACCGAAACGCGTTTTAGCTACACTTGGGGCAAATTGACCCCTCATGTATTCTGCAGACGATCCCCTGTACGCCCCAGCACTACTAGTGAAATCACCAAGTTGTGTCTCCACTCAGGGAATGGTAGTGGCGTTGAGTCCACCATCCCAGTTTTCCTGTGAAGGTGCGTTTAAACCGCGACCTGCCACCCCGTGATTAACTAACTGAGGAGACACTAGGGGAAGGGTGGCAGTCTGTCCACTCAGGATGACCAGCATGAAGCTCATGAGCCCAGAGAGCATGGAAGGGTGTCAGTAGCCTCATTGTGGGAAGTAAGTTTGATACGGACGATTGGAAGGATGGGAGTGAGGATAGGATAGTACCGATGAAGAGTAGAGGAGCGCGGGGTTGGATATGAGCGTGATCATAGTATTGCTGAGTAAGCCGGAGGAAGCTGGGATTGCCAGTATAGTCCGCTCTGTTGCGTCGCGTATGGTGACTAGTTATTTAAATGTTCCGGCATTTAGATTGTGATTGGCATTACATCCTCCAATATCATCCATTCACCACCAATTCTGTCTATGATATCACTCATTAGATGAACTTCAGTACTGCTTGGCCCACCACCGACATTTCGCTCACTTTCAAATTTCGCATGACCGTATGAGAAACGCAGAGTTTGGGAAAGGCACACGACCGGCCTATAATGTCCCACTAATCGGGTTTTAGCCCGTGAAAGATCCATGGAAGTGATAGTAAATCTGAAAAGCCTTGTATATTGTGACGAATTCTGCAGTTGAGATGACAGATCATGACCATCTGGACCATAGTGTGCGCAAATAGACGGTACCAGGGGAAAGAGATGATCGAGAATCAACGGAAACTGGGGTGCAGAACCTACGAAAGGTGGGTAAGCTAGTCACCCACACCAGAACATGCTCGATATCAGGCCTGGGTGGCCACATAGTGCGTCAAATTACCGAAATTAAACGAATTGAAATATTCCGCAGTTCCCGCAGTTCACACAATTACGAGACCTGGGAAGCATGGGAAGCCATTCAAAATATACACCCACTTGAAGAACCCAAAAATGCATGTGCACCTCTTGCACGATATATTTTTTCCCTGTGATATTCCATATGCGTCTTCCGCCATTAGATAAGGACGATGTTTCCCATATCACCTTCTCGGAATGCCTCCCCTCTCATCACACCATGTATGTAAGCCTCTGCAACCAATTTATATTTGTCCTTCGCAACGCGTCGAAGAATATATGGTGTCTTGCCACCTGAGAGAATACAACACCTGTCGCCCACCTCTGTCACACGATTGACAAGCCCAATGCGTCCAGACTTAGTAATAAACAACGACCGATACTCAGCCATCTGCTGGACGTCAATCAGGAATCTGCTCGCATCACCCCCTTTACTCTCCCGTCCAAGGTCTTCTATGCGTTGAGGGTCGGCGCGCCAACGAGTAGTTCTAGTGTTCAAAGAATTTATCTTCTGCAATTCGAACGCTGCGACATTAGCTCGAAATTCGGCCACGTGATCTTCCGCCGGTTTATAGCCTATCAGTCCTGCGGTAAGGGTGTAGAGGAACGCTTCTCGATCTGGGCGTTTTGATGCTCCATGTCTTTGCCATAAACGAAACTTGTAAGTATTCCACAAAGCATCTAAACGGTTCTCCAGAATATCATCCACCGTTACAATCTCGCCCACGAGACCATCAGAGAAGTCTTCTGGAACATGTCCTACCCAGTCAACGACGTCGAATTCCATCCCCAATATATGCAGTTCTTCCTCTTGGAAACTGAAGACCGGAGCAGAGTTAGCTGATGTCGAATAGTAAGAGCCGATTGACAACGGGACTAGTGGGCACTCCACATTCCAACGTGGCGCCCAAGATGGGTATTTGTCCTGGATAGTCTCATGTGTATGAGACACGTACGATAGTACATCCAGATTGCCGTAATGCTTCATGAGATTCCTGGCCACGTCTGCGTAAACCTGCTCGGCCATTTTCCCATAGTCTGGCTCCACAATGGGTTTGCGGTCCGTGGAGAAAAAGTTGTCTGTGTAATTACGATATGGTGTCGGATCCTTAGGGTAAGCTTCAAATGCGGACGGATGGCCAAGAAAGGCATAAACGTAGTCTCGTGAGTCCGAGCATACCGCTGAACGAGTTTCCCCTAACACCTCGAGAAAGGACATTTTCTGGAATGGGGCGTCGCCGTATTCAAGAGACATCTTTGTGGAGAGCCAGTAATCGGTGGCAAGGTACTGTGGCCGCATGCTAATCCGAAAGGTTCTGCAGAGCAAAACTCCTTGGTTCACAATCCACCTTACAAAGGGAAGGTAATCTTCAAAAGCGAGTTTCTCTTTTCCGCATATTAACCATGCATCCGCGGCCAACCCTAATTCTTGGATGACCCATCCACGGTAGAACCAATTATGAGTCTCGACAAACGTTCCAAACTTCTTCCACCTTTCAACATCATATTGAGATAACTCTTCGAGAGACACCTCCGGCATGGCATTGCCGGACTCAAGCTGCTCCGTAAGCTGCTTCGAAGCCAACTCCGAGACATCACGGATGAGGCTAAACATCTCAGAGGCAGGACATGCGTCATCATCCATGCCAAGCCATACAATGACACGGTCGGCAGTCCAATAAATAAGTCCCATCAACCTGACTTGCCTACTCCGCTCTGCATCATCTTCTTGATTAATGCAAATGGCGTCTGCCCATAAGAGCTTTATTTCTGTAGGATGTCGCAAATGGTATAAGGCGTCTCGTAAATTGGTCCGAATCGAGAATGGTCGTTGACCGCATTCTATTTCCGTAGTGTTGAGTCGATCTCCCCATACGTACGATAAGGCCTCGAAAGATGGCGCTTCCCCTAATGGGACTGATACAAGCTGTACGGTGACGGGATCCTCATTTTCCCCTGGTATCAGGTGAAGCAGTCGGATGAAATCATCCGGTAGAGGTTCGTACTGATAGGTGGAATCTGTCATCCTTTGTGCTGGCTCGCGGATCTACTCTATGAAACGTGCATTTCCGGGCTCGTATCTACGATCCTAAGTTACGGATTTTCCACGCAAAAACCGAAATGGTAGCACTTCTACTGTAATGGGGCCAGCGATTCGATTGGTATATATCAGCAAGCGCTATGAGACTCTCGTAGAGTTCACGGAGTTGAAGGACGGCGTGTCGAAACGAGTATTGCAAACATTAAAATGCATCACTAAAGTTAAAGAAAAGGTTGGAAGAGAGTTGACTTGCCTGTGCCGCAGGCATACTTATTCTGCAGCCTTGCTTTGAGGGGAGGTTTGCGGCGCGTAATCCCTTGGCACGAGGTGCGGCGCAGCATTACTGTGGTTTTCATAATTACTGAGACTCGCTTAATTGAGCCGCAACCCACTCCATCGCGCCCCACCAAAATTTGTATGAGGGGCGATGCAAACAATTGCGGCACAAGAACAGGCTTAACGCAAGTTGTAAGTAGTCATGAATGAAGCTTTTCTGAACTTTCTAACTAGGAAATACGTGATAGGTCGCCATGACCCCCCCTGCGGCGAAGATTAAGCCGTCGTCACAGGCTGCCCGCTGCTCCGCCCGAACTCCTGCTGCTAGAAAGCGAGCATCAACAGCCTCTGAAGCTTTTCAATCGTCTCAATTATCTCGGTCGTCCAAGCGCATACGGAAGCCTTCTCTAAAGGTTACAGAGTCACTACAGCAGCCACCACCTGGAGCAAAGCCACTACGTTCTATCCAGCGAACTCATAAAGAGGTTATAGCAGAATCCGATAGTGATGTCTCAGGCGAGAATGAGGCTGAAGAGGATGGATGGGAAGATATTAATGATATCATACCCCCGCCGCTGCAGTATATGAGCGTCTGGAGGATAGTTATAGGCAAAGATACTCTACCAGGTGTCAAATCTAGAGTGTACGAGGAAGGAGCTATATCCATACGTCAGCTCAAAGCCTAGAAGGATCAGAAGTTTACGGATTTAGCGCCTCATACCTTTAAAGCTATCAGGTAGGAGGCTGTTACCTTATATGATAAATGTAAAGCCAGTAATAAGTGCCCTTAAGATATTACCAGTAACTAAGACCTCTACTAGGTAATAAAGCTATTCTCTCTCTAGTATGAGCAGTATCTAAAGAGGACTCTCTGCCTAAATATCTTATTATACGTAATAGAGAATGTGCTGAAGATAATTGATCTCACTACTACTAAGCCTTAACAGCTATTAAAAGACCGTAAGAGTACTACTACTATATAAAAGCTGGCCTTATTAGAAGTTCTTAATTTAGAATCAGCAGCTAGCAACTACGCTCTAGAGCTTATATTAAGGTAGAAGTATAAGAACGTATCTTATCCAAACTTCTCCTATATCTGCTAGTCTAAATACAATAGAGATATGGCCTTAAATCACTATAAAGTGCCTAGCGAAGTATTAAGGTCCTAGAGCCTTAAAATAGCTATAAATCCACCTTAGTTAACACTTAAAGAATCTTCTATAGTAATTATATTAAAGCTAATAAGGTTAAGAGAGGTGGATATATAGAAAAAGAATTCTTAGACAGATCCATAGCTAGGCCAGTAGCTAGGTGTTTAAAATCTTATATCTAGCCTCCTACTTAGCTAACTAAACTCTTTATACTAGCTATTTTAGTAGTAGTAGTAGCAGCAGCATTAATCTATACCTTCTCTACTAGGTGTATAGTATTAAAACCTTATATTAAGTCTAATTTAAAGTGATACAGATCCAAGCGAAATGCTGGCATCTTTTTTTAACTAGTTAAAGTAATAGTAAGGGTTTATAAAGATAAAGCAGTAAGAGTAGCTAGAGAGTATTAAAATTAAGCTTTTTAAGAATAATTAGGATCTAGAAAGCTTATATAAGATTAGCGATATAAAATAGGAGGATTATGGCTTTAAACTAGGTACTCTAGCTCAAATTAAAAGGGAGATAAAGCAGTTTAAGATATAGAGAGTTATATAAAGAGTATATAGCTATAAATTCTCTTTACTAATAATATATAAAGTGTTTTTAAAATGCTATATAGTATTCTTTTTACTAGCCTATTAAATAGCATACACTAGAAATTCTCTAAAGTCATAGAATAAGATTGCTAATTAGTGATTCTGTCTAATTTAGCCTTTTAAATTACTAAATATAGCCTTAATTAGATTAAAATCTAGTGAGTATAGTAGAAGATATTTATACTTAACTTTAGTAGTATTACAAAGCTCCTTTACCCTTACTAACTTGTATATAAAAGTGTTATTTATTATTAGAATTAATTAAGCACTTAGCTAAAGATTATACTAAGATAGTACTTTCTACTTAAGCTAATTCTTAAATATCTACCCTATAATACTACCTTATAGTACTAAGTAATTAAGATAGCTATTAATTGTTAATGCTGGTAGTATACTTTATTTTTCTAATCTTTATATAGGTAATATATTTACCGTAATTAAGCCTTTTAGAGATTAGCTATATTTTCTATTACTAGTTCTTTTATTAGCGCTAGACTTATTTATAAATACTAATATATAAGCCTTTTATATTATAAGCCTTTTTATTTAAATAAAGTGTAAAGATTCTAAACGCTTAGCAGTATAGCGCTAGGTGATTTTTTAAGACTAGTTATTCCATTTAAGCACACGATATATTATAGATATGAAAATAATAAAATTAAATTCATTAAAAAAGAAGTCCTATATCTTATTAAGATATATAGTAGATTAATTTTTAAGATAATTTAGTAAATACTATAGCTATTAGTAAGATCACTATCTAATATTATATATTATAAACTAGTTTATAAATGCGGAGTACTGTGCACGGCCGGCTTTATTTAACTATATTTAATAAATAAAAAGTACTAAAGACGTTAAGATTAAGGCATATTCTATATATAGTTACTCTAAAGGCTTTTATAATCTCTATTATCTTATTTATAAGCTAATTAGTCTTAAGGTAGGCTTATATAATATTAATAATACTATTAAGCAATCTACAAACTATTTAGTACTTAAATTACTTAATTTACTAGTAATTATTATAGGTAATAGCTTTAATTACCCTCATACAAATTTTAGTAGAGCGTGATAGAGTGGGTTGTGACTTAATTACTAGATTTTACTATATAACGCCTAGTCCTACGTGACGCACGTTTTTAGCTTATCTTAAATATATAAACATAAAGCTTTTAAGCCACATAAAATTAATAAAATTATATAATTTTTTAAAGTAATAAATTATTAATAACGGAGAAGCTTATAAGCTATTTAAATTAATTATAATATTACTATAGGAGAACTATTTTCTGCTTATAATAATTCTATATAGGAGTTATTTTCACTACTTTATTAGCAAATATACTCTTAATTTTTTTATTTAATTTACTTATAATAGGCCTAATAGCCTTTCGCTTATCCTTTTTTACTTATTATATATCTTTTTAAAGCTACTTTTTAGTCTCTTTAGCGTATTTTATTTCTTCTTTCTTATGTTACTTTTTTTCCTGCTTAAATAATCTCTATGCTTTTATATTAGCCCTTATAATCTTTCTCTCTTTTAATAAATACTACTTTTTAGTTTTCTCCTGTTCCTTATAGAGTTTATCTTCCTCTTTTTAACGGCGTTTATTCTTTGCCTTCTTCTCTTTTTAGGCCTGTTAATCACGTGCTTGCTGTACTTTATTAGGGCTTTAAAATATCACATTACTCTCCTTCTCACCCTATATTTTAAGTAGAAGAGGTTTGCCACGCTTTCTACGCTTCTTCTTATTAATAAGTGTCTTTTTCAAGCCCTAATTCTATATTTTAAGAAGTATGTTTTCGACTGTTAAAGCGTGAATCGTGTTGTTAAGCTATTTAACCTTTTTATCACAAACGTTATTAACAACCTGGTATAATAGCTTCTTAATGCGGCGCTAATCTTCAGCTTTAAGTATAGAGTTAGTAGATAAGCTTAATAAAGGCCTTGAAGTATTTAAATCACTAAACTTTTTAATAACACGCATTGGATCGAAAGGATGTAAACTAGTGTTTTTGAAGCTAGAGAGAATATTTTTCTTAGTAAAAGTGCGCTTGTACGCTACCCAGAAGAAGTAGAAGAAGTCTCTTTTAGTTATGCTAGAGAATCCCTAACACTCGTCCATAAACACTTCAAGTTCTACCGTGTAAGCTGTTGAGAGAGGTTTAAAAAGACAAACATCCAAAGGCTGTAGCGTATGTGTTAAATGAGGTGGGTATATTACCAGTAGAATCTTATTTTTATCGCAGTATTCGATAAATCGCATATTTACGTGAGATTTATGGCCGTTGAGGATAAGGAGCCTATACTGCCTTCACGCCTTCTCTTTAGTCTCCTAATTAAACACCTGGGTAAGCCATGCATAGCCTATATCCTTATTAGTCCACCCACTAGGAGATGAAGTGAAGTAACACTTATGAAGTGAAGGATCAAAATCCTGTAACTAAGTGTCTTGTACGTTCCTAGAGACAGCCTGATATATAAGGCTTGGCGTAAGAGAGGTCCCGTCGGCGCATATACATATAATATGTGTAATCCACTCGCGATTATTGTCCTGGATTACCTTTTTTACCCCCCCTTTCTCATACCGCCGTTTTGAGAAGATTCTTTTTATTCTAGTAAGCACCCTAATGAGGAAGCCTTTCTTATCCATATTGTACATAAGCTATGAATCCACATTGTACTGAGCAATCTTCCTCTCTAATAGATCGAAATATAAGGTGTATTTGAACGCTGAATCAGCCCTCTTACGTTCCTTGTCTATCCCATCAGTCCACTTTGAGAAAATCGAGTAATCGTGTCTCTTTAAAAAGCGCCTAGGCCAGTGTTTTCCTACCGGATATCCACATATTTCCTTTGCGAAATTTTGCAACATATGGTGTGTAGGAGGTAGCCCTCGTTTGCAGAGATCGTCGATATATTGTAGAAGCGATTTCTCTTGCTGATTGTTGAGATGTCGCTGGTTTTCGTGCTTTTCTTCACGAGAGCGTTGCACACCGCGAAAACGTTTCAAGAGCGTTGATTAGTCGCAGCCATATTTGTTCGCTGTCGCAGTAAAATTAACTTTTTCTCTAGGTTCCAAGGATTTTAATTCATCCAGCGCGAGCTCGAGAGGGCTCATTTTAGTAAAGATAGGATTATGTCAAAAATTTGGTGTTGGTAGCGATTTCGCTTAAAAATCGTGCGTCACGTGGGAGCGGGCGTTACGCGGTAAAACCCGGTAAGCGAGTCTCAGTAATTATGAAAACCACAGTATACATTGAGGCAACCCTAGTCATGCGATGCTAGTAAGCATTTGCGCACATAGTTGTTCGAGTTATCTAGGAAAAATCATATGGTCCTTAGCCGTGATCGGAAGTGGAGTCCACAGGCGAAGCAAGAAAGTTGGTTGCATTTAACACAAGATGATATCTTCAAAGTCATTGACCGTCCCCCAACAGCCTCGCCTCGCATCAAGCCATGAATATAGGCTTGTCTGAGGATCTTGTAACGGCCGTTATCCACTGGCCTCAATATGTACGGCGCCCGTGGCCCTAAGGGAGCCAACATTAGTCCCCTCTTTCGTGATTCACAGCCCAAACCCAATGTGTCCCTCATCAGTGCCGAAGGATGCCGTTCGAGAAGCAGCGTTCTGCACATGCAGACAAAACTGGTCCTCATTGCCTAAATCATTCTCCAGGCTAGCTCGGGAGGTTTCGGAGAGATCGGGACCTCATACTTCGGCCTTCTGTAGTCTATACGCGCAGAAATTGGGGTAGTGCCTCTCTAGATCTTCATCGGCAGCGCTGCCAACAAGGGTGCGCTCAGCCAGGCCAGCAGTCAGAGTAACAGCAAAATAGTGTACATCGCGCAAAGAAGAGCGGATTTTGTGGAGCGAAAGGTCGAGCAGGCCATCAATGAGTGTTCCACAGGATTGATTTCGCAGTTCGGTATATTGCGGTCCAGGCTTATGAATGGATTGGCAAAGATTGAAAAGAAATCGGAGTCCGGAAAGCGATACCTAAAGCAAACGGAATCTAATAGAACCGCTTTTAATAGTGATTCTAGAGAGAGTTCATCATCATCTAGAGAAACAATCTCATAACTCGAATGGAGAATGTTTCCTGAAGCCGCATAGTATATATCTGGAGCCATACAGAAGGCCGGAGGCTGAAAACGTAAACCCTACCTTGAAATCCATGACAGATATTCCAATTCGATCGATTCCCCGTCATGAGATACGAAGAAGAAGAGTTCCGGTCCAAAACCAAACCTGTGTAGCACAGCTGTTGCCACGTCATAATAGACCTCTGCGACGTCTTTGGTATAGTCCGATTGAATGGTGGTACTGCGATTGTCGAAGTTCCTAGGATACCACATATACGGTCCAGAATCGACGGGAGTCGATTTGAAAGCGCCAGGATGTCCGAGAAACGCTTATACAGCGTCTCGAGGATCTGTACAGTGCAAACCGCGCGCATCCTCCAAGATGTGTAGAAAGTTCTCTTTTGAACCAGCTCCAATTTCGAGGCGATGGTTGCCACGCGTTGTTGCCCAATAGTGGTAGGTCAGTCTGTACTATTCGGTACTGATGCGGTAAAAGGGGCTATGGCCGATCCACTGAAATGCAAGAGGTCCACGAAGACTGGGATCTCGACACGATAAAACACGGATTTAGAACAATAGAAAACTTCTTTGTCGGCTAATCCGGTCTCTTGGACCACCCAAACTCGTTTGAACCATGGCCAGTCGAGAAGTAGTCGAACGGCTTCCCAACCGAGTTGCGATCTCTGGTTTTCAATATCTTCAGAAGTAAGTCGCGGATTTTATCCCCAGGCTTTATGCTGGGCTACTTTGGCTTCATGAGATTGGCTTGTCTGTATAATCAACCTGATGGCCGCATCTGCTCGCAGGTTGGCGTTCTCCAAATCCCCCGAGCCAAACATTAACCTGCCGTGCTTGCCAATACACCAGGCCCATCAGCTTCACTTGATTTGCCTTTTGGTCATAATTTTCCTGGTCAATACAAATCCCATCCGCCCATAATACTCGAACCTTATCAGCAGAGCGAAGACGCAATAGCGCGTCTTTTAGACTGACTGTAACATTCAATGTCTACTATCGCACTGAGACCTCATCAGTGTTGGTCGGATCTCCTTATATATATGAAATGGCTTCGTAAGCAGACGCGTCTGTCAGAGTAACCGCCCACATTGAGCACACTAGTGGAGACTCCTTTGAACGAGGATAGAGCTTCAGAAGTCGAACGGAACCCTCTGTATTCACGATACTGATATAGAAGACGTCTGGAGCATTCTGGACATGCAGACAACGACGTCTCCTCCGCAAGCATTTGATGTTGCTAAAAAGCTTGATGAATAACGTATGGCTCGATAACGGAGTGCACTTGCATGAGCACAGCAGGAAATAAGACAGAATACAATGAGTGCGATAACCAAAATTCATGTATTGAGCTGGAAAGCGAAAGGATCCCGAGATAGGAGGATTCACCAGTGTACCAAGGCAGAGAAACCCTTTCGGCGACACGTAAATCTGACACGAGGCGGTATGGCGGCTGATGAGGGTTAAGAGCAGACGTGGTGAATAGCTCGGAACGCCCATTCCGAGTCGGACCCTTAGAGCGCCACGGACCGAGGTTTTGCCGCCAAGTCATCGTCAGCTCTCGGAGCCTTAGCAATGCCACTTCTGGAGCCTTCTTACACGGTAAGCCTGCCATTTCTCATCCCAACTTCATCATTTGCAATCATTGCCACCACCACTCGTTTCTCTTCATATAGTGTAACTGCACAGCTTCCACCATGACTTCCCCAACTTCTCTCTCAACCCCAAGTGCGCAGGAGAGCCACATCAAAATGTCCAAAGGCGACGTCGAAGCCATCGGGGCGCACTGCCAGATGGAATACTGCCATGTGCTTGACTTTCTACCCTTTCCATGCGAAAGTTGCAAAGGGTGAGTCCTTTCATCCCTCTATCACTAGGCCACAACTAACCGTATGTCTTCAGCACCTTTTGCCTCGACCATCGTACCGAAACTGCCCATAAGTGCCCCAAGGCTGGAGAGTGGGCACGCAAACGCAATGGCCAGGACAAACCCAACGACAAGCTTCCTCTGAAACCGTCACTTCTGAACCACGACCAACAATGTGCCGACCCATCCTGCAAGACCCTCATCAACACATCCCGAATGCCACCGAACCACTGCACGACATGTAACCGAGAATACTGTCTGAAGCATCGCATGGGCGAAGATCACAACTGCAAGAACCTGAAGCCTCTTGGGGCGCGTCCGATGACAGTGCTCGAGCAACAACGCCAAAAGGGACTCTCGGCGCTCGCGAAGCTAAAGGCTTGGTCCGCGAATAAGAGAGCTGAGGAAGCCAACAAGAAGAAATTACCAAAATTCGGGTTTAGCATCGGCAAGTCGTCATCGAACGCGGCAGCGGCCCAAGCCTTGGCCGAGTTGAATACTTTGAAGAAGGCAGCGAAGGGTGAGGCATCGGTACCTCAAGGAAAGCGGCTTTACCTCCATGTCGAGGCATCGGCCGATACCACGAAGGCGAAGTACCCTACTGGCAAGTTCTTCTATAATAAGGAGTGGAGTGTTGGTCGTGTCTTGGATGCCGCAGCAAAAGCACTACAGGTCGAGAATGTGAACAACCGCGGGGGTAGTGAAGAGGATAAGTTACGAGTCTTCCATGTCGAAGGAGGAAGGCTGTTGAGGTTCAATGAAAAGATCGGGGAAACTTGTTCGGATGGGAACATGATTGTTCTGCTTCGAGGTGTTGGAGATCCGGATCTGATCGATCTGTAGGCGTACGAGATGGGTAGCGAGGCATGAAGAAGAATATTGCATATTGAGCGGAGTTCGGCATTGGCGTTGATTTTGTTGGGTATACCCGCGTTGATGATGACGAATTTCATTTCTAAGCAGTGTTTCTATCTGGTTTCGGTTGCGCCATAATAGGCATGACGCTGAGCATCTTCTACATCCGAATCAAGCCTATCTTTCCTCCCATATCGTGATGCTTCGCCCCACCATTCCCTTTCATACTGTGTTGGAGTCCCAACTTCGCTCCCACGATCATTCCAAGGCATATCGTTTCCTTTCACAGCGTGAAGGAGCGAAAGTGGTGGGAACTGGAGGGACGTTCATTCAGTCGTGAGGACTTCCCATCCTTCGAAGGCCTGGATAAATTCCAATATTCCCATCTCCAAGCTTCTACAACCTTCAATCTCCCACCCAACACTTCACCCCATGAATCTTCGCCCACCACCCGCCGCTCTGAAGACTATAAATCCCATCACCCGTACTAAACAACTTGTCATCGTCACCACAGTCATACTCACTACCACCGGTTAGCCCTGCCTTCCATCCCCCTCTCCCCTTCATTCTTCAAACCCTCCGAGGAAACACATGAACTCACTCATAAAACTCACAAACCCACTTATCCCTGCGCTTCAGCACTTCCGGTACCGTCGCTCCTCCGACTAGAATAGATTGGACTTTTCCATCGATTCTGCACATATCAGCTCAACTCAGAGACAGAAAAAAGGAAAGACTAACAGATTATTGCTAAGAGAAACACAATTCCTCAACGGCACATCAATACTCAAACCCTGCCAATACGCCGGCTGCGCAAACAGCCAAACCTTGATCATATTCTCCGTCACCGCCGGATTCTGCTCTTGGTTGAATCCCGTCCCCATCAACATCGCCAAAATCATGAGCGAGAAGTTAAACATTATGATAGTGGATTATAATTGCCAAGGGATGGTTGACAATGGAGTAACGCCGAGATGATGCCTTAGAAGACAGGAAGCTGAGGAAGAAACATGTTTTGTTTTTGTTGCAGCGTGAGATGTCATCGTTGACCCACTCCCTAGTGCAGAGTCAAGGCACAGCCACGACGGACTATCGAATCAGCTTCGCAGGATCCGAGGACGGCGTGGCCTAAGAGTACGGAATTCACGCGCCACTTTTTGGCCCCAATTATTGGGATGGTGATAGAGCTATTGGATATCGGTTTATGGAATTGGGTTTGAGCTGTGCCGCATCTGATAATGGAAGGGCGTTTCGATTTGGGCCCCCACGGGGCTTGCGGGGATAAGGAAGAGGTTACCCGGCAACTTTTGCGCATCGACCACCGTTCACTACGGTCATGGGACCCTGCACGCTAATGCAGTCATAGCGAGGAACAATGAACAGAGAGAAGGTACAAACTATGAGAATAGACATGTCGGGTTTGTGTGGTGTTATGTTGGTGATTTCGCGTAAACTTGAATGTATATCTTGTAAAAGCTTTTAGTTACAGATTTTTTGACCCAGGGATTGATTAATACAAAACTCGTAGTACGCCAGCATAAACACTCAAACCAACCCTTGTAGCTGTCGACCGCGTCAAATGGCATACGGGGAGATTCTGAAGGGAATAGAAAGCACCTTCGTGGATTTTAGAACCCATCCAAATCCTTCCAATTCATGCATTGTCGTCCATGCACAGGAGTTTAAACGATGACCACTTATCACTATATCCCCCTCAAACGCATACTACCTCCTTAATCTACCATCTACCTCGCGATAATCTTCACTAGAGGAACTCTGCAACCAAAAATTTAAAAAAGTCTGATTTCTCATATATACAATCATCAGAGCGAGGTGTTGCCCATCAATCATGGGCTCCGTAATTCTACATGTCATTAGCACACGTCATGACCAAGATTCCGCGAATTTCGACGCAATTTCTGCTCTACCTTGGGGGTACAACCACTGTCATAGCTCCTTCTCCTTCGCTGCCCCAGCTCTTGACTCCTGATACCTCAATTCCTTATTCCCAATTACCGGTCTCCCCTCCACAGCCTCGGGCCCACCAAACGCTTTGAACCCTTTATAAAATACCCATTCCGTTGCCTTTTCCACGGGTTCATCGAATATGAAGGGCAGGAAGGGTACTGCGGCGAGACCAAGCTATATCTCATCAGCATTCCCCCTTCCAATTTCAGGCATGGGTGTACTTACGCCTATTGGCCCATATGTTCGAAGTGATTTGTTCTTGACGTCCTTCATCGCCTTCCCCGAGTATTTTACGATGCTATGGATTGTGAACGCAGGCAACCCCATACTCGCCAGCGCTTGGAAAATCGCTCGCTGCGCCATCACAGCTCTATAATCCTCAATCGCCGGCACATGTCCCGGAACCACTTGTCCACCCGTCAAACTACTTCCCTCTCTAACACCTCCTTCTTTTTTATCGCTTCCCGTTATCCCAGGCCCCAACTTCCTCACCGTTGCTTGAATGGGCGAGTGCTTATCGCTACTTGTGACGTTCTTTCCTCCTTCGGTTGTTAACTCTGGGTGTAGCACGCGCTGATTGCGGAGATATGCTTTGTAACCCTCGTGTGCAACATCGCCAGTCAGGTATAACCAAGAGACAGCATAGGCACCACGGACAAGGTAAGGGTGTGCGACGGGACGGAAGGATTCGCCGATATCACTTGTATATGCCACGTAACGATGCGCCGACATCAGAACCGTTCGGATGCGGGAGGCGTAGGCCGCATAGCGTATATTTGTGTCTGTAGAGTCTTCGGACCTGGAACTTTATCAGTATACTTCCAATGCCTCAATAGATAATTGAACAATGACTAAACTGGGAGCGATAGTGATTCAAGAGTTTTGTTAGACTTTGGGTGGTGCCGAGGGGGCGGAGCGGTGACGAGATTGCATACGTACTTGCCCTCGTATAAAGCTTCCCATAGCTTCTCCTCACTATCCAGCGTTTCCTGTATCGACTTCGGGAGCTTCTTCCTCTCAGGCTGTTTTGAGAAGTCCGGCCTCTCTCCTTGTCTTTCCCGCGGGATACTGTCCACCTCGTCGATCTTCTTGTCGTCCTTCGCCATGTTGCACCAATTCTCTTCTATAATCTATATATGCTCAGGATCAAGGATGGCTCGCAAAAGAAGGAAGTAGAGAAGGACGTGGTTGATGACAGTGAATGGAGTTCAGAGCACCGAAGGCGAGGAGGCAGCTTCGGTAGAATGGACGTCACATGTGGCTTGGCCGTTATTGTGGCTAGTGTGTTTACTCATCCAAAACCTTCAATCTCAACGTCCATCCGAAAGCCTCTCCGAACGCCATCACAACATCCTCCAATTGCCACCCCACGACCCTCCATTTCCGCAAACCGGCACCAAAAATACCGCAAAGATGGTTGCTATGTACACAATTGCTGGCCGCCAGGTCGGATCGCATGTCGTGAGTCGCCTCGCACCCCATCAAAACCTCCGAGAAATCGCCCTCGGCGAGCTTCCTACAGCTGTGGCTTCCACGTCTCATCTTTTCGCATCCCCTTAGAGCTGTTTCCCGGCCGATTGGAGCAGGAAGAGTGACCTAGCGATGAACAATGGCTAACAAATAGATTTCTCAGCTCGCAATGGCAACCCTCGGCACCACATTCGTCGGCTCATGGCTCGCTATGCGCGGCGGCAAGAAGACGGAGAGTCAGGGCCCACCGATTAATGCGAAGAGCAAGGAGGAGGAGAGTTTCATAAAGTATGTCATCACGTCCGGCGTATGGAAACAGGCAGCTTGAACGAGCTGCGGAGATTCTAGGGAATGGAAGCTAACATGGTGCTGCAGAGACTTCGTGAAGAAAGCTGAGGGTGAGAAGAAACACTAGAAGAGCAGTATTTGGTGAGAGAAGCGAAGTTTGAGGATTACATGATGGAAAACGATGCGGGTGGCAAACTCAGATAGACGGAAGCGTGATCGGGAATGTAAAACTGTAGATACAGCGAGCGTCAAATGTACCAACAGCCATCAAACACTTCATCTACTTCTCCTGCAAATTATCGCTAGTGTTCCGAGTGTAGCAGGTCAGTATTGCGGTTCAACGGTGAAGATGCAAAGGTATCTCATTACTTCCGAATGCAGCAAAACAGGTCCAACTACCCGATTGCTCGCAGAAGCAATCCAGGCAACCGGAAACTACCAGATAAAACGAACAATTCGCCGAAATGTCCATGATACGCTCATAGTACATACAAACCCAGGGACACAGATATCATCACCTCTACCAAGTAGCCCATTTCCCAACTCCAAACCCTGCCCTATCGTTCAACATTACCCACGTAACACTTACACTTAATCTTCAAGCACGATCTTCTTCGTCATACAATCCACAACCTTGGAATAAAATTTCGCAGCCTGACACCTCGGAAAACAGATCTCTTCCGTCAGATAATCTGGCAGGAGATCTAGGAGATCTTTGTCTCGATTCTCGTCGAGCAGGGCGTTGTAGATGAATTCGGTGTCGTCGTATGAGTTGTCGGAGTCTTGTGCAATGGAGAGATGGAAGTGCAGTGCTGGGATATCAATTAGTACACATCCTACACGTAACATAAAGAGTGGAAAAGAGCATGAGAATTTCGTTTTCGGGTTTCACTTACTTCCATTCCGTCCAGTCTGTATGCAGTCGTAGACGTCCTCTCCTTCCTCACCCTTCTTGACACCTCGTACAATCAGGCCAGTAAGATCACTGTACAGATCTTCCTTCAGCTGTCTGATCTGTGCTTCCTTGGCAGCTTCTGCGGAGCCAGGAAGAACAACGGAACGTGGCTTGACAGCGCTCCCAGGGGCGTTCTTAGTTTCTGGAGGCGCTGAGGACCGGGCCGCTGCGAGCTTCGTGGAGAGCGTCTTGTTCTCGTTTTGTGCAGATGTTAAGGAGGCGGTAAGTGTCTTGTTTTCAGTTGAGAGTTGTGCATTCTCTTTTTGCAGTCTGGCGACCTCTTTCTTCAGTGAGGAGAGTTCACTAGAGCGAGACTGCAATTCGGCGACTTGTTTGTTGAGAGCTTTGATCAGGGCATCTTGATCTGCATCTAAGGTCAACTTCGCCAAACCAAAATAGGGCGGAAGGATTACCTTTGGCAGTCTGCTCTGTTTTCCGCTTTAGTTGATCGAAGTTGGACTCCTTCCCAGATGTAGCGACTTCTTTCAGATTCTCGTACTTGGTTGTCATGGCCTCGAGTTTCTTGGTCACCTCACCCAACTTCCGTCGAATTGCTGGATCTCGTTCCGAGTCTGATGTGCTGCCTGCTCTTCGATGTGCAATTGGTGGCTGACGTTGTGTGGAGGACGACCTGGACTGCGGTTGCTGCTGTGCTCGACGTGCCGAGGGCCTTGGGGCTGGAGGTGGGGGCATGCTCTCTGGTATCTCTTCGACCTCAATCGACTCTTCAACGTCCATGGGATCCGGGTCAGGTTGTGTCTCCGGTATCGTGGGGGCTTCAGGCTCGGGCTCTGGGGATGGAGCGCGTCTCGCTGCCTTGGCCTTTGTCGCCCTACTCTTGGGTGCCGGCTTCGCTGCGACCTGCCGATCTGCTGTCTTCTTCGTCTTCTTCTGTTGTCGATGCATCTGAGCAACATTTTCGTCTTCCGGCCCGTTCTTCGCCTTCGCCGGTCGTCCCCGCCTCGTGGGTTTCGTCTCCTCCACAGCCTTGACCTGCTCTTCCTCGCCCTCGAACTCGTCCACTTCTTCTGTCTCACTCATATTCGCGTGCTCTTTCTCTGCCAGGACCTTCCTTCCCGCTTTAGCACCTGATCTCTTCGCGACTGCCGCCTTCTCTTTCTTGACACCCAAAACACTGCTACCGCTCACTCGACGCGTAGCAACCTTTCCTTTGCCTGCTGCCTTTGTCGCAGGCACGGCATTAGCCTTTTGCGCGGCTTTACCCCGCGGTTTTCGCGTCGGCGCTTGGTTTTCAACCGCGGAATCGGGGGTGAGAAGTGCGGTAAGTTCGTCATGCGCCATTTCGTCTTCGGAGGCCGAGTCTACCATGTAGGATATCTTGGCCAAATTGCTCTTGGGCGCCATTGTTGCGCTGAGGTTTGCGCTGGTGTGGTATTTTCTGTGGTGTCGAGGTTGTGGTGCCCAGGTGATTTTGCGAAGTGGGATGAACGGCTTGGGCGTAAACAAACCGTTGCAGGGGTGTGGTGTCAGCGTGCGCCAGTGTGCTTGGCGCGTAACTTCACCTCTCACATCATCTGTGAGCACTGCTCAAATTTCGGAGCCGCGTCTCTTCGATAGCTGTCTTGATATTGTTCACCTCACAATTGGCCCGTATTAATATGATGACTTCGATGCTAATTGATAGATTCTCACTCTGGGAGGGTCTGGCGATAGTATCTCACTGCTCCTTGTTCCCTTTTTGTAAGAGCTCGTGATCCCCGCGAGTGTTTGTTCAGATGCCTGGCATGTCCCACTCAAATAGGGAGGATGTCTTTCTGCCCCTTTGCTTGAACCTATAGTGTCCTGCTTCTTTCTTTTCTTCCTCACTTCAATTTCTTCATCCGCTTATGATTCCTCCCTCAAGCGGCAACTCACCATTGAACGCACCACGAAGTGAACTTGCCCTGGTGCCATCAAAGGATTCTGTGCGTATTGTTTTTTTGGGAGAGAATTACGTGTAGGATGGCAAATCTTGGGTACATAGTCAAAGAGAAACCATTCTTAGGGAGTGGTTACCCATATTCATTCTTCAGCTTAGCTGTACCTCCTCATTTGCCTTCGACAAAGCCCCCTCAATTCGCCTTGGAGATGGTTCCAACAACTCCAAGCCTCATTCAAAGACCGCCCCATCGAAACGTAAAAATTCAGTCCAAGACGCAAGTTCGTCAAAACGCACTAAATAATCACATTATAGACTACTCGAGACAGCACCCAGTTTGGAGACATCTGTTACATTGCCAAAGCCATTTTATCCGGCAAATGAGTTGCTGAATTTGATCACCGCTTACTGCGACATCAGACACCCAAGGCCATGAGACTTGTGCCTCGACCTTAGAATGCTGCGGCCTCGCACATTCTGTTCCAAGTGGTGCATGTTGCTCTTCTTGAAGACAGTCTTCAAAAGCTTGAAAATATCGCGAACATTGAAGAACCGCAGGCTTAGTCCGTCGGATTGTGTTTTCGGTCGGAAATCATACCAGATTTCCGGGTTCGGAAGATCTGGGAGTCTGCAGTTGACGATCCTGAACAGTATTCGGATTCCGAAAAGGCCGACGCATATCTGCGCCTTCTTGCCTTCGCGAAGGAGCAAACCTTCATACTGAGCCAACTCCTGAGGGATTGGTAACAGCACATTTGCTCACTGTTTGCCGCCCCTCTTCCAACGATTTTCTAATCTGCTTACTATTGAAATTGCAGCCATTAGCTTGAGGAACGTGCTGAAGGGCACGTTCCGCCTGTTTGGAACGGATTGGCTTCAAGGATTCTTCGGAGTCCTGTCGACTGGTGCCGCTGGCATTCCGGCTATTCTATCAGGCCTATCCTCTCTCAGTTGACAATCTGGGAGGCACTAGCTAGACGGCCTCCAAATCGGAAGCCGGTATCTTTCAGATTACTGCCGATGTATTAAACGACATTGCAAGTCTTCCACCAGTTTCGTTAACATTGAAAGAGCTCTCTCTTCGTCTGAAGGGCGATTCTCCAAACAGAGAAGGCTCAGATATTCTGTCTGTTCCCAATATGGGCAGGGCTTGCACCCAGCCACGCTGGCTATCTCTTACCAATTCGATGTTGTCATCTTTCAGCACCACAGAATGTCAATTGACATTGTTACTCGTCAGCCATGCTATCAGCCTGAAGCAGCTGCAGTTGCACCATTAGGATTAGATGCCCGTTAGGCTTACGACCATTCGCTAACACGTGGCTCTCTGTGTTCGACACTCTCTCCAAAAGACTCGATCTTCAAGCCTTTACGTACTCCTTTCTGCATCGCCAAATCCCATGCAGATCTGGGTGTCGTTGAGATACGGAACATGATTCAGGCACAGCATTCCGCTCTCACGGCGTGTTTCTTGCTTTCCTCATTGAACACTTCTACCTCTAATCGACTCGACAAAAAGTACCTGATGCCGCAATCACCAATAGTGCACAGATTCAGCAAAGGTAGTGACTGGATTTTCCAGTAATCTACCAATTTAGTTCCTTAGTGCCTTTCCAACACTGGGAATTCGGTTTCGCTCCGGGTCCAATTCCGTCCTCCATTTCGGATACCATCACCACTACTTCACATTGCCCTACTTCGTCATCTCTGTATACTTCTCGAATTCGCCTCCTCACGTCTCCAAAATCCTGAAACCCATCCCAGCGGTGATCGTCTCACTTCCACCTTTCCACTTCTTGGTCACCCCCAGCAGCTCATCGACGGACAACAGATTCTTCTCCTCCTTGTTATCATCCGGACTTTTTCTCTCACGACAGAGATCCGTTGCCATGGCCGGCGGTGCAATTTCCAAATCCTAACGTTAGTACCCTTTAATTGCGAACGGAGGTTTAGACTCCAGAAATGCATCCTGGCTTTATACTGTTGTATATGGGGCTGATGATGCTGAAGGAAATGTATCCAAGGGCGCATGATAGGTTTACAATAATGGCGTTTAGCTTCGATTTGAAATGAAACAATGGTTTTCATAGTTAGGTGCATGGGTCCTCGAAGTTAATGTCGATGCTTCCAACATCATCATTATTCACGACTAATGGCCTCGGGGCCCTGGCATTGTTGATTAGGCAATCGATGTACGGATGTTTCGACATGAATCTCTTTACGAATCTTGGTTGAGGTGGTGTCGCTAGCGTTCAAAGCGTAGCATGCCGTGGTTCCGATCTCTTTTGCGGCAGGTTTCAACTTAGCCTCGGTTTGGCATATGATTTTGACTTTCTTCCCGTCATTAATGAGCCACTTTGATAATGCAAGGCAGATTCCGCCGCGTCCGCGGGTTATGAGGGATGGATTTGAATGTGACAGTTTGGGATGGTATTTTCGGTACTTCGTTGAGCTTTAATAGAGGGATGAAAGTTTGTATGAGAAATAGAGTTGATTTTCGTTATTGTTCTCTTGCTTTCTTCCTAATATCAAGTATTTATCTTCCTATGGGATGTGAGATGCCTAAGGTCTTCCATGACGTTCCGTTATGCTCAAGACCAGTCTTTGGCATCATTGCATAATGGCTCCGCGGAACCCTCTAATATTGAGGCTGCTTTATCCCTCGATTGACTGAATTGATTAGAGCAGAGAGAAATTGGCCCACGGAAATGTCCAACGCGGCTATGACACCATGCAATTGCAGTCAACATCCATCCAGTTATATACCTAAAATTGGTCATGGAAAGCTTGCTATAGTCTTGAAAATCCTGGATACTAAAACTTGAGAATGATTATGGACGGAGGGTATTATTTCGTGTGCATCTTTCTCACTCGTTTTGGGTTCGGCATGTTGCCAAGGTTCGTGGGCGAATTACGTGAATTTGGTACTTTTCCAGATCGTCAGTTGGCTTACCTGGGTAATGAAACGCCGCCATCAAATGTCCTTTCCCTTTAATATTTTTTTCATCGCGTTTTCTTTCTAGCAATAATCCCTGCCTCAGAAGTCCACAATGGCCCGGTCGGAAGCAACTCCACCATCTTATCTAGACGGTGCTTCCGGAGACCGCAAAACAAATCTCCCGTATTCCGTACCCATCATGGTTCTCAGAAAGCTTCTCCGGGAAGCCAAATGAGGCGAAAGGTACGAGAATCTTTTGGAGCGTCTGCGAGGCATGCCAAAGAGCTCGATGCCTTGTACCGGCGTGCTTTGTATCAGTTGAATGCCGTTGAACGCGAGGAGGAGGTGCTAGCTATGCTTGATATCCCTGTCTGCTTCAGGGAACTGCTCGGTCTCTATGGTCTCACTCTACTCGGGCATCGATATGCCGTTCATATCGCCACTCGCCTGTACACAGAGTTTGATCATGATCTCGCCGTCGCACGCATTATGGCAGTGTGCGGAGGTCTGCTCGAGTTTGGCTTCGTGGGTGCGTCTTCACAGGGAATACGAATTGTTCATCGCAACGTCTTCCAATTCTTAGCTCATCATAGGCTGGGCCTTATTATCGACTGTTAGCATCCAGGCAGTCTCTGAAGTGGTTGCAGGGGTTACTTTGAAACCTATTCGAATAATTGATGGGATGTATGAATTGTGTTCGCATGGCTTAGCAGCACAATGGGATGATAAAACCTTGGTTTATATGCATGCCCTTCAAATATGGGTTCGGCTTGTATAAGATGCTGAATGGAACTCAGGCCAGGTCCAACCAAGACTTGATATGTTGAATCAGAGGCACGTGAAGGCATCCCAGAATCCATTCTCCGCATGTTCAATTCTCCACTTCCTGACCCCACAACTTGATTATTGTTGATGAACCCTTCACATCTACACAAGCCTCGCAGAAGCACGATACCACGATACTGATAACACCCGAGCAATAATATAATTAATGGTTGTCGATACTTAATCATAGATGAGGCACAGCGATATCAATCCTGACTAGTGTACTTCCATGAGATTGTTGGAACACGTCTCACTGTCAAACAATTTGATGATGACACCCCACCTACACTCTTGGAGTTGATGGTCTCATGTAGCGTGGACATATATGCCCTAGAAGTATTCAATGTCCGCTTGACCTCGAAGCATTTCCCTGATCTGATCTAGGAAGAGGGCTTGAGTCGTTTGCCCTATGCCAAAGCCCGTAGCGGGAATGTCCAACTTCTCATTGACCGCGGCTTCGATCTGAACAGAAGGATATCAGATTGAGGGGCCGCCCTCCAGTTCTCAATGTTTACGAGATGTTATGATTTGGCAAGGCTTCTAATAGAGAGAGAAGCTAACCCGTATGTTTACTAGTACTTTTCTGAGAATGATTACCTGAGTGATATCGAATCCGAAAACGTTCTTGAGGAAAGATATATGAATGATATCGCATATCATACTTCTCTCCCAACCCCGTATCACCCATCTAAACGGTATAGGGGACGGCAAGGATATGTAGTAGGCGAGGAGTCTCGAAGGTACACCGTGTAGGGAAAAGTAGCACGCACTGAAACGAGATCTCGGTTATGACTTTGAGCCTGATATTCAATCGGCCCTACCTTATCTTTTGGCCGCAAAGGCCTCTGTAGTCATGCTGTAGGTAAAGTAGTAGATGGTGAAGAGCCGGAGCAGGTGTACTTTTTGATATGCGTCCTACGCCTGTCGCTTTCAGACACTCCAAATCTAAGAAAGATGGGATTGGAAGATGACGAGGATAGAGTGCTTGGAGGTTTGGTCCAGTAGATGAAGCATGGCATTGCATTTGTGGGAATGAGGCTGGAAAGTGCTGCCTTTAATCTCGCTCAAATTAATTGAGTATCAAACAACCCAGTCTAATTGCAGTCACGAAAAGACCAACGGTGGCCAAAAGAATTCTCTCGCACACTGCACTGGCCCTTTTTGCGCATGCAGGAGGTTATGAGAGCGCAAAAATACATGCTGATCAGGGACAGTGCAGCATACTAGTGGTCTGAGCCGAAACGAGGGAACCGTTTAGCTGGTTCCTAGTTTGGGTTTAGAAAACATTGAGAAAGCGTGTCGTATCAAGGACTTCAAGTACAGGTTCGGAGCATAGCCTATTGGTCAACCTACCGTTATCACTTATGAGACCGCCATTCCCCCAAAATATTCCTGAGCGACCACGACCATTTGAAGCGGCGCCTTAAAATCATCCATGGCTGTTTTGGTAAGTCTAAGCTTCTATTGGTGAAGAATCTCCTCGCACATTCTTGTAGTGTCCTAGAATACCATAAGCATGATTGGAATGCCGTGGGGAAGCTGGAATGACTTTCATATTGCAGCACCATATACTGGAATATTATTCATCAGTACTTTCTGAAACTGAAGTTAGCCTGCAAAGATGTCATTCCACTTCTCCTTGATCCCCCGAAGCGGAAACCCGACGTTTGAGCTGGGAGTATTCCCGACTAAGTTAAGGAGGATGTTGGTCCGTGGTCCGTTGGAAATGGTAAGGAGAGGATGGCAGGCGAAGCGTAGGGGGGAGATGGGGCAAAAATTATCAAGGCGGAATCTGAGGAAACAGTACGCACCTCCTGGGCTGGCTTCAGCGCCCTAAACAGATCTCCAAAAAATACGTACGCAGAATGCTAGATGCCTTCACTTCCCCGTCCAAATTCCAAAAATCAACGGTATAATTTGCTGAAGCCCAAACCTCCCTGCCTAGAGACCTTCATCTAGCCTCACAAAGAGCCCTGAAGCCAATATCATGCTGCGTACAGGGGTCAGATTAGCCCCCCTACCTGAGCTCTACCTTTCCATGTGTCAGTTTTCCCTTGTCTTCCACGAACATAAATCAGGTGAGAGTTCATAGTTATATGCCTGGGCCCCATAGTATTGTGTGCAAACCTACTCTGCGGCTCACAAGGCCCAATTGCCAACCCCTTCAACCGCCACAACCCATCAACGCCCGCATTTCGCCCGAACGAATGAGAAGTCGTGGATTCAAAGTGCATGATCCGGATTTCCGCATGGGGCATTGGATGGTTGGCACATGGTGGGGTAAAGAGCTTCCGACCCACTTTCCCCAACCTCCATCCACACTTTCTCTCGAGGAGCTATGCTGCGATGCTCACCGATATCCAGTGCCGGGGAGGATGACAGCCCTGCGAACCCGCGGTTATGGTTGCGTCTTACCTATATATTGGGGATGCCGGACTGAGGATTGGGAAAGCTTTGCTCCTTGCTTTTCGATTTTTTTTGTGAGGCGGGGTAGCTTTGACTTATTGATTTGAGAATATAGACTTACATTGGAAATATGGCTGTTACTGAGATGCCGGAGTCGAAATGCGACGTGTAAGTTCTTTATACCTCGAATCTTCAACGCGCTTTCTGATTTCTCGCAGTCTCATCATCGGTGCTGGTCCTGCTGGGTAAGTTCACCAAGCTCTGGACGTTGCTATGATCGTCACTGAAATTAATGAAGCTTGATGCTAGCTGCATGGATGGCTCGCTGTGGTATCAATGCCCGAATCGTCGACAAGCGCAGCACGAAGATCTTCTCCGGCCAGGCTGATGGCTTGCAGATGCGGAGTTTGGAAATCTTTGATAGCTTTGGGTTTGCGGATCGGGCGTGGAAGGAGGCTAATCATATGATTGAGGTATGGAATCCCTTTCCAGGGTGAAAAGAAAGCGAGGAGGGTGAATTGAGGGAATTCGGGCCTTACGCTGACACTTATTGTACAGATCTGCATGTGGGTACGTCATCCACCATTTCCCTTCATCTCCCACTCATCCTCATAATGCTATTAGAATCCTGGTCCGGATGGTGTTGTACGACGCTCCGACCGCATCCCCGACGTCCCAGTCGGCCTCTCCCGCTTCACCCAAATCGTCCTCCACCAAGGCCGCATCGAGCGCTTCTTCCTCGATCACATCAAAAAGCACTCAAATCCTCCAATCAGCGTCGAACGTGCTGTATTACCCGAAACCCTCTCCATTGACAAGTCTCTCTGCGATGACCACTCTTCTACCTCATACCCAATAACTGTGAAGTTGAGGCATTTAACGGAAGAGGAGGCGACACCTGCTCAGAGCAATGGAAGTGAGGTTCGGGATGGATTATTCAGGAGTAATCTTACGGATGACGATACGGATGACTTGATAAGAAAGAGTCAGGGCAAAGAAGGTACGGCGGAGATAGTGAGAGCGAAGTATATGGTGGGATGTGATGGGGCGCATAGTTGGACAAGAAGACAACTCGGATTCCAACTAGAAGGAGAGCCCACAGATTTCATCTGGGGAGTTCTAGGTAACTCTATCCTCGACCTCCTACTATCGGTGGATTTCATAAGGAAAGGATGAGAATTGCTGATGTATGCAGATGTTATTCCGATAACCGATTTCCCGGACATCCGCATGCGCTGCGCAGTCCACAGCGCCGAATCCGGCTCCCTAATGGTCATCCCTCGCGAAAACAAACTCGTGCGTCTCTACATTCAACTCACGGAAATTAAACCAGATGCCTCTGGGCGCGCGGATCGAAGCCAAATCACACCTGAAACAATCATTAAGGCGGCGCAAAAGATCATTACTCCCTATAAACTCACGTACGAGTATTGTGATTGGTGGACTGCATATCAGGTAAGCGATTCCTATTCCTATGTCATGTATCTTACAGGGAGGTAAAGGGAATGGTTGGGACGTTAGCTAATGGGAAGGTAGATCGGCCAAAGAGTAGGCACAAACTTCGACCACAGCACCCGAATCTTCCTCGCCGGTGACGCCGTCCACACGCACTCGCCTAAAGCCGGCCAAGGCATGAACGTCAGCATGCAAGATGCCTTCAACCTAGGCTGGAAGCTCGGTCTCGTCTTAAAAGGTATCTGCCAACCTTCCATCCTAAGGACATACCAGTCCGAGCGCAGACGCGTTGCCCAAGATCTTATAGACTTCGATCATAAATTTTCGAGACTATTTAGTGGGAAGCCTGCGAAAGATGTTCTGGATGAGAGTGGGGTCAGCATGGCCGAATTCAAAGACGCTTTCGTGAAGGGAAATTTATTTGCTAGTGGGTTGAGTGTGGATTATGGTGCTAGTATGCTTATTGCGAAAGAGGGTGATGCGGCTGAGCAAGGAGATGGAACAGACGTTTCGTCTTCCTCCAAGACCCGAGTCGTTGGGAAACAGGAATTGGCGAAGAATATCAAGATGGGAATGCGGTTCCCATCTTACAAGGTCTTGAATCAAAGCGATGCAAGACCGTGGCACTTCCAAGAGCTCCTGAAATCCGACGGGCGATTCCGACTTATTCTCTTTGCAGGCAACATTCTCTCACCAAACCAGAAATCCTGTATCGATGCTTTCTGCGACTCGCTCTCCTCCTCCAGCATACTAAAACCGTATCTCTACTCAACCATACAGATTCTGACTTGTCACTCGGCGAAACGCACGGACGTCGAACTTCTGAGAGATTTTCCGGATATACTACATCCGTTTGATGAAAGATCGGGATGGGATTACGATAGTGTGTATGTGGATGATAAGAGTTACCATGAGGGGTATGGGGATGCCTATGGGAATTATGGAATTGATAGGGAAAAGGGATGTGCGGTGGTCACAAGGCCGGATCAGTATGTGGGTTTCGTGGGAGAGGTGGGTGGGGAGGGTTTCAAGGAAGTGGAGAGGTATTTTGGAGGGGTTTTGGTTGGTAGCGGGAATTGAGGAAGTGGTCCTAAAGAGTTGGCCTTATGCTGATATTGCCTCGTTAAGCCTTCACGGCTGAAATCTTCGAGGTTGGAGGACGGCAGGGAAACCTTTCCTCTCTAGTCTTTGTACGAGGCTGTGCAATTAGCGAATATGGCGGTGTCTGAGACATATGGCAACTCATGATTTGGTGAGCACTGGACGCTAGCTAACGCCAACCGAACGAAATCGTGGGACAGTTGACTGCTGCCTAAGAATAGAGAGGCATGGTTAGGACTTCCTTTCGAAACCTTTTCTGCACTATCTGGAAATCGACCATGACGAAATTGGGAGAGCAATTGTACCTGTTCTTTTACGCGGACACAGACATGCAGGATTTATTGTCTCGAGCACAATACATCCAAACCAATGCTCAAAAAAAAAAAAAAAAAATTGGAGCTCCTACCGCTAATGGCTGAGCAGCCTAGCTCTAAAGCCAGAAGACAAACTCGAGTCTGCCATTTCATTAACAGGGAAAGGGCATGCAGAGACCCCAAGGGAAAGTGTCAAATTGCTCTGCAGGAGACAAGCCGCAAGAGCATATTTATCCTCGGCCGAGCTTTGCTGGCGTCTATGAAGGAGTGTTTCGAACGGTACGCATGTGTATCTCCTTCTCTATGGCTAGCCCCCGTTTTAAGCTTACTCAAACGCTTCAACGTTTTATCATTGCTACTGCTCCATTCTGTATCGGGTGGGACTTGCACACACCACAGACTACATCGCCCCCAACTCGTTTGCCGTAGCCCTACGCTGCCTCTAATTATGGCTACAGGAAGCTTTATAGGGCCAACTCTAGCTGCCTGGGCAGGAAAATTTGGATTTGGCTTGAAACGTGGAGTTGAATGCAAGTTAAAGTTGAAACTGTACTTTGTCCTGCTAGAGCCGGAATTATGCTATGTATAAACTGATTATGACCATTATAGGCACACTCGGTACTGTGATATCTGCTACGAGTTAGCTTACACAAAACGACCGACTCGCATCCCCGCTCTTGTGTCATACGAGACAATTCTAGATCCTTCTGAGATGGATGGCCGTTGTCTTGTAAAACTGACCTATCGCCGCAATAATTCCTAGGTCGTTGAACCTAGCCCAGCAGAGGGTGCGTCGGGATGCGTTCAGTGCGGACTTGTATTTAATATTTTGAGTCGGCTTGATACGTGCATGGCTGAGGTAATATGAATATATGAGCGATATCGACTTTTAAGAGTTTTGCGTAATAAGGAGAGTTGCATGGACGAGGTGTGGGTCTTACCCCTTCGTGAGTCTTAATTCTACAAATGGCATGTCCAGCACTGACTTTTCGAAAGGCTGTCAAAGTTATAAGGCATTTACTCAACCCTACGATCCCTTTGGCCTACTGGGACATCTTCGTGGTGCACAACAAAATCCAAAGACAGCTGAATCAATCATCTTTCCTACGAAAATGTCTCACTGTCTCGAAGATCATGCTAAATGCGCGCAAATACCACGTCCTCTCTGTTGCCAACACGTCTTCTGCGAATTGGTAGAAGGCTCGCACGATTCGTCCGCTTAATCATGGTGGACTCCGAACAGCTCCCAGCTGATATCAAATACGCAATGCTCAGCCACTACTGGGGGCTCATGTCAACCCTGAACGACCACTACACCAACGATGCAAAGGCGAAAAGACGGCATCAGTTGGGAACATTTGCCCCGAACATTCCAGGATGCGATATGGGTTTCTCGTCAGCTGGACATTGCCGACATCTGGATCGACTCCTTATGTATCATTCAAGATGACCCAGACGACTGTGCCAAGGGGTCGGCACGTATGTGTGAGGTGTTTCAGTTCGTGCACCTTACCATTGCTGCATCATCTTCCTCGCGTCATCCGGACGGTTTCTTGAATGGCTATCACAAAGGCCTTAGATGGAAACTACTCAGACAATCGCAGATTCCAGGACAGGAGCTTGGGATTCGCCGATTTCCATTACACACACGTCCAGAGAAGAGCCAGAATGTACGAGCGGAGCCACTCAAATAAAGGGCCTGGGCTTTTCAAGACCAAGAGATATCCATGCGCCTTGCTATCTTTACAGGCTCTGAGATCCTCTGGATATGCAAAAAGGCTCAAAAGTGCGAGTGTGGCGTCGACGTCGAGGGAGTTTGCAGACCATAATACCCACAGCCCCATCTAGACAGCAACTTCTTCGGCTCTGGCCGTCGGTGGCGTGGAATAATGGAGGAGTACTCTCATCGCTCGCTGACATTCGAGCGAGACAAGCTGCCAGCACTTTCTAGACTCGCCACAAGATGGAAAGGCCACGAAGCTTCAAGAGCCATCGCTCACTAGACATCCAATATGTAGCGGGTCTCTGGTGCATAAAAGAGCTACCTGTACGGGATACAGAAGCATTGAAATACCTGCCTTGGCAAGGAAAAGAACCCAGTGCGTGCAAGAAACCTTCAGCCTATCGCACACCAACATTCTCCTAGGCATCACTCGACGGCGCGATACGCCGAGTGGAGCCGATATTTAATTTTAAAGCCGCTACTGATGTCGTCGAGCTATCCGCCCATACCCGGCCTGATGCACCTTTCGGAGAAGTCAAAGGTGCATACATTGTGCTTCGAGGGCGGCTCGAGCAGGCTTTCTTAGAGCATCAGCAACCATACGATAATCCTTGCGCAACGGTTCTCTCATTCGATGAGTTCAAGGAAGGCGTAGATTTAGATCACCAAGTGCTTTCGAGAATATCGGGACTGGCGAAGCCAGCGAGGCCAAGATTCCTAGGATTGGTCGATTGGCACACCGAGTTTATGCTCTTTTGCTGGGAAAATCGTCCAGAGCACAGCATGCATACGATCGAGTTGGACTTGGAGCTTTGCTAAGACTAGCAATACATATACACCGAGCGAGAGGGTACGGAAATGGTTGAAAACTGAGATCTTGATGAGAACAGTGAAGATTGTTTAGGGTCCATAAGACCGTCTTCCCGCCAACATGCTGCCGTTAAGGTAAGGACCGAGGTAATGAAAAAGCTTCGATCACGTTTCCTCGCGTTCAATGCCCGTTCGGATACGAAAGAACCCCTCAACGATCGACGCCCAGAGAGCCAATCAACGAGCACCATTCCTGCAAGCGTGATGTAATGCGCGCCCTTCCAGCAAAGGTTATCTACGCGCCAACCCCTCATTATTCACTTCAACTTCTTCTTCTTTCCCTTCTTCTCTTTCATCTTCTCTCTCCAACCTTACACCCTCATATACCCCTAATCGTGCGCTGGAAATGACGTCCGATCCAGACACCGTTACGATAACGGCTCACTGCCTCTGCAAAGCCCATAACTTCACCACTTCTGTTCCCAAATCCAAACTTCCTCTCCCAGCGTACGCCTGCCACTGCAACTCCTGCCGTCATGTGACCGGTGCACTCTACTTAATCGACTCCGAATGGCCTGAACCGCGAAAGAACGTCGACACGTCTGGACTCCGAAAGTACGCGTTTTCTTCGAGAATCAAAGTGCTTTTCTGCGGCACGTGTTCCACGCCGCTCTTCATTGAAGATACAGCAGAACCACATCATCTGGGTGCATTCACTGGCGCTCTCAAGAATAACCAAGGAGATCTTGTCAAGCTTGTGCATCATATCTTTGTGGGAGATACGCTTGATGGTGGTGCGACTATGTGGCTTCGAAAGCCGAACGTGGACGGGAGTGAGACTAAGAGATTCAAAGAGGGAAGTCGAGGCGAAGATGCCCAGGAATATAACTGGGACTGGCCTCCTGCATCCTCACTCAAAGGGCTTTCAGGGAAGGCTGAGTACGACTCGGTGCAGGTCCGATGTAAATGTGGGGGCGTGGATCTCGTCATGCACCGCGGCAACTATGAGGGAAAGGAGCGGGAGGAGCTGCCATGGTTCATCGATCCCACAACACATCGACCGATCGCGAGTTTTGATGCATGCGACTCGTGCCGTTTGCAGTCCGGAATCGATATCTTCCATTGGACCTTCGCGGAGCTGAAGAATCTTTCCTATTCGTCCAACTTGGCTGCCGAAGGCAAAGTTTTTCCGAAGAATACAACTGATCTCAGAGCTGCAGTCGACGCACAAGATCCCTTAATGGGAACACTTACATATTACGCCTCGTCTCCGGACGTCCAACGCTACTTCTGCAAGAACTGCTCAGCTTGCGTCTTCTATGCCGTAGACAGTAGACCCGACATCGTGGACGTGGCGCTTGGTTTGCTGGATGCACCGGATGGAGCACGGGCAGAAGGGTTTGTTCTTTGGTTATTCGGTAAACTTGTTTGGGTCGAGGATACGAAAGGTGGGTGGCGAGAGGATCTGATGAAGAGGATCGAGAAGGAAAGTGAGCATTGGAGGATCGAGCGAGGCTATCCGAAGAGTTGGAAGAGGATTGAACGTGAAGAGGCGGAGGCGAAGGGGAAGAGTTGATATTGACCACATTCATGAAAAGCTCGATATATGCTGCATGACCGCGGCAGGTATACCCATAATAATAATGCTAGCCTTTTTCTCTGCTGTTCAGTTTAGGACATGGAGAACGTTACACGCAAGGGGTACTAGTACCAAAACGATATAGTACGACTGCAGATCAATGAAAGTATATGTTCAGCCTTTCCGTGGCTTATCTTTAACCTTCAGCCCCAGCGGAGGCCATTTATTTTTCCTGAAAATACGTCCCGCATCACATGAATCGTTCGAGTTCTGAACCTAGAAACCGCGCTGTCGACGAGGATATCAGTGAATATGAATTTTCGGAATCGGACACATCTGGCAACGAGTGTATAGTAAAAGCAGAGAAATTCTCCCGCAGGGATACACCGCCAATCAATGTGCACTACTCGGAATCGGAAGAAGACAGAGAAGACAAGGAGTCTGTTCTGGCCGTACCTACTCATCTTTCCGGGCAACCAGATTTACCTCCAAATCCAGTTTCGAATGCCCTGATTGCATACAATGACTCGACTTCCAGCGCACCGCAGACGGCCGAACAGGGAGGGGAGGCAAGGCTTTACAAGAAATTGCTTGAAATGAAAGAAAATAGAGGCAATTACCGTAAACTAGGCGAACCGATAGGAGAGACAAGCAATAATCGAAAATCGGTTAGCTCGAACGTAGACCAAACAAAGATACTCTTCCTAATATAGCAAACCAGTCCCCCTGGGACGGCATATCCTCTAACTAGAACCTAGCTCCTAAGGAGAAGAGAACAAGGGAATCGTTCGAGACGGATAGTGGGGATTTAAAATACGAGAGTTAGATTATCCACCGGGAATGTGACTTATGCTGACCTGTTCTCAGTCTGAAATACGGTTTGCACTGGAGAACTATTTGAGACCGGATATCAACATGTTCATCGTATGCCATCGGTTTCTGGCCGCTTATATATAAAAGTTGATTCGCATAGTGAGCACGAGTGAGAAATCCTAATAGCTAGTGACTTCTGAGACTGTACAATAAACCCTTTTGAGGTCACCATCATCGGGTGCGGATGAACATGATACTTATCTAGACAGGCTCTTATTTTCTCGTGGCAAACACCCCCTAGTCGGACCCTTTCAGATACTTCGAAATGGTACCTGCACTGCCATTGGAAGATTTCCAATCTGTGCCTCAAGATATGTGCAGACCTTTGGTCGGGCGTGATGACGATTGCACCTGTTCCTGGAGACGACTCATGGAAGGGTAGGTTACGGTGTCACCCGTACACATTCATTTCGAAAATCATGTGCTCGTCTGCTGCATGTGTGCTCGTTTGGTAGAGGCCTTAAAGGGGTTTAGCTCCCGCGTGCAAAGGTCGGTGTTTATCAATTACCGAGCCAATTACATAGTTTGGATTTCGGAGCCTAAAAGCACCTATGCGATAGGGGATTTTGTTTCCAGCCAAACACAGAGGGACTTTCCCCTCGATGCCAAAAAATTAGCCCTGGCTACAGCTTGGGGAGGTGTTAGGGACCACCCCCATAGGCTTGGCGAGCCGCTGAATCAATTTTAGTGCTGATGTGCCACTTGCATAAAATTGTATGCAATTTGTATTGTAAATTACAGCTTCAAATGTATCAACTACACTATAAACAGCTGATTTTCCATCAAGGAGCAAGGTCGATCAACATAGGGTTGCCAAGAAATGTAGTTATTAATAATCAGCCCTTGTATAAAGTAGAGTAGTTAACCCACGTGTATGCACACGTTAGCACATAAACCCAAGATTCTAACCTTCTTAATTGTCTATATTTTGGTAAGAAATATATGGCTACGTTAATGTTAGAAAATTAAAAGGTTATTTTAGCTTAATAAAAATAACTTTAAAGTATATATATAAACAAAAAAAATTAAAATTAAAAAATATGTTTATATAAACTAGTATTAAATTATTAACGTATTTTATAATCGAGCTGGACAAATAACCGAGCTGGACACTTTGCCAAGACTTTATTAAAGTACTATCATTCACAGTACCATTACTTAATAGTACTGTTAGTTATAGTACTATTCTCATTACTACTAGATTCTATAGTACTATCTTCATTAATTTCGCATGTTCGAGCGTTATGCCTAGTCCCACTATAGTTACTACAGCGCCTTTGAGTTAGTTTAGCCCTATCTGCTCTTACCTTCCCACGACCCTTCTTACTACTAGAACTCGTAGTAGTAGGGTCTTTAGTGGATTTATCCTAGCCAGCACCAAAGCTAAGTACTCCTTCTTTCTGGATACGTTTTCTTTTGCGCTGCTTTCGTCGAGATACGGCCTTATTAGCTGCTTTAAGCTTAGCAACACGATCACGTATAAGCACCATCTCTTAAGCCATCGCGAGGGTGCCTTTAACAAGCTGCTGGTACCCATCCTTCAAAGAAGAGGGTGAGCTACCTAACTTATTCATAATTAGCTTTGTTTGCGACCCAAATTCTTAATAGTTCTTAGGGGTTTTCAACTGCCAGGTGACCTCTTGGTTAGTGGGTAGTGTAGGCATGCGTAATCGAACATCAAGCTTTAATATCACCTTATCTAGGTTAAATAGAACTAGGCCAGCACCTTGAAAGCTTCCTTGAACATTACTCTTAGTAATTGACTTATTAAACGCGTCGCGGAAGGCTGGTAAGAACTCTAGTTTAGTAATATAGTTAAACCAGTTACGCATCAGCTTTTTGACTTGGCGCCTATAGGCCCTCTTCAAAGGTGAAAAACAACCCACATCTAGTGGCTACAGGATGTGTGATGAGTGTGCCGGCATACATAGAGTGATAATCTTATTCTCCTTACAATATTCCGTGAATTTGAGAGAGTTGTGGCTTTTATGGCTGTCGATAATTAATAATCAGTATATGCCAACATTACGCTCCTTTGTACACGCGTTAAAGTGCTTTAACTATGCGAGACCAAGCTCATTAGTTGTCCAGCCGTTATCAGAGACACCGAATTGCCATTGACATGGTATACCAAGTTCCTGGTACCAGGCAGAGAGGTGATTCTTGCCCTTGTAGATAACAAAGGGTGGAATTACATACCCTAACGCGCTAATAGCTAGGATCGTTGTAACCTACTCACAAGTGCCTGGCTGAAGGGCCTTTGGTCGATGCCGTCTCTTAGAGCCTGTAACAACCTTTTGGGTTGTTATTATACCTATCTGAAAGCCAGATTCATCAAAGTTATACGTGTCTTCATCCTGTATACCGTATATAGCCTTTACGTTATATACAAGATTAAACCAGCCTTATATAATAGCTGGTTCTTCCTGTTTATAACGCTGGTAGTCTAGCTTCTGATTGTACTTCGTTTGAATCCCTAGCGTACGCTTGACAAAGTTGTGTGGCCAAAGTTTACTGACTAGGTCTCCCCCTCGCTCAGCCAGTAGTTTATCAGCCATCTCTCAAACAGCATTAAGCGGAGGGGCAAATCCTCTTGAATCTAGCTTAAGAATATACTCCTTTATCGCCTTCTCTTCAGAGACCGTGAGTTTCATCTTATTCGGCAAGGTATCGCGTCGTGAGGTAGTTCCGTCGCGTCGTGTCTTTAGGCTTAATTTAGGTACGTTATAGATGCGTGCAGCGTTTCGAAGGCCATGAATTTGGTCTAGATTAAGAGCCTGAATAGCAAGCTGTATTCTGGCTTCTCGAGAAATCGATTCTAGGTTGATGGGTGGCATAATGGTACTGTGAATAATAGTACTGTTAAGGTCTTGGTAAAGTGTCCAGCTCGATTATTTGTCCAGCTCAGTTATAAAATACGTTAATACTTTTTAGTAAAACTTTTATTTCTACTAAAGTTAATTATTGTATTTTATTTTATTTTTATATTTTATAATTATTATTATACATTTAATAACATATTTAATATTAAATAATATTAGTAAACCAATTTTTATTATTTTTAAGTTTATACTTTATATTATAATTTAAAGTTTAATATAAAATAAACTAACTATTTTATATTATAGTAAAGTTACGTTATAACAATATAATTATGTTAGCTAAAAATTATTGTTATAGAAAATTATTACTCTAATAAATTAATTACTAATATATATTCTAGAAGTAAATTTACTTAAAATTTTTATAGCTAGTTATTTAAAGTTAATTGTTTTTATAAATTAAATACTTAAAAGCTTAGTTTTTACTTAAGTTTTTATAAATATAGTAAATTTTTAGTATTTATATACTTTTATACTTTTAATAGTACTAGAAATATTATATAGTTACTAGAGCTTTATAAATAATAAAAATAAATTTAAGTTAATTTTTTTTTTTTTACTTATTTAATGTTATAAGTTGCTAACTTACTAACGTAAATTATACTAGTAATAAGCCGTCTAACTGCTTATGTAACACTTAGTAGTTCCCTTACTTTCAGATTAGATAGCTTGTTAGACTTAGTAGAAGTTAGTTAACTCAGTAAAAAGTAGAGAGAAAGTTATACAGTAAGTTAAGATTTAATAAAATAGTATTAAACTATTTCACTTAAGGTATAAATCTTAATTTTAGAGTAACTATAAAGAATTAAAAGTAATCGTGAACTGTCTGATGCCTTATACTTATAGTAGATCCTCTATGCGTACATTCTGTACTAGTGTTCAGTATATTAGATACTACTAGAGACTGCTAGAGCTGCTAGAGGTTCTATTACCTTACTCTATCTCTATCTACTAAGTCTTCCTTAATCATATAGGTTACTGCTTCTAATCTTTTAGTATAGTTCTATATTTCTATCCTTGCTTCTTAGCCTGTGCCTTAGCCTGCGCTAATACGTCCCATACCTGCTTACAATTCTTTCTCTTAAGCTTAAACATACGTTTCTATTCTAAAGCTTTATTAGCTATTGTTACTAGTTCTCTTAGCTCTTTAGGTGCAGTTGTCTTACTATTACCGTTTATAACATTATCCCCCTCTTCTAAGTCTTCGTCTCGGAAGATAGTTTCTCTTTTTTATAAGCAGTATAAAGGCAGCTAGTCCTCCGCTTTGTGTTTTAGACTATAAGACTTTTAACTTCCTTTTCTTCCTGCCTAGCTCTTTAATGATGACATGTTCTGAGTTATCTCTAATACGTGCTTGCCGCCTAGCTTCTTGGATCTATAGCAAACCTTATCACATGCTGACACCCTGCTTAAACTGTTCCCATTAAGGCGATAATTGCCTTGTAAATCTGAGTTCTGGTTACTGTTCAGCCTGTGCTGATCGCAATGTAAAATGCGACTTAATTATTTCGCAGCCGGAATAGGATCATATTAATCGCGATAAGGAAAAACTTTATTGTTAGCTTAATTCCTTTAAGGATTAGTGTCTTGAGCTTTGTGCTCGAGAATTACAGCTTTATCGTAAGCTTGCGAAAGTGGATTCCAAAGAGAAAGAGATGTTTAATCGAGAGATGGCCTCTATTCGTGAAGTCTAGGCTCTTGAGAAGGCTGAAGCTCGTTCTCGGGGTCAAGAAACTCATATATTATAACCTATAGTGCTAGCTTCTTCCTAACCTGCTTTACTCTCTTCTTTCTTTAGTTTAGATTAGAACATGCTGTAGTCGTTCTTTCCGTAGGATACAGCCCTTATCAGTTCATCTAATAGTACTAGTTAATCAGCTCTGAACTATTCCTTAGGTTTCTAATTAGCTCCCATGTATCATCCTCAGGTCTGTAATCCTTTTATCTAACTAGATACTTCCATTAACGTCCGAACTACTGGTAGTCCAAAATTCATTAAACTTCATACTCAGTAGTGTCTTTCTTGAGTTTGAGTTTTGTCTATAGTTTGGCGTTTGGTAGTGCTGGTTCCAATTTTGAAATATAAAAGACTAGATAAATTCTTGTGTCCTTAGGTAGTTATAGTTCGTAATTTACAGGTCCTGTTTATCTTTTAACCTTAAATAGTCCCAACTTGACATAATCCAGTTTTTTTAATGGTTGTTTTATTTCTAAATTTTTTTATAGTAGGAAAACTCTATCTCCCTCTCTAAAGATTAGTCTCTTAACTCTAGATTTATCTTTCTACTGTTTGCTGAGAACTTCTTTCTGGGTAATTTTTCCTGCTATGTCTTAGTAAAGTCGTTATAATTCGTTAACTTTTACTCTTACTAATTCTGATATCTTGTTTAGAATCTGTGGTTCTCGATAAGCCGTAGGCTCATAACCGTAATTCGCGAAAAATGGCGATTTTCCTGTAGTTAATGACTTTACAGAGTTGTATGTAAACTCAGCCATTAGTAGTAGATCAATCCAATTATCTTGTTATTTATTAACGTACATTTATAGATATTGTTCCAGTATCTGATTTATCTGTTCTATTTGTCTATCTGTTTATAGGTGAAATGCTGTTAAGAGGTGATATTCAGCCTCTAGTTTCCTTATAAACGTTTTCTAGAATGTTAATGTGAATAATTTGTCTCTATTCATAATAAATTCTCGTAGTAACCCATGTCGTGCTATTAGTAATCTGATGAGTATAGTTACTAATTCATCTACTTTAACCTCTGTATGCGTTGGTTTAAAGTATGTGTATTTTATAAGTTAGTCCACTATAACCAGTATCATGTCATACCATTAACCTCTAAAGGTGGTTATTATCGGTATTCCCGTGATAAAGTCTATTATAACTAATTTCTATAGTAGGTCTAGTAAAGGAATTAGTTGCATAAGTCTATATTCTTTATATCTTAACGCTTTATTCTTTTTGCACTTAATGCATTCTGAAAGAATATTTCTAACTTTTTTCTATATCCTAGGAATCTAAAAGTGTCTGTTGATTCGTTCTACAGTTTTTTTAATTCCTTAATATCCATGCATTTTAGCTGAGTGTTGATTTTTAATGAGCTTAGTTTATAATTCATCTGGTACATAAATCATTCCTTAGTCTAAATTCTAGTATAGTTATCTATTATTAAATTTCCTTATCTGTTTTTCTTAGGTGTTTTTGATAATAACTACTGTCTTAACATCTATTTATAAGCTTCCTAGAGATCCGTCCGGTCTTTATTTAAGTATTATATTATAAATCTCTAGTATGTTTTTTATATAATTTGCTCTTTAACTAAGTGCGTTAGCCGCTGTGTTTTCTTTTCCTAACTTATAAAGTATTTAAAAGTCGAATATAGAAACTAGTTCCTATTATCTGATTTGTCGTTAATTTAACTTCTTTGTTATTATAAATGCCGTTAGATTCTTGTGGTCTAAATACATAATAATTTAATACTTAGCTCCTTCTAAGTAATATCTCTATTTCTTAAATGCTTAAACTATAGCCAGTAATTTCTTATCATAAATATTATAGTTTAATTTAGTAGTTATGAGTTTGTGAGATAGGAAGTCTACTAGGTGTTTATATTTATTATTCTATACTTATAGTAGAATAGCTCCTATAGCTCTGTCTAATATATCCGTATATATCTCCATTTAAAGTCATAAATCAAACATCTTTAATATTAGTGGTTGTTGGAATATTTCTTTTAATATCGTGAAGGCGTTCTCTTTGTGTTATTTCTACTTAAATTATTAATCTTTCTTTAGTAATTCCATTAAGAGTGTTATGATTTTTAAATAGTTCTTAATAAATTATCTGCAGAAACCCGTGAATCTAAGAAAAGAATAAACTTCTTTTATGTTTATTAGTGTTAGCTAAGATAGAACATCTTTAGCTTTATCTAGGTTAACTGCTATTCTATTTTAGGATATTATATATTCTAAGAATTTAACTTCTTTCCTATAGAACACATATTTTTCAGTCTGAATATATAATTTGTGTTCCTTAAGCTTTCGTAATACTATCTTAGTATACTTAATATATTCTTTTAGCATTCCATTTATGTATATAAGCACGTTATTAAGATATGCTATTATAAATACGTCTAGGTACTCCCTTAATATATAATTAATAATTGTCTGAAATGTTGCTGGTGCGTTTATGAGTCCTATTAATATGACTAAGTATTTAAATAGTCTATATCTTATTTTAAATGCTGTTATCTATTCCTGTTCTTTAGCTATTTATATCTAGTAGTATTTATCTTTAATGTTAAAGAGACTAAACTATTTTGCTCCTCTAAGCTTATCCATAAGTTCTGATATTAGTAGTATTAGATAATAATTCTTAATTATAGCTTTATTAAGGTGTCTGTAATTAATACATAGCCTTAGCTTTCTATTCTTTTTTAGTATAAAGAGTATTAGTAATGCTATCTTACTTTGACTGGTTCGTATATATCCTTTTTATTAGTTCTCTTACAGGAATTTTCGTAATTCTTCCTGTTAGTATATAGGTACTTGATATAATGGTCCTGGTTTCAAATCCGTTCCTTCTTTAAGCAGTAGCAGAATAATTTGGAGGATTTTGTGATTCTAAATTAGCAAGCGCGGCCTCAACCGGGTCCATTTTGGTAGAGTCACGCCGATTTGAAGATTGGCGAATTTTGATGTTTCTGACCGGACCCAGGGAAAAGATGTAGCAACCTCATGAATTGAAAACTATGGATGGCTATTCTACTTAAATAATGAGCGAGATGTGTTGGAATGAGGATTCCTAACCTCCTGACGTTTGACAAGGGAGGATTTGCAATCTACTGACGAGAATGGAATGAAAACAACCGTGGAATGAAAACAATCGAGCATTGCTCGGTTAACGTAGTTAATCACCGAATCGTGAAAATCACCGAATCGTGAGCGCATTTCTTGGCGTTGCGAACATTACATTGAATTTTTTGAATTATGCTACCACAAGCTATTTTTAAATGATAACTACATTGTCAAAGGCTTCTTTAAGTGCAGGAAAAGTCCTTTTATCGTGTTTTAGTGATCCACAAGCGCTGCAGTGGCGAATAGCTGAGGTTGAAGCCTTTGGTGTTGCATTACCACTTCCACTTACAGCAGCTTACATAGAGCCCTGAAGACGTTGTGATAGCTTAATACCCTCACCAACTGTGAAGCTCTCTCTTTGGGTGATATATTTGACCTTGATATTGCGCTTTTTGACCTGCTTAGTGTTGTTGGCTTGCAATCCTTTGATTTGGTTGCTTAAAATGGAAACTCTCTGTAAAGCCATTTTAGCTGTTTTGACTAATTTGACCATCCTTTTAATTGCAGGTAAAGTAGATTGCCGCTTAAGCTGATGCTGTCGTACTATTCTAGAAGTGTTTGATACTAAATTAACTAAAGAAGATAAAAGAACTAGTAGAGGTGTTGAAAGGTTAAATTCACCCAGCTTAGTAAGAACCTCTTTTAGATTAAATGGAAACATGCCTGTAGCTCTAAAGGCACTTTCAATATTATTATTACTAAGAGCTACTAGTCAAAGCTTTGCGTAGATCATGGAGGTTCTTATTTGGCAGCATAAAGTTCTCATAAATATTGTCTTCAAAGGAATGATTACATTGATTCTTACATTACTGAAGGTAATGACTGATTAAATACATAATAATCAAATAGGCAGTAACGACATTACGAATCCCTAGTGATTTATAATGCCGTGGTGGCAAAGTGGTGGCAAAGTGGCAAGGTTGCCTATTCTAGTTTTACCAACAGTAGATGCAAAGGAAGTTGTCGTTTATAACATGATTCTGACCATTACAAATTAAGTCTTAAACACTGTTACAAAAGCGTCTTTTTACAGAGCTGAATATTGTGACGTTTAAAGGCTAAAGAATATGCAAGGAATAGCTAGGTAGCTACAGCAGAATAATATTGTGCTTCCTAGTATAGCGTTCAAAAGGTTTAGTACAATAACTGCTGTGTCTATCCATAATAAGTAATTGTTTCGTTTTTGTTGTATTTCAAGTGTTTAGTTCAAACACGTCTTTAAGCCATAAAAGGCCTAGCTGATTATTTGTCCAGTTTATTTTGCTAATAGCAACTGTTTAGTTCTTTAGAACACCTGCGTCTACATTAAACCAAATGTTTTGGAATACCTTGCCTTTATAGATGACCATGGCAGGAATACAGCGTTTGGCTGAGTTAATATACTCAGTTACTATAACCTAGTCACAATTGCCAGGCTGGATGTAGTACTTTGTACTATTACAAGCAGTGACAACTTTGGCAGATCCAATGTTACCTTTTTAGAAGCTAATCTCGTCCATATTATAGATATCGTCGTCTTGAATTCCATGCTTGTTTACCACAGTAACTCTATGTCCGGGGACTTCTGACTTCTTTTTTGGAGGTTTTCTGTCGCCGCTTTTGGAGTCACTTGCACTCAAAGTGCTAAGTCCAACCCCCTGTAATCCCGTTAGCTCTTATTGCCTAGCTCCTGCACCGCCCCATGCTTTTATTACTTTCTGGATTCTAAAATTTACAACAACTGAACGAGCCCAAAAATGGACCCACATCTACCCTGTCGATATATTGTCGACGATTCCTCCGCCATGCCCGCCTCGCTGGAATATCGCCTTGTCTACACCTAGAGCAGCCTGACGCGTACGTTCGCTCGCCCTTCATCCACCCGCCGTCTTTGCTCGCACCCCATTATACTATACGGCTTCCCCTTCCTGCTCTCATTCGATGCGGGCTTCTATTACATTTGGCAGACCGTTCTGTGGGTTGCTGTCGGTCTGTTCTATTGATCTATAATCGATGTCACCCTAGTAGCTGTCAAACGCCTCTCTGCCTTCCCCTTGGACTGCCGGTATACGTGTAACCGTCCGCAATCAAGGAAGTATACAGATACATGCGTTCTCAACGGCGCAAATTAACTAATTCAAGATGCCGGATTATTTAGCGACGGAAATTACGATCCGAACCTCAATTTTTAGCTAAGCATTATCAAAAACTCTGCGAAGATCTTAAAAAGATAGGGATAGTAAAAAGTAACTATTCACCATTAATTACAAATAATATAAATGAGATCTTAGAGAGATAGGTGAGGTAAAGAATTTTATACTTAAGTTATAGCTTATAAAGCTAACTCTTTTTAGATACTACTAGAATATTAAAGTAGATCCTATTTTACTGATTAAAAGTATTTTAAGATAAGATATTATACTTTTTTTTAAGTGGAATTTAGATAACGTCTATTCTTAACAAACATAAGTATTTATTAGAAATTTAAATATTAATAGTAACTTTATTAGAAATATACTAATTAAATTTAGCTAAATATATAAAGATAAAAAAAATTAATAATATATAACTAGTACTCTAAATATTTAAAAAAAACTTACTAACTATAATAGTATATTAATAAACTTTTAATAAAAAAGTATAATTTTAATACATTTATATATAAAAAGCTAGTTATAAAATTTATTTTATTTTATTTTATATAATTACTAGGCTTAAAATACTTTAATATTTTTAAACCTATAATAGTTACTTTAACTTATTTTTTTAATACTTATTTATATATATATAACGTTTTAATTAAAAGTACTAATTTATATAAAAAGAAATATAAAAGTAGTAAATAAATATGCTTTTAAAAATTATAAAAATAATAATATATAAAAATAATAATAGTAATATTAATAGTAATAGTAATAAAAAAAAAGGTAGTAATAATAGTAATAGAGCTTTTAATACTAATAAAAAGTATTTAAATTTAAATAAAGTTATTTAAACTTTATATTATAAGTATATTATATTTATTTTTCTTTTAAACTTAAAGAGTAAGAAAAAAAATTTATAATTTATAACAAAACATAAATAAAACTTTAAATAATAATTATTATATAAGTAAATTTCTTTTTATAGCTATTATTAAAAATATAAAAAATTATTTAGATTCTATAAAATTAATTATTTTTAGAAATTTAGTAATATACATAATTATTTTTAGAAATTTAAATAATATTTTTTAGCTAAAATTTATATTTTTAAAATAAATATTTTAGTTTTAAACTAACTTAGTATAAAAAATTAAAAAAAAATAAGCTAATATTATAATAATTTAAGGCTAATAATAGTAATTAAGTAAAAATAAAGTAAATTTAATAAAAAATTAACTATATATACTATAAAACTTTAATAGCTAACTTTTATTAAGCTACTAAAGTTATATAGTTATATATAAAATTAAGACTAAAATAACTATTTTAGTTAACTATTATAAGCTCTAGTTTATTATATTACTTGTTTCTTTAGTTATGTGTAGACTTACTAGAGAAGTTCTAAAAAAGTTTCTAATAAACTATTTTCTAAAAAGACCTTTTAGAATAATATTAAGTTAATTTACTACAGCTTTTTTTTAAGATTCTTATTAGTAATTTACTAGTAAAAACTTATTTCTACTCTTTTATATAAGTATTATATATTTTATCTAATAGTTTAATACTACTATATCTTTTAATTACTTTACTAACTTTATAGTAGTTAGTATATACCCTTTTTACTTTACTTTATATTATAGTTAATAACTTTACTTTTATTTAGTTTATATTTTAATAATAATATTTTATACTTTATACTCTTTGTGGCCATTTACTTAAATTAGTAGTAACTAGAAGTTATTTATAAGCTAATTTAGTAATAGGTTATTACTAGCTAGCTATAATTTATTTATATAGAATTTTAGGTTTAGCTTTAAAAGTATATTTAAATTTATAATATATAGACTAATTATTTTTATTATAATATATTTAATATTTTTTTAGTCTAGTTTTTTTATTTTTTTACTTAGTAAAAAGGTAGTTACTAAACTTTAGCTATATTTTATTTCTAACACGTAGTTATAAAGCTTTGTTTTAGTAGTAATTTACTTATTTTTTTATTTTTACTATACTTTAGCTATAGTTACCTACACTAAATTAATATACTTTTTTAGTTTTTTTATAATTACTTTTAACTAATTTTACTAGTAAGTAGTTTACTTTACTAAGTGGTTTATTTTAAAACTTACTAAAAATCACGATTTTTACACCTAAATATCTTAACGCCTACTTAATAATAACTTATAAAAATTTAAATATAAGCTTGTTTATATGTTTTATAACTTCTATTATCATCTTAAATAAATTTAAGATATAGTTTTTTAGATATTAAGACTAAACTAAGTTTTAGCTCCTAAACTAAGTTTAATTATAATATTATAAGAACTACATCTTAAATTTATTTAAGATGATAATAGAAGTTATAAAACATATAAAAAAGCTTATATTTAAATTTTTATAAGTTATTATTAAGTAGACGTTAAGATATTTAAGTATAAAAATTATGATTTTTAGTAAGTTTTAAAGTAGACCGCTTAGTAGAGTAAGTAACTTACTAATAAAAATAGTTATATAAGTTTTTAAGTTTTAGGCTATTATACTATACTCAATTTTAATATCTAATTATAATAGTTCTATGTTATATTTATACTAAAAGAAATAGACTTATTTTTATAGAAATAATATTTCTTTTATTTATTATAATTTTAGCTATTAAATACAGTTTTATCTAGTTTACTTAATTTTATATAATAAATACTTAAAAATAGATTCTAACTATATTATTTATTCTTTATATTAAACCATTTATTTATAGATAAAATACTATAAATAACTATTTTTTAATTATTGGGATTTTATGGAGCTTAAACTAAAACTTACTAATAAATTAACTACCAGTTTAATACTATAGTATTTAGAATCTAATAATAGGTAATAACTTTATAAATAAAAGCTTATATTACTATCTTAATATTTATATTTAAAAAAGAACAAAAAACTATATTTTTATTTAATTTATTAGTAATTACTAGTAGTACTATATAACTATTACTTTTTAATAGTTTAATTATAAAATTTATTAAAATTTCTTTCTAAATATAATTAAGAATAGATAATAAGTATAGTAGTATTATAAGAATACTACATATAAAAAATTAAAAACTTAAAAAAAGTATTAATTAATTACTATATATAGTACCAAGTAATAATTCAAGACGTTATGTAAAGAAAGGAAGAAATAAAATAGATTATAAATAAAGTATTTAGGCAACAGCTTATATGCTAGCGTGAAATTAATATATAAATATATAATATAATAAAAAAGCTTATAAAAAAAGTTTTTTTAAAAGACTTTTATAAGGTATTATAAGTAGTTACTATAATAATATCTTTCTTTTAAATTTAAGCTTTTATAATAAGTATTTATATTAAGTTTTAAATAGTAAATTAGTTTAAATTTTAGAAATAAATTTTTTCTATAGTAGTTATATTTTAAAGATTGTTTATAGATTACTATATTAGATTATTATACCTAGTTTATTTAATAAAGTATTTATAGTATTTCTGTTTATAATTAAAACATAGTTTCTTAATTTACTTAATATAGTATTTAGTATTACTATTAATTTTAATAAGTTTTAATAGTAGGTTTTATTAACTTAAAAGGTATTCAAATTCAGGCACAGCTAGCTAAAGTAAAGATACATAAAAAACTAGGTATATACTTAAGAATTTAGAAAGTTTAAGTTAGTATATATATAAGAAAATTATATAAGAAATATAGTATTTCCCTAAAGTTTTTAAGTCTAGCTTTTTAAATAGTTATTTAGTTTTAATATTCTATATATTAAGCTAGACTATGTCTCTTATCTAGTAGTTAAGTATAAGTAATTATTTCTAATTTATATATATTATTTTAAAAAGCTTAAACTTAGATTATCTTTTCTTAAACTAGCTATTAAATATTAGCTATTTTCTTTACTATATAGTTGGCTTTTAAGACTTATAATACCTAGTAAAGCTGTTTTTAAGTTTTTATAAAAGATTTAAAACCTATTTAAAAGAGTTAATTTATATTAGCTAGAAATAATAAAACCTTTATAAATTTAGATATAATGTTATTAGCTTTAAATTATACTAAAAAAAGCTAGTTTACCTAGTTATCTTATTAGTAATTTATATATATATATATAGAACTTATTTTATTACGCTATTAGTTCTTTTTATTTAGCTATTAGTTTTTAAGTAGTATGCAGAAAATAGTTAGAGTTTAATTTATAATTATTTATAAAGTTTATTATAAAAAATAAAAACAAATTATATTTCTTAGTTTAATATAATTATTTCTAATAAACTATAGTCTATCTATATATACTAGTAGAAAAAATAAGCTATATTTACAATAGTTATACTAATATAAGAAATTAAGTATTAGTATTTTATAAAGTAGTCTACTATAACTATAATATTAGTATAGCTTTTAAATTCTAAGAAATTAGTAATAAGGTCTATAGAAATATTCTTTTATCTTTTCTTAAAAATAAGTAAGAGCTTTAAAAAGCTATAATACTTTTTATAAAAGATCTTAAATCTTTAATAAGTATAATAATAAAAAAAGTATTAGTATATTATTTTAAATATTTAAGGCTAGTAGTATTTATATTATAGGATTTTAAGAGTCTTCTTATAACTAAAGTAACTACTAACAAAGAAATTATATATAATCTAGAAAATCTTAATTTTAAATTTATTATTATTTAGTATTACTAATTAACTATAGTAGTATAACTAGTTTTTTTAATCTTTATACTTACTTAAAAAAAGCTTTTTAAAGTGTTGAATTCTATTCTATTTTAGCAACAAAATTTTCTAAATAAACTTATTTTTAAAAAACTGATTATTAATAATCTATTAAATAGATCTATTTATTTTAGTTAAGTTTAATTCTAGTATTTTATTAAATAGTTTAGAGTAAAGAAGTATTTGTTATTAGGCTTTACAGACTTCTTCTTAAGCTAAAATATTTTATATATAGTAAGTAAAAGTATCTAGTTTCTTACTCTACCTACTAGGCTAGTACGTAATTATAAAGTTAAATTAAAATAAGTATTTAGTTTAGTAAGCTTATTAGTAGCTTAGCTATTTTATAGTAATAAAATACTATAAATTTTTATAGTTATTTAATACTTAGATTAAAAAGGTAGCACTTTTTAGCTTAGGTTTTTATTATTTAAAACAGTATATAATAGCTAATAGCTTCTTATTATAAATTTTATAGTTACTTTTAGTAGAGCTTAACTTCTTTAAGAAGTAAATAATAAATTTTAGTTTATTTAATTTATTTTTTTAAGAAAGTACTTTAGTAGTTATATAGTCTAAGAAATTAGCTTTTATAATAATTATTAAAGTATTAGAAAATTAAAGTAGTTATAAATATATATTTTAAATATTTAAATACTATTTAGTAGGTATTATTAAATTTAAATTAATTTTTTTTTAGTTAGGGCCATAAGCAAGAACATAATATAAAAAAAGTTATTAATAAATTATTAATAGAAATTAGCAAACTCTAGAAATACTCTTATATTCTTTACGTTTTTAGAGAATTCTTAGTTAAAAATATTCTTTATCTTATTTAGATTTATACTAATTTCTTTTATTAAAATTATGTACCTAAAATAGGTAACTTGTTTTTAATAAAACTTATAATTTTTAATATTAAGTTAGAGACTAGCTTTTTTTAAAACTTTTAAAATTTATTTTATATATTATCTATATTTATGTAGAAAGTTACTATAAATTAAAATATTATCAAAATAGGCCATACAGAACACATTAAGAAATAATTAAAAAATATTATTTATATAGTATTAGAACATACTTAGTACGTTAACTAGTTTAAAAATATAATAAAATATTTATATAAGTTATATTAGGTTTAGAAAATAGTTAATTATAATTTTCTTTTTACTATATAAAAATAGTTAAAGGCTAAAATGATATTTAACTTTATAAAATACTTTACTTTACTAAAACAAAATAAAGTTTCTTAGATTAATAGAATAAAATAATAGTTTTTAATAGTAATAGTATTTAGAGCTTAGTAGTTTATATAGATTTAAAAATCTCTATTAATTTTTTTATAAAAATAACTAGTATAGTTATAAAAAACATACTTGCTTTAATAAATCTTTTAGTAAAATAGTTATTAAAATACTTCCTAAAAACTTTTAATTTGTTTTAAAATATTTTGTAGAAAAGTCTAAATTTAAGTTACTTTTCTTTTTTAAGAATAATCTTATAATTATATAAATAATATCTAGGTAGTCTATTGGCTTTTTTACGTAAAAATATTTTAAGAATATTATAGTTATTTTCTAGGACCTTAGCAGCTAAATTTATATAAGTTTTTAAAACTAAAGTCTTATTAATATTAGCTATTAAAATAATAAAGATTTTATATTTATATTTTTAAGCTGTTTGTATAAAAAAGGCTGCCCTAATTAAGTAAATATTTATACTTAGTTTAAATTTCTTATAAGACTTTTTTAGTAAAACCTTTACTAAAAATATTTTAAAGTCTTAAAAAAAAGACTTTCTTATAAGATCTTTATTTAATTTAGTATTAAATTTAGGTATGTGTTTAAATGTAAGTTTAAACTTTAAATAATTTTTTTTTAAAAAATAGTTTACTAAAAAAGTTTTTAAATAAATATTTGATTTTTATAACTAACAGTTTATTTTAGTTAACTAGTAGTTATATTAGAATTAAATAGTTAGTAATAACTTTAGAAAACAGATTTAAGTATACTATATATAAGTAGTATTAAAACAAAAGCTTTTTAGTAAAAGATTTATTAAAAAGTTTTTTAAATAAATAGCATATTCTTTTAAGTAAATTAGAAATTAAAATAAGTGTAGGTAGTAGGCTTAGTAATGAAAAATATTAAAAAATAACTTTTATAAGTTATAATTAAAGTTAACTTTATACTTCTTTATTTATAGTTAGTTAAAAATTAGTTCATGATTTCTAGTAGCTGTCTTAAAAAAGCGGATATTTTTAATATAATTTAGATAATAAAAGATTATACTAGTAGTATATAAAATATAACCCTCTTTAAGGTGTTTACTATTAAAACTAGTAAAATAAAAAACATTTAAAATAAACAAAAAATAAAGTTTTTAAATATAAGCTAAAGGTTTACTAATATAATTTATACTAATAACTTTAGTGTTAATTAAAGTAGTAATAGAATAAAAAAAGCTATCTTATTAAATAGTATATAAAATATTTACTTAATACTCTTAAGAATTAGTTATTAGATAGAAGGTTTATAGTTAATAGAAATTTAGTATTAGAAATATCTTAAAAAGTAACTTAACTCTAGAATAAAGCTTTTAATAGACTAGTTTAAAGAGTTTAAAAGTATTTTTATTTATAAAAAAAATTAAATCTAAAGAAAAAATAAAAGCAAGTTAATTATTAAAATCTAAATAAACTTATAAATTAAAGTTCTAGTAGAAGAATAAAGTAGTTTTAAAAAATATAACTCTATTTATTATACTTAAAGTATTAGCTATTATGCTTTTAGATTTCTTATTTAGCTAATCTAAAAAAATTATAGCTAAAAGTATTAATTTTTATAATATTAGGGTCTTATTATAATATAGGTTATAGCTTATAATAGTATAGTATAAAAAAATACTAGAAGTTATTATTATATAAGAATATTAGATTAGTATAGTTATTTAATATATTAAAAGTTTTAATACCTACTATTATTTAGCAAAGCTCGTTATTTAATAATCTCCTTAACTATATAATTAAACTAATTTCATTTAATTTAGTATTAGTAGCTAGTTTGTAGAATTTAATAAAATAAATAATAAAGCTTTTTTATTCTTAGCAAAATAAATTAAGTTTACTTAAAGTAATAAGTTTCTTATTTAGGTTTTTATATATAACTAGTAGAAGCGCAATTAATTACTCTATTATATATATATTTTAATTTATAAGAAAATCCATAAGTGTTACTAAGTTCTTCTTTAGTCTTAAGTATATATATAAAAGCTAAAAGTGTTTAGTAGAATATTAGTTAATATTATCTTTAAGTTTATAATAAAGTTTTCTAATAAAAATAAGTAAATTCTTTTACTTTCTAGTAAATATTAAAGAGTTAAATAGGTAATATTATGGTGGTACTATAAGTAGAGAATTAAGTACTTAATAAAAAGTATTAATTAATTACTAAGTATAGTACCAGGTAATAAGTTAAGACGTTATATATAAAAAAAAAAACATAATAAGTTATAAGCTAAAATATTTAGGGCGAGGGCTTATGCGCTAGTATAAAACTAAAATATAAATATATAATATAAAAAAAAAGCTTATAAAAAGGCTTTTTTAGAAGACTTTTATGTTATAAATAGTTATTATAATAGTACCCCCCTTTTAGGTCTGAGCTCCTATAAGGGGTATATTATAGACAGTAATAATAAAATAACTATACTTAAGAAGTTAAAGGAACTAGTAATAATAGCTAATAAAGCTTTAAAATAGAAATATATATTTAAGCTTAAAAGGAAGAACTGTAAGCAGATATAGGACATATTAGCATAAGCTAAGGCATAAGCTAAGAAGTAAGAACAGAGATATAAAACTATATTTATAAATTAGAAGCATCTATCTACATGATAAGGGCAGAGCTTAATAGATAGAAATAAAATAAAGTAATAAAATCTCTAGTAGCTCTAGTAGTCTCTAGTAGTATTTAATATACTACTAAATAGTATATAATATACGCACGGGGGATCTACTATAAGTATAGGATATTAGACAGCTTATAGTTACTTTTAATTCTTTATAGTTACTCTAAAATTAAGATTTATATCTTAAGTGAAATAGTTTAATACTATCTTGTTAAATTTTAATTTACTATATTACTTTCTTCTTATTTTTTACTAAGTTAACTAACTTTTACTAAGTTTAATAAGCTTTCTGATCTGGAAGTAAGGGAACTACTAAGTATTATATAAGTAATTAAACAGCTTATTATTAATACACTTTACGTTAGTAAGTTAGTAACTTATAATATTATAACTACCATCTTAAAAAAGTAGAAAGGACTGTTAGATAGAGTTCTAATAAACTAATTATTAAATATCTATAACAACTCACTATAAAGACGAATAAGAACTTTATTTATTAGAAGAAAGTAGTAGTAAGGAAGAAGTTATAATAGGATTTTTATCTATAACTAGAAGTATATCTAAAGAATAAAAGAGTATATAATAGATTATCTAAGAATAAAGAGCAGCTATTATGGAGTTATATAACACTTTAGTAAACCTATAATAATAAGTTAGAGCTAAATAATAAGCTATAGTAGTTTAGAAAAGAGGAACAGGAAAGATATAACCTCCTAAGAAATTTAATAGAAATTAAAATAAACTTAAGATCTTTATAGTAGTAATAAATCTCTACTATTAGTTTAATTAGAAATTATTTCTAATTAATCAAGATTAGATCTTGGTAGCTGGTATAAATATAATAGATAGGATTATATAATAGTTTAAACTACTAATAAGAAACTACCTAGCTAATAAAGACCTTAATGAAGGAGTAATAGGATTAGCTAATTATAATAATAACATACAGCAAGCCTTTAGAAGTTATAAATACTTTAAATAAAAAATAATTATTATCTTTAAGGAAATTAATAAAGAGATAGAAGTAATTTAAAAACTTTAGTAACTTAAGTAACGCACGTTAGCAGTTAATTATACTATAGAGTTTAAGTAAATCTAATTATAACTTAATTAAGTAAACTAACTACTAGTTATAATATATTATAAAGGACTAAAAGATAGAATTAAGGATAAAATCTCTAGAGGGAAATAGCTAAGTATCTTATTAAAAATTATTAAACAGGCAGTAACTATTAATAACTATTAATATTAATAAAAGTAGAAAAAAAAAGTACATAAGAGATTAGTAATCTATATACTAAAAAGAAATAAAAAAGACAACTAAATCTATAACCTAATAGACATTAATATCAAAAAAACATCTATTAGAAACGGGTAAGGAAAGTGAACTAGAGAATAAATAAAATACTATACACATAAGGCTTATCTAGAATATAGAAAACAGAAATACTTTATTAAAGATTATAAATAATAATAATTAGATGTTAAGAAAGCTTATGTTTAGACTAAAGCGCCTAAAGAAATTAAGATTACTATAGTCTAAATAGAATAAGCAAGAGACACTATAATAAAAAAAATAATTATAAAAAGAATCTAAAAGGAATAATACTAGATCTATAAAAGCCACATATATCTTAGATAAGAATATGAAATTCTGTATTAGTAAGTTAAAAATCATCTAGCAGAACAACCTAGTAATATAATTACTATAATATAAAAAGTCATAATTCAACAACATAATACAAGAACTAAGAAAGAGATATAGAGATTTTATGAGATTATAAAACAGGAAGATAGACTATTCCATAAGAAAAATCAGAAATTCAGATAAAAAAAGAATTAAGAGACTATAGAGAGTAAGAAACTTATATTTATAATAATTATACAGCGCGTACGCTAGAGACACTGTTAGATATATAAATTAAAATACTATTAAAAAAAATACTATATTACCAAATATTAGGAAGTTACCCTAAAAGACGGAATATATAAATACTAATAAGTACTATAGTTAGTAGGAAATAAGTAGCATAAAGAACTAACTAAATAAAAACTAGCTATATAAATAAATAAAATTTATTAATAGCTATTTATACTAGTTATAACTAGTACAACGTACTACCACCCTGTTGGATATTCAGAATCTAAAAGAGACTAGAACAGAAAGAAAGAAAAAAACCTTTTACTAATATTATAAATACAGGATAATAATACCGTAAATAGAATAATAATAAAAAAAATACTAGATATGTGTAGCTTTTAATTATATAGGAAGAAACTATAAATAAAGTAAACACGCCATACGTGTTAAAAGGCTAAAGATAAAAAAAATATTATAATAACTAGTAAATAAAAAGAGACTTAACCTATAGTAAGAACTAGTTTACATAGATTTAAAAAACAAATTACAGGACCTAAACTTAAATAAATATAAATAACTATTATGGGATAATTACTAGATAGGATGCTAATAATACTAGGCTAAACACTACTAAAAAGAATAGTTAACCACAAATTCACATAAAAAACTCATATATTAAGAATATTTCTTAGGGTGGAAATGCTAGGATTATGGAGAATAAACTAGAAATATATATAAAATACTTAATAAGAAAGCATGTTAACTCTAGAGATATTTAATCTACAAACCTAGAAAAGAAACACTAAAGAAGTAACTGCCACTTAGGGGTTAGCTATAGACAAAAAACTAGAAAACTAATAGACTATAACCAAACTACTAGAAGGCTAAAAACTAAAAATTAGAAATAATATATTAATTATATACATATAACTAAACTAAAGGAAATATAAAAATAAGCTATATATAAACGTATATATTAATAGTAATTAGATGCTAGCACTTATAAACAGTAGAGCTAGTAAGATACTTATATTAAATAAGTAAATATAAAGATACTAGATACTAACTAGAGTTTTAGATAAACTTATATAAGTAAAACACGTAGATAATAGTCTAACAGTATTTAAAAAAGGTTTAATTAATCTTAAAATATAGAATATAATTATTAAGGTAGCAGGTTACACAAATAACTATTACATTAAAATCATGAATCTAGGTAGTAAGAATTTTATGTTAGGATAGAACTAGCTAGCATGATAGAACCTAACTATTAATTAGAAAAAAAAAACTATAGGAATTAGAAATAACTACTACAAACAGTAATAAATAAAAGCTATAATATAAATAAAAAAAGTAATACTTCACGATACCACGTTTATTATGCTAAACGAATATTAAGAAGAATTTAAAGAGTAGTTCTTTAAGGAAGCTAAAGACTAGCTACTAGAATACTAGAACTAAGACTATAAAATCACGCTTAAAGAAGGGACGGATTTGAAACCCAGACTATTATATCAAGTACCCATACACCAACAGAAAGAATTACGGAAATTCTTGTAAGAAAATTAATAAAAAGAATATATATAAACTAGTTAAAGCAAGATGGCATCACTAATGCTCTTTATACTAAAAAAGAATAATAAATTATAGTTATATATTAACTATAAATATCTAAATAAAGCTATAGTAAAGAATTATTATCTAATACTACTAATATTAGAACTCATAAATAAGCTTAGAGGAGCTAAATAGTTTAGTCTCTTTAATATTAAGAATAAATACTATAAGACATAAATAACTAAAGAATACGAATAGATAATAGTATTTAAAACAAGATATAGGTTATTTAAATACTTAGTTATACTAATAAAACTCATAAATACACTAGTAATATTCTAGATAATTATTAATTATATACTGAGGGAATACCTAGACGTATTTATAATAGCATATTTTAATAATATACTTATATATATAAATAGAATACTAAAAGAATATATTAAGTATACTAAAAGGGTGTTATAAAAGCTCAAGGAACACTAATTATATATTTAAATAAAGAAGTATATATTCTATAAGACTGAAGTTAAGTTTTTAGAATACTTAGTATCCCGAGACAGAATAGCAGTTAACTTAGATAAAATAAAAAATATACTATCCTAGTCTACACTAATAAATATAAAAGAAGTTCATTCTTTTCTTGGATTTATGGGTTTCTGTAGATAATTTATTAAGGACTACTTAAAAATTACAGCACTTTTAATAGAATTACTTAAAAAGAATTAGTAATTCAAGTGGAAACAACGCGAGAAAAATACTTTCAAAATATTAAAAGAAATATTCTAATAACTACTAATATTAAAGATATTTAATTTATGACTTTAAGTGGAGATATATATAGACATATTAAATAGAACTATAGGAGCTATCCTATTATAAGTATAAAACAATAAATATAAATATTTAGTAGACTTTTTATCTTATAAACTTATAACTTCTAAGTTGAATTATAATATCTATAATAAGAAACTATTAGTAATAGTTTAAGTATTTAAGAAATAGAGATATTACTTAGAAGGAACTAAGTATTAAATTATTGTATATTTAGACCACAAAAATCTAACAGCATTTACAACAATAAATAAGCTAAATTAACAATAAGTTAGATAGTAAAAACTAGTTTCTATATTTAACTTTTAAATATTTTATAAATTAGGAAAAGAAAATATAGTGGCTGACGCACTCAGTTAATAAGCAAACTATATAAGAGATATACCGGAAATTCATAATATAATACTTAGGTAAAGACTAGATAGATTCTTAGAAAACTTATAAATAGATATTAAGACAGTCATCATTATTGAAAATACCTAGGAAAAATAAATAAGAAAATTTAATAATAGATAACTATACTAGAACCTAGATTAAGGAATAATTTATGTACTAAATGTATTATAAACTAAGCTCATTAAAGATTAACACTCAGCTAAAATGCACGGATATTAAGGAATTAAAAAAACTATAGAACGGATTAACAGATATTTCTGGATTCTAGGAATATAGAAAAAGGTTAGAGCTATTCTTTCAGAATATATTAAGTACAAAAAAAATAAAACATCAAGATATAAGAAATATAGACTTATGTAACTAATTCCTTTACTAGATTTATTATAGGAATTAGTTATAATAAACTTTATCACGGGAATACTGATAATAACTACCTTTAGAAATTAATAGTATAATATGATACTAGTTATAGTAGACTAACTTATAAAATACGCATACTTTAAACTAACATATATAGAGATAAAAGTAAATAAATTAGTAACTATACTTATTAAACTGCTAATAGCATGATATGGATTGCTATAAGAATTTATCACAGATAGAGACAAATTATTTACGTTAATATTCTAAAAGATATTTATAGAAAAGCTAGGAGCTAAGTACCGACTCTTAACAGCATTTCATCCATAAATAAATAAATAAATAGAATAGATAAATCAGATACTAGAATAATACCTATAAATATATGTTAATAAATAGTAAGATAATTAGATTAACTTACTATTAATAACTAAGTTTATATATAACTCTGTAAAGTCATTAACTATAGGAAAATTACTATTCTTTATAAACTATAGTTATAAGCCTACGGCTTATTGAGAACTACGAAAATTAAATAAAATATCAAAGTTAACAAGAATAAAAGTTAACGAATTATAATAACTTTATTAAGAAATAGTAGAAAAAATCACCCAGAAAGGCATTTTTAGTAAATAGTAGAAAGATAAATCTAGGGTTAAGAGACCAACCTTTAAGAAAAGAGATAAAATTTTTCTATTATAAAAAAATTTAGAAATAAAACAACCATCGAAAAAACTGGATCACATTAAATTAGGGCTATTTAAGATTAAAAGATAAATAAAACCTATAAATTACGAACTATAATTATCTAAGGATATGAGAATCTACTTAGTTTTTTATATTTTAAAATTAGAACCAGCACTACCGAATGCCAAACTACAGATAAGACTTAAACTTAAGGAAAATACTACTAAGTATAAAGTCTAATGAATTTTGGACTACTAGTAGTTTAGATGTTAGTGAAAGTATCTGGTTAAATAGAAAAGTTACGGACTTAAAGATAATACATAAAAGCTAATTAGGAACCTAAGGAATAGTTTAAAGCTAATTAACTAGTATTATTAAATAAACTAATAAAGGCTATATCTTATAGAAAGGATGACTACAGCGCGTTCTAATTTAAGCTAAAAGAGAGAAAAAGCAAAGCAGGTAAGAAAGAAGCCAGAACTATAGATTATAATATATAAGTTTCTTAACCCTAAAAACAGACTTCAGCCTCTTTAAGAGCTTAAACCTTATAAATTAAGGCTATCTCTTAATTAAATATTTCCTTTTCTTTTGAATCTACTTTTATAAGCTTATAATAAAGCTGTAACTCTTAAGCGCGGAGCTTAGAACACTAATTCTTAAAAAAGTTAAGCTAATAACAGAGTTTTTTCTTATCATAATTAAGATAATTCTACTCTAGTTATAAGATAATTAAATTACACTTTATATTGCAATTAGCGTAAGCTGAATAATAACTAGAACTTAAATTTATAAAGTAATTATCGCCTTAATAGGAATAATTCAAGTAAGGTGTTAGCATGTAACGGGGTTTATTATAGATCTAAGAAGCTAAATAGTAAGCATATATTAAAGACGACTTAAAACATGTCATCATTAAGAAGCTAGATAGAAAAGAAAGGAAGTTAAAAGTCTTATAGTCTAGAATATAGAGTAAAAGACCTGCTACCTTTATACTACCTATAAAAGAAAAAAACTATCTTTTAAGATAAAGACTTAAAAGAGGGGAATAGTGTTACAGACGGTAATAATAAAGTAACTATACTTAAAAAGCTAAGAGAACTAGTAATAACAGCTAATAAAGCTTTAAAATAAAAACGTATATTTAAGCTTAAAAGGAAGAATTATAAGTAGGTATAGGATATATTAGTATAAACTAAAGCACAAGCTAAAAAGTAAGGATAGAAATATAAAATTATATTTATAGATTAGAAGCATCTATTCACATAATAGGGGCAGGGCTTAGTAAATAGAGGTAGAGTAAAATAATAAAACCTCTAGCAGCTCTAGTAGTCTCTAGTAGTATTTAATATATTACTAAATAATATATAATATATGTATAGGGGATTTATTATAAGTATGGAATATTAAATAGCTTATAGTTACTTTTAATTCTTTATAGTTACTCTAAAATTAAGATTTATATCTTAAGTGAAATAGTTTAATACTATTCTGTTAAATCTTAATTTACTGTATTACTTTCTTCTTACTTTCTACTAAGTTAATTAACTTCTACTAAGTCTAATAAGCTCTTTAATCTGGAAGTAAGGGAACTACTAAGTATTATATAAGTAGTTAAATAACTTATTATTAGTACACTTTATATTAGTAAGTTAGTAACTTATAATAGGGTATTTATATTAAATATTAGGTCTAAGTTAGTCTAGGTTTTTAGGATAGAATTTTTATATAGTAGCTATATCTTAAAGGTCACTTATAGGTTCCTATGTTAAATTATTATATCTAGTTTATTTAACTAGGTATTTATAGCGTTTCCGCCTATAATTCAGGTACAGTTCTTTAGTTTATTTAATATAGTATTTAGTTTCCCTATTAACTTTAATGGGTTTAGATGGTGGGTTTTACTGACCTAAAAAGTATTCAGATTCAGGCATAGTAGGCCAAAGTAATGATATATAGAAAACTAGATATATATTTAAGGATTCAGGAAGTTTAAGTTAGTACACATATAAAGAAACTATCTAAAAGATATAGTATTTTCCTAAGGCCTTTAAGTCTAGCTTTTTAGAAGATTATTTTATTTAGATATTTTATACATCAAACTAAACTATATCCTCTATTTAATAGTTAGGTATAAGTAATTATTTTTGGTTTATATATTTTTTTTTAAAGAGCTTAGGCCTAAATTATCTCTTCTTAAATTAATTATTAGATATTAGCTATTTTCTCTATTATATGGTTAACTTCTAAGGCTTATAACACTTAATAAGAATATTTTTAAATTCTTATAAAAAATTTAAAACCCATTTAAAGATATTAGCCTATATTAGCCAGGAATAGTAAAACTTTCGTAAATTTAAATATAGTATTATTAGTTTTAAACTATACTAAGGGGAGCTAGTTTATCTAGTTATTTTACTAATAGTTTATATATATATATAGGACTTATTTTATTATACTATTAGCTCTTTTTATTTAGCTATTAATTTCTAGGTAATATACAGAAAACAGTTAGAGTTTAATTTATAATTATTTATAGAGTTTATTATAGAAAGTAAAGATAAATTATATTTCTTAGTCTAATATAATTATTTCTAAAAGGCTGTAGTCTATTTATATGTACTAGTAAAAAAAATAGATAACATCTATAATAGTTATCTTACTACAAGAAATTAGATATTTATATTTTATAAGGTAATTAATTATAACTATAATATTAATACAGCCTTTAGATTTTAGGAGGTTAGTAATAAAGTCTATAGAAATATCCTTCTATCTCCTTTTAAAAATAAGAAGAGGTTTTAAGAGGCTATAATACTTTTCACAGAAAGTCTTAAATCTTTAGTAGGTATAGTAATAAGATATATATTAATATATTATTTTAAACATCTAAGGCTAGTAGTATTCGCGTTGTAGGATTTTAAAGATTTTTTTATAACTAAAGTAGCCGCCAGCAGGAGAATCGTGCGTAATTTAAAAAAAAAATTAATTTTAAATTTATTATTATTTAGTATTACTAGCTAGTCGTGATAGTATAATTAGCTTTTTTAGTTTTTATATTTACTTAAAGAAAGCTTCTTAAAGCGTCGGGTTCTATCCCATATTAGTAATAGAATTTCCTAAATAAACTTATTATTTAGGTATTTATTATTAATGATTTGTTAAATTAACCTATCTGTTTTAGTTATGTTTAATTCTAGAGTATTATTAAATAGTTTAGAGCGGAGAAGTATTTTTTATTAAGCTCTTTAAATTTCTTCTTAAGCTAAAGTATTCTATATATAGTAAGTAAAAGCATCTAGTTTTCCACCCTACTTACCTAGTCAGTACGTGATAGTAAAGTTGAATTAAAATAGATATTTAACCTAGTAAGCTTATTAGTAGCTAAGTTATTTTATTATAGTAAAATATTAAAGGTTTTTATAGTTATTTAATACTTAAATTAGGAACACAGCATTTTCTAATTCAAGTCTCTATTATTTAAAGTAATGTATAATAGCTAGCAGTTTTTTATTATATATCTTATAGTTATATTTAATAGGATTTAGTCTCTTAGAAAAGTAGGCTATAGGTTTTAGTTTATTTTATTTATTTTTCTAAAAAAGGATTTTAGTAGTTATGTAGTCTAAAAAATCAGTTTCTATAATAATTAGTAACTTAAAATTAAAGTATTAGAGAACTAAAGCAGTTATAAATATATATTTTAAGTATTTAAACGCCTCTTAATAAGCGTTATTAAATTTAAATTAAATATTCTTCTTCATTAGGGCTATAAGCAAGGACGTAATATAAAAAAAGTTATTAATAAATTCTAGAAATGCTCTTACATCCTTTACGTTTTTAAAAAATTCTTAGTTAAGAATGTTTTTTATTTTATTTAGGTTTATACTAATTCCTCTTATTAAAATTATATACCTAAGATATGTAACTTATTCTTGGTGGAACTTATATTTATTAATATTAAGTTACAGGCTAGCTTTATCCAGGGCTTTTAAAACTTATTTTATATATTATTAGTATTTATATAAAGAATTACTATAAATTAGAATATTATTAAGATAGGCTATATAAAATACATTAAGAAATAATTAAAGAATATTATTTATATAGTATTAGAATGTGCTTAGTATATTAGCTAGTTTAAATAATATAATAAGATATTTAAATAAGCTATATTAGGTCTAGAAGGTAGTTAACTATTTATCTCTCTCTACTATATAAAAATAGTTAAAAGCTAAGATAATATTTAGCTTTATAAAGTACTTTATCTTACTAAGGTAGGACAAGCTTTCTTAGATTAATAAAATTAAATAGTAGTTTTTAATAGTAATAGTGTTTAGAACTTAATAGTCTATACAGAATTAGAAATCTCTATTAGGTTTTTTTATAAAAATAACTAGTACAGCTACAAAAAATAAACTTACTTTAATAAATTCTTTAATAAAATAGTTATTAAAATACTTTCTGAGAACTTTTAGTTTATTTTAGGATATTTTATAGAGAGGTTCAAATCCAAATTACTTTCCTTCCTTAAGAATAATTTTATAGTTATATAAATAATATTTAGATAGTCTATCAGCTTCCTTACGTAAGAATATTTAAAAAGTATTATAATACTTCTTTAAAACCTTAGTAGTTAAATTAGTATAGGTTTTTAAAGCTAAAGCTTTATTAATATTAGCTATTAAAATAGTAAAGATTTTGTATTTATGTTTTTAGGCTATTTATATAAAGGGGGCTGCCCTAATTAGGTAGATATTTATACTTAGTTTAGAATTCTTATAAGAACCTTCTAGTAAAGCCTTTATTAAGAGGGTTTTAAAGTCTTAAGAGAAAAACTTCCTTATAAGGTCCCTATTTAGTTTAGTATTAAATTTAGATATAAATTTAAATTCTAGGTAGAAGCCTTTTAGAGAACGGTTTACTAAAAGATCCTCTAAATAGATATTAAATTCTTATAATTAATAGTTTATTTTAGCTAACTAGTTATTATGTTAAGTTTAAGTAGTTAGTAGTAACTTTAGAGAGTAGGTCTATAAACGCTATATATAAATAGTATTAAAATAAAAGCTTTTTAGTAAAAAATTTACTAGAAAATCTTTTAGGCAGATAGTATTTTCTCTTAAATAAATAAGAGATTAAGATAAGTGTAGGTAATAGGCCTAGTAACATAGAACATTAAAAAGTAACTTTTATAAGTTATAGTTAAAGTTAATTTTATATTTTCTTATTTAAGGTTAGCTAAGAATTAATTTATGGTTTCCTATAGCTATTATAAAAAGACAGATTTTCTTAACGTAATTTATATAGTAGAGAGTTATACTAGTAGTATATAAGATATAACTCTCTTTAAGATATTTACTATTAAAACTAGTAGGATATAAGACGTTTAGGAGTAGTAAGAAACAGAGTTTCTAAATACTAACTAGAAATCTACTAATATAACCTATATTAATTACTTTAGTATTAATTAAAGAAGTAATAGAGTAGGATGAGCCATCTTATTAGATAGTACACAGAATATTTACTTAATAGTTCTAGGAGTCAGTTACTAGATGAGAGATCTAAAGGTTAATAGAAATCTAGTATTAGAAACATTCTAGAAAGTAACTTAATACTAGAATAAAGCTTTTAATAGGCTAGCTTAAGGAGTTTAGAAGCATTCTTATTTATAAGAAAATTTAGATTTAGAGAAAGAATAAAAGCAAGTCACTTATTAGAATTAGAATAAGCTTATAGATTAAAGTTCTAATAGAAAGATAAAATAGTTTTAGGAAATATAATTATATTTATTATACTTAAAATATTAGCTATTATGCTTTTAGGCTTCTCATTTAGCTAATCTAATAGAAATATAGTTAAAGGTATTAATTTCTATAGTATTAGAATCTTTTTATAATACGAATTACAGCCTAGTAAGATGCAGTAAAAAAAGATACTAAAAATTATTATTATATAAAAATATCAGGTTAGCGTAGTTATTTAATATATTAAAGATTTTAATATTTATTATTACCTAGTGGAAATCGTCATTTAACGATTTTCTTAATTAAGTAATTAGACTAATTTCATTTAGTCTAGTATTAGCAGCTAGTTTATAGAATTTAGTAAAGTAAATAATAAAACTCTTTTATTCTTAGTAAAATAAATTAAGTTTACTTAAGATAATAAGTTTTTTATTTAGGTCTCCGTATGTAGCTTATAGAAAGATAATTAATTATTCTACTAAATATATATTCTTATTTATAAAAAAGTCTATAAGTGTTACTGGGTCCTTCTCTAGCCTTAAATATATATATAGAAGTTAAGAGTGTTTAGTAGAGTATTAGTTAGCATTATTTTTAAGCATATAATTAAGTTTTCTAATAAAGATATATAGATTCTTTTGTTTTCTAGTAAACATTAGGGGGTTAGGTAGATAGTTAGATTTCATTATTATTAATAGTATAGTAAGTTCTAGTATAATAGTTAATCTCACGTTTCTAACCATAACTTAAGAAACTTAGAGATAGGTACTAGTTATAGTTATAAATAGGATTAGAATTATAGAACTTAAGCTACTTCTAAATAAACTAGTAACAAGAGCTAGACTTTCTTTAACAGGGAAGATAGTAATAGTAGAGATTAAACTAATAAACACTTACTTTATCTTATTAAGCTTAGTATAAAAAGTTTTTATATTTTTTTTATATTAGGTTTTATATCTTACTAAAGTGTCTATAAGTAATTTATTACTTACCTTTAGAGTCACAAGTTAAAAGGTAAGGTCTCTAAGGATTTTAGTAAAATCCAGGTTATCTATTATAAAAAATTAATAAAGATATAATATAATATTATGATAATGCTATAAGCAGAGGGTTAAGTGCTTAATAAGGAGTATTAATTAATTACTAAGTATAATACCAGATAATAAATTAAAACATTATATAAAGAAAGGAAGAATATAATAAGTTATGAGCTAAAATATTTAGAGTAAGGGCTTATACACTAGTATAAAACTAAAGCATAAACATATAATATAAAAAAAAGGCTTATAAAAAGGCTTCCTTAGAAAACTCTTATATCACAAATAGTTACTATAATAGGTAATTAGATTTCGTTATTACTAATAAAGTAATAAAACTTAGTATAAAAATTAACTTTACTTACTTAACTATAATTTAGAAAACTTAGAGATAGGTACTAGTTATAATTATAAGTAGAATTAGAATTATAAAACTTAAGCTATTTCTAAATAAATTAGTAGCATCTATTAAGACTTTTTTAGTAATAATTACTTAAATAATAAAGTAAAAATAAATAAACGTAGTTTATTTTCAAACTTTTTATAATTTTTTTTAAAAAGCATTAATAGATTCCTGTTGTTATATTTACTAAAATTTTAACTATACTTACTATTATTTTAGTACTTTAGTAAATGTGTTTTATATTATAATTATTTACTTCTTAAATAACTACATAAATTCTATAGTTAGAATAAAGGTATTTAAAGAGTTAAATATTCTACTAATAGTAGTAATAATATAATATAATATTACAAAAGTACTACGTGCAAAAAATTAAAACAAAAAAAATATTAATTAATTACTATATATAATACTAAGTAATAATTAGAGGTTATATAGAGGTTATTTTTATAATAAAACTTATATATTTTATAAATTTATAAGCGAGAATATTAACTTTTTATAATAACTACTAGTATATCTACCTAGTTTACTACTTATAAAATCTCTAAATTTTCTACTTTTTTTACTATTATAGGTAAAATATAAGTACTTTTTAAACATTCTTAGACTTAAACTTTATAAATTTCATATTTTATAATAGCTATTATTAACTATAGAGTGTATTTTTTTCTATTAATTTAAGACCTAATATAGCTAATAAAGTAATAATTAACTATATTACTAAATAAATTCTACTTTTTTTACTATAGTACTTATATTAATACTCTTAGCTTATTATTTTTAAATTTCTTAAATAATAATCTTCTGCTGCCTATGTAATACCTACTTACTATATTTCTAATATTAGTAATATTTATATATATTTTCTAACTTTTATATAAATAAACTATTTGCTAGATTTACTATTTATTTTTTTTATAACTATAAAATAGTTAAGACTATATAGAAGAGTATATATAGTAATAGTAATAAGAATAAGAAAAAAGCTAATACTAAGTAAAATAATCTTATTACTATTACTACTAAAGTAAGTATAGTAGAGCTAGAAACTACTATTATTATATAATATATAAAATATAGAGTTAGAGATATATAGTTTTTTAGTAAGTTTTTAAGCTTTAGTATAATACTATTAAGCTACTTTCTTATTTTTATACTTTAGTTATTAATTTCTTATATAAAGCCTTGGTGTAAGATGCTAAGCTATTTAGTAATAATAAATAATATTTTTCTAATTTCTACTTCTTTAGACTCTTTAATATTTAGTAGTAAAAACTTAATATTTTTTATAAATACTAAATAGTTATTTTAAGTAAAGATAAAATTAGCCTAAATTAAATAAGCTAGAAACTTTTACCTTATAGCTATTAAATTCTAGAGAAGAATAATATAAAGCTGCTATAATAAATAAAAAAAGTTTTAAGCTATAAGATTCTAATAGTTTATTATTACTTTTTTTTTCTTTCTTTTTTTTTCTAATTATTATTTTTACTATCTACGTATAAGTTAAACTATACTAGTAATTTATTAATAAAGGGTTATATAATTTACTTAAGTAATTATAGAGATTATATTTTTACTTATAGTAAGTAGAAATTATTTTAAGTAAATAAACTAAAGCTAGCCATACTATACATAAACTCATATAAAAAATAAATAAAATAATAGTTTATTAAAATCTTATTATTTTACTTTCTAGTATAGTAGATTTAGTTTTTATTAATACCTTTTAGCTTTATATACTTAGTTTCTTGAGATTAGTCTATATAAGTCTTTTTTAGTAATATAATATTTATTTTAGTAAATATCTTATTAATCTAGTTAAGCTATATATTATATGCTATTTTCTTAGCTATATACTTACCTTTAATAAGGTATAAATTATACTATAACTTATATTAGCAGAAGTAAGATAGTAGCTTACTAGTAATATTTTAATAATAAAAGAAATAAAAGACTACATAAGCTATAGTATAAAATAGAGAATTCTAGTATTTTATAATAGCTTTATACTTAAGCTGCTTTAGTAAGTTTATTTTACTATTATTTACAATTATAATTATCAGGTAATAAGATGTTAGGCCTTTATTTAATAGTAAAATTATAAAAAAATCTAAGAACTTAGTTTTAAGATAAGACTTGTTTTATAGCAACATATTATAAGTAAGTAGAAAGTTTATAATAGTATATAATATAGCTTTATTAAATGTTTTTACTACTTTTTTTTCTAGCCCTATTAGTAGAATTATATAGTTTTTATTATCTTTATCTTGTTATAGCTATTCTGTAGAGTCTTTATTATTCTATTTATAAATTTAAGCTGTTACTACTTGTGCTTACTATGTGTATAAGTTCTTAACAGGCTATTTAAGCTTTTTTTATATAAAATTAGATACAAGTTCATACTATTACTCTTTTAGAAAAACTATAGGTTAATAATAGTTACTATATACTCTTTAATAGCACTAATTTTAAGTATTTGTTAAATTAATTTACTATTTATAGTTATATAGCTCTCTTTTTTATATTATAAGCTCTAAATTTTATAGTCTAGAATATAGTTATTAAGAAACTATATTACCTCATTTTTATATATAAGCTTACTGTTTTTAAATTCTTTCTTAGTATAAAACTTTTACTACTTTTTCTACTTAGAATTATATATTTTATTTATATTTTTAAATTAGATATTACATACCTATATAAGCGCACACGTGTTTTATATAAAAAGCTTAATATTAAAAGCTATATAAAACTCTATAATACTAGCAAGAATAAAAAGAAATGTTCTATTAATTATATTATTTAAAGAAACTGAAAAAGTATCTATTACAGTTTAAAGTAATAGCATGTAAAAGAATAAATAGGTATATAAACATTCATAAAGCCTATATTAATATATAAGCTAAAATATTAGTTTATAATAACTTTATAAAAATAAAGTTAAAGCTAGTATAACTTATAAATAATTATATACTCTATTATAACTAGAGAGGAGCTTTAATATGTGCGTGTTATTAAAAAAAAAGGTCTCTATATAACTAAAGCTATTAATAAGAAACTATAAGAGCTAAACTTTTTATAAGCTTTTTTAAACTCTTTATAATTTAAAATATTACATAAAAAAAAGAAAGAAATAAAATAGATTATAAATAAAGTATTTAGATAACAGCTCATGTGCTAGCATAAAGCTAATATATAAATATATAATATAATAAAAAAAGGCTTTTTTAGAAGGCTTTTATAAAGTATTATAAGTAGTTACTATAACAAGTAGTTTTTACTAGTAATTTTTTTTTATAGTTTTATATATTTATAAGTATTATAGTTTTAAATATAATATTACACGTAATTTAATATTTCTAGCTAAAAGTAATTTCTTATAAGTATTATATAAGTATTATATAAGTATTTTACTATTTTAAGTATTCTATTACCTATAATAAATAAACTTAGTAAATAATTAATATTTTTAATAACTTTAAGTTAGGTATCTACTTTTTACCCTAGTAATAAAGAATCCTATTTTTATTAATTTAATACTTAGTTAGTAAAACCTTTAGTTTAACTTTTAAAAAGAAGTTCTACTTTTAATTATAAAAAACTTATATAAATTTTATATATACTTTATTACTTACTACTATGTTGTGCTATCTTTACTTAAACTTATTATATAACTTTTAGACCTTTTTAGTAGTACTTTCTTCTATAATTATTAAAAAACTACTTTAAGTAAAAAAGACCTAAATTAGTTATTTATTATTAATTAATTTAAATTCTTTTTTTTAGTTTACTACTACTAACTTTAAAAGCTAAATTATATAGCTACTTAGTTTTTTATAATTTTTTTTATTTAAGTAATCTTATTTTTACTTTAATAGTATATTAGTTTATATATATTTTTTCTTTAGCTTATATTAAATCTTTATATTATACTAGTTAAAAAATAACCACTAGTATATATATTTTTTACTTAATTTTTAAGGTTTTATATAGTATTTAAAGTTTTTATAGTTTATAATAACTTAAACTTTTTAATAAACTATAATTTAGTATTTTACACTTCTAGGTAATAAATAATTATAAAAAACTCTTTATTATATATTTTATAATTATATTTTATAAGTGTGTTCTTTTTTAAAAAGTATATATATAAATATAGTATACTATTATTACTATATTATAAAAAGACTTCTTTTATTATATAGTTTAAAGAGTTAACTTTTAAAACTATTTTATAATTAAAATTAAACTAGGCTAGTCCTAGTTTTAATATAAAGATTTTTTTTAGCTTATTAAATACTACTTACTTTTTATTAGTTTATTAGAACAGTATATTACTTATAAGTTTTATAAGTAAAATAGTAATTTCTAAAAAAAACTTAATAAACTAATAGTAATAGTTAGTAAACCTAAAAAAGTTTCTAACTTTTTTTATAATTATTAGGGTCTACTATACTATAATTACTTTTATTTTAGTAAAATTCATTTAAATTTCTTTTTCTACTTTAATAATAAACTTTAGATATTTTGTATTTTTAGTCTTAAACTTATATTTCTAAATATTTAGACGTAGACTTATGGTACTAAACTTTTTTAGTATTAAGTTAATATACTAATAATACTCTTTTAGTAACCCTAAAAAGTATATAAATATATTATTAAAATAAACTAAATAAAACTTATTAAAATACTTTTAGAGAATTTAATTTATATATTACTAAAATATACTAAAAGCTTTTATTTATTTAAAGAGTATAACTAGCTATTTAAATAGTTTAAATTTTATATAAAAAGTTATTAACTATTTATTTTTCTCTATAATATAAATTTTGTAAAAAGTTGTTAAAATATTAAACTTAGTATACTATTTTACTTTACTAATCTAGCTAAGTATTTCATAAATTAAAGAGAGAAAATACTTATTTTTTTAGTAATTTTATTAAAAGTATAGTAGTTAATATAAAAGTAAAATCTTTTACTAAACTTATATAACGTATTTTATAGGTGAGCTGCGCATATAGGCGAGCTGCGCATCTCGAAATTCACCAAAAAATCGAAATTTTCCACCTTCATATCTCAACAACCACTTAATAGTAAATTCTAAAAATTGAAATTTGAGCTTTTCTACATGCATTACAGCATTTCTGAAGGTTGCATGAAAATTGGTTGAGTAGTTTTTGAGATATAGTAATATGGCATGGTTTTCGCTTCCAAATTGCTATATCTCAAAAACTACTCAACTAATTTTCATGCAACCTTCAGAAATGCTGTAATGCATGTAGAAAAGCTCAAATTTCAATTTTTAGAATTTACTATTAAGTGGTTATTGAGATATGAAGGTGGAAAATTTCGATTTTTTGGTGAATTTTGAGATGCGCAGCTCGCCTATATGCGTAGCTCACCTATAAAATACGTTATATATATAGTACTAAAGCTATAACTAGAAAGTTATTTATATAAATAAACTTTTTTTTAGTAGTAGTATTAGCTTTCTTTATAGTACTAGTAGCTTTTTTTTTATTATACTATATAGTAGCTTTTAAGAAACCTTAAAGTTTTTTTATTAACTTTTTTAAGTTTAATATAATAATTTATTTTAAGACTCTAGTATAGTAAAAACCTATTTACTTTTTTTATTAAAAATAGTTTAAAATACTTTTAATAGGCTTTAAAGAGTAGTGTTCTAAAATTTAATTTTAATTTAAATACTAAAGTCTTTTAAATATTTACTATTAATACTATAAAAATATATATATTATTTTTTTCTTTTAACTTATCTACTTATATTTAAAAAGTAGCTATGTTAATTTCTATTAAGTCTAGCTAATATAGCTTTTTCCTTTTTTTACTATAAACTTTTATTTTACAGTATAAATAACGTTTTTCACAAGTGAGTGAACTATATAAGTGAGTGAACCACCTCAACCGAGAATTATAACGCATCAACTATCAATAACTATGGCTCAACAAATCACGACTGAATCTATCCGCAGCGAAGGTAGACTATTGCTAGCTATCTCAGCTATTTAGTGGGATCAAATCCAGACCATGCGACGCATGGCAGCAACCTATGAAGTTAACAAGACTACACTCAAGCGACGAATTGATGGAACTACTACACGACACAATTGTGAGCCCAATTCAAAGAAACTCACGAAGCTAGAAGAGAGAGCTATTGTCCTGTATATTCTAGACCTAGATTCACGAGAATTCGCGCCTAAGCTCATCTACGTAAGAGAGATGGCTAACTATCTACTGGCTAAGCGATGCAACCTGACAGTCGGCGTCAACTGGCCACACAACTTTGTCAAGAGGACTAAGGAAATTGAGACAAAATATAATAGAAAGTACGACTATCAGCGTGCTCGCTGTGAGGATCCTGCTATTATACAGCCATAGTTTAACTTTGTGCGCAACTTCAAGGCAAAGCATGGCATTACCAACAAAGACACGTACAACTTTGACGAGACAGGCTTCCAGATGGGTGTCTCGTCAACTGCCAAAGTTGTCACAGGCTCTGAGTGATGTAGTCAGCCTAAAGCTATACAGCCAGGCAACAGAGAATAGATCACAGTCATCCAAGGCGTGAATAGTCAAGGCTGGCCAATTCCACCATTTATCATCTTTGCTAGAGTCTATCACCTATCCTGCTGGTATGAGGACCTACTACCAGGCTGGGCAATCTCAATAAGCGAGAATGGCTGGACAATAAATGCGATAGGTATCGACTGGCTAGAGCATTTCGACATGTACACGAAGGATAGGACTATAGGTGTCAATCGTCTATTGATTCTGAATGGCCATAAGAGCCACGAGTCTCTTGAATTTCAGCTGCTCTGTAAGAAGAAGAATATTCTTACACTCTACATACCAGCAAACGCGTCGTATCTATTATAGCCTCTAGATATAGGCTGCTTTACACCTCTCAAGCGAGCCTACAGACAGGAGGTTGATAAGCTAGTCAGGAATCACATCTTCTACATCACTAAGCTTGACTTTCTGCCACTCTTCAAGGCAGCCTATCTAGCTTCAATTACTAAGAGTAATATATATGGAGGATTTTGAGGTACAGGCCTCATTCCATTTGACCCAGACATCGTTCTATCCAGGCTAGATATCAGGCTACAAACACCTGAGCTGCCTACAGAGGCGACTCCATAGAAACCCTAGACACCCAGTAATGTCACTAAATTAGACAGTCAGTCTACTTACCTATATAGACGTATTAAGCAGCACTAGAATAGCTCACTTATGTTAATTCTGGAATCACTAGACTAGCTCATGAAGGATGCGTTAATGATGTTACACGCTAGCGTCCTAATACACTCACAGCTAGCCACTCTACAACAGGCTAATAAGGTCATATTAAAGCGTAAGAAGCGTAAAAAAAAGTGTATACAGAGACTAGAGACTCTATCACAGGCAGAAGGTGTAACTATACTAGCTCAGGCTAATATTAATACGCAGATAAGAGTAGAATTAGGTTCTAGCAAGAGACGTGAAGCTAATAGTCCATGACAGCCTAAGCACTACAGACACTGCAGGCAGGCTAAACACGATATAAAAAAGTGTACATAGGTTAAGGCTAAGGCTAGCCATCTACCTATTAATTCTAGTAATAATAGCTAATAGTTATGGGTTGCTATTAGCTGTTAAAGTAGTAGAGATTAGTTAAGATAGTTCACTCGCTTACATAGTTCACTCACTTATAAAAAACGTTATAGAATAACTTTTTTACTAGTATAATTATAATATTGTTTTAGTTTATTTAGAGTTTATTTAAAATAAGGTTAAATTCTAGTATATTATTAATAATATGTATAGAAATTTACTTTGTATGTTCTTTAATATTAAAATTAATTTATATAATTTAAGCAATTTTTTTTATATTTTTTATATACTTTAATAATTCTTTAAAGAACTATATAAATATATACTAAATAAACTTTAGTAATAAAAGTAGAGCTTACAAGACTATAGTATAAATACTTAGTATTAATTATTATATATATAATATTTATTTAGTTAATTAATAAGTATATAGTAATAAAATTTATATTTATATATATATTTTAAAACTTCTACTATTCTATTTATAACACTATCTTACCTATTTTAGCTAAAGGTTTTTACTTATAATAATAAGTAAAAGCTATTCTTTTTTTAATATTTCTTTTTTCTCTTCTTTTTTTTCTTTTTTTTTCCTTTTTTATTTTCTTTATTAGTATCTTTATTTAACTTTTATTAAAGCTATAATAGTTAAATATAATTAATTTCCTTTTATATACTTATATTTACTTTTTATATAATTAAGAAAGCTATATAAGTAATAAAAGCCTTACTTTTAATACTACTTAAATTTCTTCTAACTTATCTGAAGTAACTTAAATTAATTGTTTTATGGTTTTACTATTTTTATATATATAAGTATTACTTTCTAGTTTATAGGTTTAGATATTAACATAAATAATGTTATATAAATAGTTATAGTAGTTTTATAGTTATTAAATATAATTTATATAAAGTTATTACTAATATAAATTACTTTTTTAGTATATTTCTTAAAACTTAGTGTTATTAAAAGTACTATAATAAGTTTCTAAAGCTTATTATTTAATATTTAAGTAAACATACTTTTTTTTATGTTTTTATTTAGCTAGTTATTTTCTACTAGTAGTAGCTTTTTATTAAACTAGGTATAGTATTTTTTTACTAATTTTTTTTCTTTACTTTATACTTTATAACTTATTTAGAGATTTTTACTTTTAATACTAGTTTATAAACTAAGAGTTTATAAACACTTATATTACTTTTAAAGTAGTATTGTTTTCTTAGTTTAAAAATTATAAAAAACAATCTATATTACTTATTATTTTAAATATAGAAAAAAATAGTTTTTTTTTTTTTTTTACTATTTATATAGTATTTATTAAATTATAACTTAGCTTTAACTTAATATTTAAATATAGAGTACAGTAATAATATATTATTAAATATAAAAGATTTAAAAAACTTAAATAGTTTAGTTACTAGTGTAACTATTATTTATAGTATTAGTATAAAAAAGGTTACTAGTATTATTATTAAAACTTATAAAAAAATTTTCTTAAAAAATTATAACTTTTTAGTATAGTTAACTTTTAAATACTATATATAATATATTTATAATCTTTTAAAAAAGGTACTATTATTAGCTTTATTTTTTAAAAATAAAGCCTTTTTTTTATTTTACTAAGTAAAGTAGTTATTAAACTTAATTTTTACCTAATTTATTACTATTTTAATAGTTAGAACTTTTAACTTTTATAAAGTAAGTAACTAATATAGTTTATAACTAATTTATTTATTATTATATTTTATATTAAGTATGTTTATTACTTAAGCTATTAATATAAATATTAAATAGTTATTAGCATCTATTAATACTTATTATATTACTAGAAAGTAGTTTTATAATACTAGAAAGCCTTTTTACTTTCTATAAGTTAATTATACTACTAGAAGCCTTCTAGCCTTTATAGAAAATAAGGTAATTAAATCTAAATATAATAATCTAAAACTAATAATAGTAATTAAGTAAAAATAAAGTAAATTTAATAAAAAGTTAACTATATATACTATAGAGTTTTAATCGCTAACTTTTATTAAGTTACTAAGATAATATAGTTATACATAAAGTTAAAACTAAAATAACTATTTTAGTTAACTATTATAGACTCTAGCTTATTATAAATATTTTAGTAAGTAGTTTTTACTTTAAATAGAATTTAAACTTTAAATATTAGATTTTTATACTATTATACTTTATTTTACTATTTTTAGTAACTAGGTTTATAACTAATATAATAAAAATTCTTAATTTATATAATATTTAGTATAAAGCTAGTAAAGTAGTTAATATTATTATAACTTAAACTTATTTATAATAAGTTATAGACTATAAAACTACCAGAATTTTTTAAGCTTATATTAATAAATAGATTTAATATAATATATAGACTACTTATTTTAGGTGTTTTTTTATAAAAGTTTTTTTTAAATTTATAACTTATATAAGTTATAACGTTAATTTATAAACTTCTATCTAGTTTTACTAATTTAGAAATTAATTAGCTTAAAATATATCTATTAATTATAAAGCTTTAAAAGTAACGCAATAATTTTTTTAAAGAAATATAATTAATATATAAAACTTTTAAAAAGATAAAAATAGTTAAAAGTAAAATTTATAACTTATATAAATAAACTAACTTAAACTTAGAATATACTAAAATAAAATAAAAAAAAGTTATAAAAATTACGAGTTATGTTTTTTAATATAATTAAAATTAAAAATATAAAAAAACAACTTAGCACATCTACTCTTAATCTAGATAAAATAAAGTAGAAATTAGAATTAGTTAAGTATAGCTTAGAATGAAAACATGTTATATAATTATTATATAAATAATTTTCTAATTTTACACTATAAGAAAAACTTAAATATTAAATTAATATAAATAAGGCTTTAATTAATCTTTACTGTAATTTAAGCACTTAAGCTAAATATAAGCTAGTATAAAATTATAATTAGAATATTTTATTAATACTAGAATTTATACTATAGTCTACTATTAAGCTAGAACTAGTTTTTATAATTATTATAAATAAGTAGTATATCTTCTATATTTATAAAATAAAATAATTTTAAAATTTTTATTAATTTTAGAAAGTAAAAGAACACGTTAAGGAGTAGTATTTAAGTAGTTTAAACTAAATAAATATTATAAGTAGTTGAATATAGTTTTTTTTAGATGCCTATATTTTAAAAACTATATAGTTATAGTATATAAAGCTTTACTTTTACTATATTCTCTATAATAATTATATTATATTTTGAATAATGAATTTTAAGCTATAAATAACTAAAATAAGTTCTTAAGTATTAGTACTAATAGTAGAATTATAATAACTTATAGAATTAACTTCTAGTTTTTTATACACATGCTTTTTTAGCGTGTAGTTATTTCATAATTTTTACTAAATAGTTTATTTAATTTTTATTTTTTACTATATTAGTAACTTAGTTACTATAATATTCTTATAATAGTACTAAGCTAATTTTAGAAACATATTAAGTAAAAAGCTATAGTATAAAATAAAAGTTTTTATTACTATTTTTATAAGATTTAAAATTTACATTTATATATAATATATACTAAAATATAGAGTTTACTATTTATTATTTTAAAGCTTATTATTTATATATTAAAGCTGTAGTAATAAATTTTCTAGTAATATAATATAATTTTTATATTTTTATTATAATTAAAAGCATTATAATATAAGAATCTGAAAGTCTTTTTTATTATTTAATATAATTTATATAATTTTCTATTCTCTATGTCTAGTACTATTTATATATTAAGAAAAATTAATAATATATTTATTTTTTAATAATAAAATAAGCATTTCCTATATTCTGCCTACTAAATATAAAACATTAAATAATTATATTATTATTTATTTAGATAGGTAGAGGGTGTCTCTTTTTAAGTATTTTTATAAAATTAAGAAAATGTTACTTAATAGTTATTTTTATAGTGTTTATATAATAATCTTAATAAGTAGCTATAGCTATAAGTTAATTAATATTAATAATAAGAATAATATAGCCAATTAAAGATATATTATAAAAGAGATTATTAAGGTATAACTAATAGAAATAACTTTTAATTAATATGGCTGCGTGATTTAAGCTGATAATATAAAGTATATATAATTTAAACATAATAGAAATATAGTATTTTAAGAAATTAAATAAAGTTTCTACTAAAAGTATATATATAAATAAACTAGAAGTTAATTCTATAAGTTACTGTACATAAATACTAGCTGTTATTTTACTAGTAATAATATTAATTACTAAGCTATACTATAGAAATTTCTAAAACTAGAAACTTTTACACTTTATAATCTTTAGTATTTCTAATTATAAAGAGTTTATAAAAGCTTGTAAAAGCTTAGCTTTTATAATTTTCTACTAATAGCTCTAGTTATATAAAGGCTTTTTTTTTAATAATATGTATATATTAAAGTCCCTTTAATAGTTATAATAGAGTATGTAATTATTTATAAGTTATATTAGTTTTAGCTTTATTATTATAAAACTATTATAAACTAATATTTTAGCTTATATATTAATATAAGCTTTATAAACATTTATACGCCTATTTACTTTTTTATATACTATTATTTTAAACTATAATAAATATCTTTTTAGTTCTCTTAAATAATATAATTAATAGGATGTTTCTTTCTGTTTTTACTAGTACTATAGAGCTTTATATAGCTTTTAATATTAAGCTCTTTATATAAAACACGTGTGTACTTATATAGACATATAATACTTAATTTAAAAATATAAACAAAACATATAATTTTAAGTAAAAGAAGTAGTAAGAGTTTTATACGAAAAAAGAATTTAAAGACAATAAGCTTATATATAAAAATAAGGTAATATAGTTCCTTAATAACCATATTTTAAACTATGAGATTTAGGGCTTATAATATAAAAAAGAGAGCTATATAACTATAAATAGTAAATTAATTTAATAAATGCTTAAGATTAGTACTATTAAAAGATATATAATAGCTATTATTAACTTATAATCTTTTTAAAAGAGTAAAAACATAAACTTATATTTAACTCTATATAAAAAGAGCTTAAATAGCCTGTTAAAGGCTTATACACATAGTAAGTACAAGTAATAGTAACTTAAATTTATAAATAGAATAATAAGAACTCTATAAAATAGCTATAATAAAACGAAAATAATAAAGACTATATAATTTTACTAATAGAGCTAAAGAAAAAAGTAGTAGAAATAGTTAATAAAGTTATATCTATATACTATTATAAATTTTCTACTTGTTTATAATATACTGCTATAAAATAAGTCCTATCTTAAAATTAAGTTTTTAAATTTCTTTATAATTTTGCTACTAGACGAAGGCCTAACACTCTATTACCTAATAATTATAATTATAAATAATAGTAAGATGAATTTATTAAAATAGTTTAAATATAAAGCTATTATAAAATACTAAAATTCTCTATTTTATATTATAACTTATATAGCTTTTTATCTCTTTTATTACTAAAATATTACTAGTAAGTTACTGTCTTACTTTTGTTAATATAAGCTATAGTATAATCTATACCTTATTAAAAATAAGTATATAGCTAAGAAAATAGCATATAATATATAACTTAACTAGATTAATAAGATGTTTACTAAAGTAAATATTATATTACTAAATAAAACTTATATAAGCTAATCTTAAAAAGCTAAATATATAAAACTAAAAAGTATTAACAAAAACTAAATCTACTATACTAGAAGGTAAAATAATAATGTTTTAATAAACTATTATTTTACTTACTTTTTATGTAAGTTTATGTAAAGTATGGTTAACTTTAGTTTATTTACTTAAAATAACTTCTACTTATTATAAGTAAAGATATAATCTTTATAATTACTTAAGTAAATTATATAGCTCTTTATTAATAAATTACTAGTATAGTTTAACTTGTACGTGAATAGTAAGAATAGTAAGTAGAAAAGAAAAAAAAAGAAAAAAAAAGAAAAAGAAAAGAAGATAACAGTAGACTACTAAAATTTTATAACTTAAGACTTTCTTTATTTACTATAGTAGCTTTATATTATTTTTTTCTAGAATTTAATAGCTATAAGGCAAGAGTTTCTAGCTTATCTAATTTAAACTAATTTTATTTTTACTTAAAATAATTATTTAGTATTTACAAAAAACATTAAGCTTTTACTATTAGATATTAAAAAGTTTAAAAAAGTGTAGATTAGAAAAATGCTATTTATTATTACTAAATAACTTAGTATTCTATACTAAAGCTTTATATAAGAGATTAATAACTAGAGTATAAAAATAAGAAAATAACTTAATAGTATTATATTAAAACTTAAAAACCTACTAAAAACTATATATTTCTAACTTTATATTTTATATATTATATAATAATAATAGTTTTTAGCTCTACTACACCTACTTTAGTAGTAATAATAATAAGATTATTTTACTTAATATTAATTTCTTTTTTATTTTTATTGCTATTATTGTTACTGTTACTATTATTATTACTATAATAGTAATAATAATAGTAGTAATAATAGTAGTAATAATTATTATTATTACTATATATACTTTTTTACGTGGTTTTAACTATTCTATAGCTATAAAAAAATAGATAGTAAGTCTAATAAATAATTTATGTATATAAGAGTTAGAAAATATATATAAATATTACTAAAATCTAAAATATAGCAAGCAGGTATTATATAAATAGTAAAAGATTATTATTTAAGAGATTTAAAGATAATAGGCTAAAAGTATTAACATAAGTACTATAGTAGAAAAAGTAAAGCTTATTTAATAATATAATTAATTATTACTTTATTAACTATACTAGATTTTAAATTAATAAAAAAAATACACTTTATAGATAATAGTAGTTATTATAAAACATAAAATTTTTAAAGTCTAAGTTTAAGAATGTTTAGAGAGTGCTTATATTTTACCTATAATAGTAAAAAAAATAGAAAATTTAAAGATTTTATAGGTAATAGACTAAGTAGGTATATTAATAGTTATTATAAAAAGTTAGTATTTCTACTTATAAATTTATAAAATATGTAAGATCTTGCTGTAAAAGTAACTTTTATATAATTTCTAATTATAAAAAGTTTATAAAAGCTTATAAAAACCTTAGTTTTTATAACTTTTTATTAATAGATTTAGTTATATAAAGACTTTTTTTTCTAATAATATATATATTATAAGTTACTAACTTACTGACGTAAATTATACTGGTAACTAGCTATTTAACTAATTATATAACGTTAATTAGTTCCCTTGCCTCCGGATTAGATAGCTCGTTAGACTTAGTAGAAGTTAGTTAACTTAATAAAGATAAAAAGAAATAATTATAATAAGTTAAGATTTAATAGGATAGTATTAAACTATTTTACTTAAGGTATAAATCTTAATTTTAGAGTAACTATAAAGAATTAAAAGTAACTGTGAGCTGTTTAATGCCTTATACTTATAATAAATCCCCTATACGTATATTATATACTAATTAGAAGTATATTAAATACTGCTAGAGAAAACAAGAGAAGATAAGTCTATACCTAGCTTTATTTTTATTATTAGTACTTATTTTTCTTATGTTTTGCTGTAGTTAGTTATTTGATTTACTTACTTATTCTAAGTATTATTCCCTATAGAACTTAAACTTACTATAGAGTAATCCTATTTATAAGTTTTGTTTTCACTAATTTGCTTTAGCTTGTTGGTATTATTTATATATTATTTTATATTATACCTTCTATAATAACGCCTCCTTACTTATACTTTTTTTTTATTATAGTTTATAATATTATTCTCTTCCTTTAAGCCTTTAGCCTGAAGGTTATTCTGTTTCTTTTTCTATAGATAGTATAAAGGCAGCTAGTTTTTTATATAAAAACTAAGATTATAAGAACCCCTTATATCTTTTCTATTCTTCTAATTTCTTAAGGATAACTTAAGCGGAATCGTTCTTAATATGAGCTTACTATCTAGTAAAAAGAGTCTAAAAGAATATCCGTTAGATGCCATCCTTTTACTCCTACTATTATAATAATAATTATTATTATCTAATACACTTATCCTTAGGGCAATATTCTAAGTATATTAATTAAAATATAAAGTGTAATCTTGTTATAATATAGCCTAAATAGAATTAGCTAGATCATAATAAGAAGTGTTTATATTATTAACTAGAGAAGATCTAAAATAATCTGTTAGCTTATTATCATTATAAGAAGAAACTCTATTCTTATAAGTAACAGATTTATTATAAACTAGTCTAAATAGATTCTTAGAAAAGGAAGATGTTTTAGCGCGAGCTTACCTTAATTAATAAAGTTTATATAATAAAAAAGAAAAGGTAGAGTTATTAAAACTAATCTAATATATTAGATTTTATAGTATCTAGCGTCGACTCGTCTTCCTTCTCTAGCTTTAAATAGAATATTTTATATTCTCTATATTTCTTAAATACGTCTCTAGAGCAAGTGTTTACTATTTCTTTTAGTAGTATTAATTAATTAGCTTTAAACTATTCTTTAAGTTTCTAACTAGCTTTTATGTATTATTTTTAGGTTTATAGTCTTTCTATCTAACTAAGTATTTTTACTAATATTTAAACTACTAGTAGTCTAAAATTCTCTAGACCTTATACTTAGTAGTGTCTTCTTTAAGTTTAAGTTTTATTTATAGTTTAGCATTTTATAGTGCTAGCTCTAATTTTAAAATATAAAAAACTAAGTAAATCTACGTGTTCTTAGGTAGTTATAGTTTATAATTTACAGATTCTATTTATTATTTAACCTTAAATAGTCCTAATTTAATGTGATCTAGTTTTTTTAATAGTTATTTTATTTCTAGATTTTTTTATAATAGGAAAACTTTATCCTCCTCTTTAAAGATTAGTCTCTTAACTTTAGATTTATCTTTCTATTACTTACTAAGGCCTCCTTTCTAAGTAATTTTCCTTACTATTTCTTAATAAAGTTATTATAATTTCTTAATCTTTATTCTTGCTGATTCTAATATCTTATTTAGCTTTCATAGTTCTTAATAAGCTGTAGGCTTATAATTATAATTTATATAGAATAATAATCTTCTTATAGTTAATAACTTTACAGAGTTATATATAAACTTAACTATTAGTAGTAAGTTAATCTAATTATCTTATTATTTATTAACATATATTTATAGATATTACTCTAGTATCTAGTTTATTCACTTTATTTATCTATCTGTTTATAAGTAAAATGCTGTTAAGAGTTAATACTTAGCTCCTAGCTTTCCTATAAACATTTTTTAGAATATTAACGTGAATAATTTATCTCTGTCTGTAATAAATTCTTATAGTAATCTATATTATACTATTAGTAGTTTAATAAGTATAATTACTAATTCATCTGCTTTAACCTCTATATATGTTGGTTTAAAGTATACGTATTTTATAAGTTAGTTTACTATAACTAATATCATATTATACTATTAGCCTTAAAAGGTGGTTGTTATTGGTATTCTTATAATAAAGTCTATTATAACTAATTCCTATAGTAGGTCTGGTAAAGGAATTAGTTATATAAGTCTATATTTTTTATATCTTAATACTTTATTCTTCTTGTACTTAATACATTCTAAGAGAATAACTCTAACCTTTTTCCATATTCTTAGAATTCAGAAATGTTTATTGATCCGTTTTATAGTTTTTTTAATTCCTTAATGTCTATACATTTCAGCTGAATGTTAGTCCTTAATAAGTTTAGTCTATAATACTTCTAGTATAAAAATAATTTCCATTTTATGCTATTATAATTATCTATAGTTATATTCTCTAATTTGTTTTTACTATACGTTTTTAATGATAATTACTGTTTTAATATCTATTTATAAGCTTCCTAAGGATCCGTCTGGTTGTTATCTTAATATTATATTATAAATTTCTAGTATATCCCTTATATAGTCTGCTCTTTAATTAAGTGTATTAGCCACTATATTTTCTCTTCCTAATTTATAAAGTATTTAAAAGTTAAATATATAAACTAGTTTTTATTATCTAACTTATTATTAATTTAACTTCTTTATTATTATAAATACCGTCAGATTCTTATGGTCTAAATATACAATAATTTAATACTTAGTTCCTTCTAGGTAATATCTTTATTTCTTAAATACCTAAACTATTACTAATAGTTTTTTATTATAAATATTGTATTTAATTTAGCAGTTATAAGCTTATAAGATAGGAAGTTTATTAAGTGTTTATATTTATTATTTTATATTTATAATAGAATAGCTCCTATAGCTCCATCTGATATATCTATATATATCTCTATTTAAAGTTATAAATTAAATATTTTTAATATTAGTAGTTATTAGAATATTTTTTTTAATATTAAGAAAGCGTCTTCCTCACGTTGTTTCTACTTAAATTATTAATCTTTTTTAAGCAATTCTATTAAGGGTATTATGATTTTTAAGTAGTTCTTAATAAATTATCAGCAGAATCCTATAAATCCGAGAAAAGAATAAACTTTTTTAGTGTTTATTAGTGTAGGCTAAGATAGTATATTATTTACCTTATTAGAATTAACTACTATTCCGTCTTAGGATACTAAATATCCTAAGAACTTAATTTCTTTTCTGTAAAACATATATTTTTCCGTTTAAATATATAGTCTGTGTTCTTTAAGCTTTTATAATACTTTCCTAGTATATTTAACATATTCTTTTAGCGTTCTATTTATGTATATAAGCACGTTATTAAAATATGCTATTATAAATATGTCTAGATATTCTCTTAGTATATAGTTAATAATTATCTAGAATATTATTAGTGCGTTAATAAGTCCCATTAGCATGACTAAGTATTTAAATAATCTATATTTTATTTTAAATACTATTATCCATTTGTGTTCTTTAGCTATTTATATTTAATAATATTTATTCTTAATATTAAAGAGACTAAACCACTTAGCTTCTCTAAGCTTATTTATAAGTTCTAATATTAGTAGTATAAAGTAATAATTTTTGACTATTACTTTATTAAGGTATCTATAGTTAATATATAGCCTTAATTTTCTATTTTTTTTTTAGTATAAAGAGCATTAGTAAAGCTATTTTACTTTAGCTAGTTTATATATATCCTTTTTATTAATTCTCTCGCAAGAATCTTCGTAATTCCTCTTGTTAGTATATGGGTACTTAATATAATAGTTCTGGTTTTAAGTCCGTTTCTTCTTTAAGTATAATTTTATAGTCCTAGTTTTAGTATTCTGGTAACTAGTTTTTAGCTTTCTTAAAGAACTATTTTTTAAATTCCTCCTGGTATTCATTTGGCATAATAAACGTAGTGTCATAAATTATTACTTTCTTTATCTATATTATAGCTTTCGTATATCTATAGTGGTCTCTTTTAGTTCCTATAAACTTTATTTTCTAGTTAATTATTAGGTTCTATCATGCTAGCTAATTCTATCTTAAGATAAAATCTTTACTACTTAGATCTATAATCTTAATATAGTAGTTATCTATGTAACTTACTACTTTAATAGTTATATTCCGTGTTTTAAGATTAATTAGTTCTTTTCTAAATACTACTGAACTATTATCTATGTGTTTTAAGATTAATTAGTTCTTTTCTAAATACTATTAAACTATTATCTATGTGTTTTACTTATATAGGTTTATCTAAAACTCTAGTTAGTATCTAGTATCTTTATATTTATTTATTTAATATAAGTGTCTTGCTAGCTCTATTATTTATAAGTACTAGTATTTAATTACTATTAATATATACGTCTACATATAGCTTGTTTTTATATTTCTTTTAGTCTAGTTATATATATATAATTAATATATCCCTTTTAATCTTTAGTTTTTAGTTTTTTAGTAGCTTAGTTATAGTTTACTAGCTATCTAGTTTTTTATCTATAGCTAACTCCTAAGTAGTAGTTATTTCTTTAGTATTTTTTTTTTAGGTCTGTGGATTAAATATCTCTAGAGTTAGCATACTTCTCTATTAAGTATTTTATATATATTTCTAGCTTATTCTCTATAATCCTAGCACTTCTATCTTAAGAAATATTCTTAATATGTGAGTTTTTTATGTGAGTTTGTAGCTAACTATTTTTTTTAATAGTATTTAGCTTAGTATTATCAGCATTCTATCTAACACTTATTCTATAATAGTTATTTATATTCGTCCGAATTTGGGTTCTGTAGTGTATTTTCTGAATCTATATAAACTAGTTCTTACTATAGGTTAAGTTCTTTTTTATTTATTAGCTATTATAATATTTTTCTTATCCTTAGTCCCTTAACACGTATGGTGTGTTTATTTTATTTATAGTTTTTTTCTATATAATTAAAGACTACACATATTCAGCACTCTTTTCTTATTATTCTGTTTATAGTATTATTATTCTGTATTTATAGTATTAGTAAAGAGTTTTCTTCTTCTTTCCTATTCTAGTTCTATTCTAATTCTAGATATCTAATAGGGTGATAGTACAGTGCAGTAGTTATAACTAATATAGATATTTATTTATAAATTTTATTTATTTATATAGCTAATTCTTATTTACTTAGTTCTTTATATTATTTATTTTCTGCTAACTAAAGTACTTATTAATATTTATACATTCCATCCCCTAAGATAACTTCTTAGTATTTAATAATATAGTATTTCTTTATATAGTATTCTAATCTATATATCTAATAGTACTTTTAGTATATATATTATATAATTATTATAAATATTAGCTCTTAACTTTCTCTTATCTCTTAATTTTTTTTTTATCTGAATTTCTGATCTTCCTTGTGGAATAGTTCTCCTTTTTATTTTATAATTTTATAAAATCTTTATATTTCCTTTTTAGTTTCTATATTATGTTATTGAACTGCTGCTTCTTATATTATAATAATTATATTACTAAACTATCCTACTAAATAATCTTTAACTTACTAATATAGGACTTTATATTTTTATTTAAGATGTATATAGCTTCCATATATCTAGCACTATTCTTTTTAGATTCTTTTTATAATTATTTTCTCTATTATAGTGTCTTTTGCTTGTTTTATTTAGATTATAGTAATCTTAATTTTTTTAAGCGCTTTAGTCTAAACGTAAGCTTTCTTAACATCTAATTATTATTATTTATAGTCTTTAATAAAGTATTTTTATTTCCTATATTCTAGACAGGCTTTACGTGTATAGTATTTTATTTATTTTTTAACTTACTTTCCTTACCCCTTTCTAATAAATATTTATTTAATATTAACGTTTATTTTGTTGTAGATTTAGTTATCTTTTTTATTTTTTTTAGTATATAAATTACTAATCTTCCGCATGCTTTTTTCTTTTACTTTTATTAATATTAGTAATTATTAATAGTTACTACTTATTTAATAATTTCTAGTAAGATACTTAGCTATTTTCCTTTAGAAATTTTGTCTTTAATTCTATTTTTTAGTTTTTTATAGTATATTATAACTAATAGTTAGTTTACCTAATTAAGTCGTGATTAGATTTACTTAAATTCTATAGTATAGTTAGCTATTAATATTTATTACTTAAGTTACTAAAGCTTCTAGATTACCTCTATTTCTTTATTAATTTCTCTAAAGACGATAATTATTTCCTGTTTAAAATATTCATAACTTTTAAAAGCTTATTATATATTATTATTACAATTAGCTAATCCTATTACTCCTAAGTTAAAGTTTTTATTAGCTAGGTAATTTTTTACTAGTAGTTTAAACTATTATATAGCTTTACCTATTATATTTATACTAGCTACTAAAATCCAATCCTAATCAGTTAGAAATAATTTTTAATTAAATTAATAATATAGGTCTATAGTTACCATAAAGGTTTTAAGTTTATTTTTATTATTATTAAATTTTTTAAGAGACTATATTTTCGTAGTTCTTTCTCTCTAGTTTATTCTAACTTACTATTATAGATATATTAGGGTATTACGTAACTTTATAATAACTATTTCTTATTTTTAAATAATTTATTACACGCTTTTAGCACCTCTGGATGTACTTCTAGTTATAAATAAAAGTTTTATTATAATTTCTTTTTTATTACTACTCTCTTCTGACGAATAAAGTTCCTATTTATCTTTATAATAAGTTATTATAGATGTTTGATAATTAATTATTAGAATCTATCTAACCGCTTTTTTTACTTTCTTAAGATAGTAGTTATAATATTATAAGTTACTAACTTATTAACGTAAATTATACTAGTAACTAGCTATTTAATTAATTATATAATATTAATTAGTTCCCTTATCTCCGGATTAGATAGCTCGTTAGACTTAGTAGAAGTTAGTTAACTTAATAAAAATAGGAAAAAGTAATTATAGTAAGTTAAAATTTAACAAAATAATATTAAACTATTTCACTTAAGGTATAAATCTTAATTTTAGAGTAACTATAAAGAATTAAAAGTAACTATAAGCTGTTTAATGCCTTATACTTATAGTAAATCCCCTATATATATATTATATACTAATTAGAAGTATATTAGATACTACTAGAGAAAATAAGGGAAGATAAGTCTATACCTAGCCTTATTTTTATTATTAGTACTTATTTTTCTTATATTTTGCTGTAGTTAGTTATCTGACTTACTTACCTACTCTAAGTATTATTCCCTATAGAACTTAAACTTACTATAAAGTAATCCTATTTATAAGTTTTATCTTTACTAATTTGCTTTAGCTTATTAGTATTATTTATATATTACTTTATATTATACCTTCCACAGTAACGCCTTCTTACTTATACTTTTTTTTTTATTATAGTCTGTAATAATACACATATATTAAAGCCCTCTTTCTAGTTATAATAGAGTATGTAATTATTTATAAATTATGCTAGCTTTAGCTTTACTATTATAAGACTATTATAAACTAATACTTTAGCTTATATACTAATATAGACTTTATAAACATTTATACACTTATTTATTTTTTTATATACTATTACCTTAAACTATAATAAACGCCCCTTTAGTTTTTCTAAATAATATAATTAATAGGACGTCTTTTCTTATCTCTATTAATACTATAAAGCTTTATATAGCTTTTAATATTAAGCTTTTTATATAAAGCGTATGTGTACTTATATAGACGTATAATACTCAGCCTAAAAATACAAATAAAACGTATAATCTTAAGTAAAAGAAGTAGTAGAAGTTCTATGCTAAGAAGAGATTTAAAGATAATAAACTTATATATAAAAATAAGGTAATATAGTTCCTTAATAACCGCGTTTTAGACTGTGAGATTTAGGGCTTATAATATAAAAAAGAGAGCTATATAACCGTGAATAGTAAATTAGTTTAACAAATGCTTAAAATTAGTACTATTAAGAGATATATAATAGCTATTATTAACCTATAGTTCTTTTAGAAAAGTAAAGGCATAAACCTGCATTTAATTCTATATAGAAAGGGCTTAAATGGTCTGTTAAGGACTTATATACATAGCAAGCACAAGCAGCAGCAGCTTAAATTTATGAATAGAGTAGTAAAGACTCTACAGGATAGCTATAACAAAGTGAAGATAATAAAGGCTATATAATTCTACTAGCAGGACTAGAGAAAGAAGTAGTGGAAACAGTTAATAAAGCTATACCTATACACTGCCGTGAATTTCCTGTTTACTTATAACATACTGCTATAGAGTAAGTCCCGCCTTAAGACTAAGTTTCTAGATTTCTTTATAGTCCTACTACCGGACGAAGGCCTAACACCCTATTACCTAATAATTATAATCATAGACAATAGTAAGATGAACTTACTAAAGCGGCTTAAATATAGAGCTGTTATAAGGCACTAGAATTCTCTACTCTATACTATAGCTCACGTAGCCTTCTATCTCTTCTACTGCTAAAACGTTACTAGTAAGCTACCGTCTTACTTCCGCCGACGCAAGCTATGGTACAACCTACACCTTATTAAGGGTAAGCATGTGGCTAAGAAGATGACATACAACACGCAGCTTAACTGGATTAATAAGATATTTACTAAGGTGAATGTTACATCGCTAAAGAAGACTCATGTAGGCCGATCTCAAGGGGCTAAGCACGCAGAGCTAAAAGGCATTAACAAGAGCCAAATCCGCCGTGCTGGAAGGTGAAACAATAATGCCTTAACAAACTACTATCTTACCCACCTCCCACGTAAGTTTATGCGAAGCATGGCCGGCTTTAGCCTGTCTACCCAAGACAGCTTCTACCTACCACGAGCGAAGGTGCGACCTCCACAATCGCTTAAGCAGACTATATAGCCCTTCGTTGATGAATCACTAGCGTGGTTCAACTCATACGCGGACGGTAAGAATGGTAAGCGGGAGGAGGAAGAAGAAGAAAAAGAAGAAGAAGAGAAGGAGGCGACAGTAGACCGCCAGGACCTTGTGGCTTAGGGCTTTCTTCGTTTACTACAGCAGCTTCGTATCATCCTCCTCTAGGATTCAGTAGCTATAAGGCAAGAGTTTCCAGCTCACCCAATCTAGGCTGATCCTATCTTTGCCTGAGACGACTACCTGGCGTTCGCGAAGGACGTTGAGCTCTCGCTGCTAGACGTCGAAGAGCCTGAAGAAGTGCAGATTAGAAAGACGCTGCCTGCTATTGCTGAACGGCTTAGCATCCTACACTAGGGCCTTGCGCAAGAGGTTAACGACTGGGGCACAGAAACAAGGGAGCAGCTTAACGGTATCGCGCTGAGGCTTGGAGACCTGCTGGAAGGCCGCATATCTCTAACTCTACATCTCATGCGCCATGCGACAACGGCAGTTTCTAGCTCTGCTACACCTGCTTCAGCAGCGACGGTAGCAAGGTCATTCCACTCAGCATTAGCCTCCCTCTCACCCTCGTCGCTGTCGCTGTCGCCGTCACTATTACTATTACCACAGCAGCAGCAGCAGTAGTAGCAGCAGCAGCAGTAGTAGCAGCAGCAGCAGCAGCAGCCGCCGCCACCACTGTACGTACTCTCCCGCGCGGTCTCAACTGTCCCACAGCTGTGGAGGGAGTGGACGGTAGGTCTAGCAGGTGGCCCGTCTGTACAGGGGTTAGAGGATATGTATGGGCATCGCTGGCGTCAGAAACACAGCGAGCAGGTGTTGTATGGGCGGCGGAAGATTATCATTCAAGAGATCTGGAGACGGCAGGCTAGGGGTATCAACACGAGCACCGCAGTAGAGGAAGTAGAGCTTGTTCGGCAGCGCGGTCAATTGTCGCTCTATCAGCTGTACCAGGTCTTGAATCGACAGAAAAAATGCACTCTGTAGTTAATAGTAGCTATTGTAAAACATGAAATTTACGAAGCCTGAGTCTAAGAATGTCTGGGGAGCGCTCGTATTTTGCCTGCGATAGTGGAAAAAGTGGAAAATTTGGAGGTTTTATGGGTGGTAGGCTGGGTGGGTATACCAGTGGTTATCACGGAGGGTTGGTGTTCTCGCTTACAAATTCGCGAGATGCGCGAGATCTCGCTGCAAAAGCGACCCCCATATAACCCCTAATTATATCGTCAGGGCATTTTCTGCCCCTCTCCTTACCCTGATTTGGGACCGTTTGTCACGGGACCACATGTCACAGACGAGAGTGGAGGAAAATTGAGAGCAGGCAAAAACACGTACAGTACAGTCTGTCTGTGTCTGTGTCTGTGTGTGTGTTTTCTCTATTATGGCCATGCACTCTATGGGTATGGGCCGTTACGATGCGCCAGCTAATTACACCCTGCTTCGCTGCACTTTCTCCAATTCAGAAGCCAACCGTGAGACCTGCTCGTCCATTGCCTAACTCCATGCTTAACAAAGGAAATGAAGGAAAGTGATATACTACCGCATTAAAATCAGATCCATGGTGGAGGCGAGCTGGATGGCTTTCAAAGGCCTCGTGTCCGCAGGGCAGTTCCGGCATCGTCCGCCTCTTAACCGGCAGCGTACTGGCCGAGGCACGTATCGATAGCTCGCCGTGTAATCGTTTAGGAGGTAGAAGAGGGGATCCTCAGCTGTCTCCGCTCTTCCACTTCTTCTGCAGTTCTTGCCGAGTCCTGTTCGTTTGGTTGCAGTCGTCCCGTACCCTTTGCATATTCGATCGTGGCTCTGACTGCGTCGATATTTGGCTTCCAATGCCTTATCGGCCCATCGATGCTTTGGCCTCCCTCTTGTCTACTCGAGTATCCTCCTAGCGCATATGACAGGTCCCCGAATCGCCCTCCATGTTGCTGCCCCAGTTTCGCTCTCCGCTGTTCCCATCTGCTGCAGGAGAAGAGAAAGTGCGGTATCGACTCTACGCACCCGCAGTCACACAACGCCGTGTCTGATGCCTTGATTTTGTGTAGATATTCCTTAAGGAACGTCTTGCCTGTTCGTAGCTGCGTGAGGATAGTTGCCTCCGTGCTATTCAGCTGCTGGTACACCTCTGCCGACTTGCCTAAGTGCAGTGCTGCATCGATCTTCCTAGTGAACTTGCCCGTCTCTGCCCGTTTGGATGGGGGCAGTCCTATTATTATGTTGGTTCTCATTAGCGCCAGTCGAACTAGATACCACGGGACACCATCTCGCTGCGGCGGCTCGTCGCTCTCTTCTCTCGTTGCTGCTTTCGCTAGCTTGTGTGCTTCCTCGTTTCCCTCGATCCCTACGTGTCTCGGGATCCAATAGAGCGTGACATTGATCATTCGAAGCTTCTTGACGATCTCTGCTACCACCTCTTGGCAAGCACTCGCCCTCCAACTCTGTACCGACTGCAGCGCTGACTGCGAGTCGGAGAAGATCCGGATGCTCGACGCCTGCATGGGACGCCCGTCCCTGTAGAGGGCGACACAGGAGGGGCCCCACGGCCAGTTGGCTGCCTCACTGATTGCTATCAGCTCTGTGAGATGCGCGTCCGCCTGGTCTGAGTCTGCTACTCTCCTCGATATGCGCACTCGTGATGGCGTGGAGTATACGCCAATGCCTGCCCTGCCATTACGCACTGATGCGTCCACGTATAAGTCCACCTGTCCCGGCCTGTAGTTTTCAGCTATAACTCGAGCCTGCTTTTCGTCTTCACATATCACAACCTCGGGCCTGGCCACCCATGGTGGGCACGCGTGCAGTTTGACTTCTAGCACTCTATCCACCCTGACGTCTTGACACATTTCCGCGATTCTCATGAGCGGCGACCGGTGCTTGGTGCACAGTCGTTGCCGTTTGAGCATCCAGTGAGGGTGCGACTGGCCCAGCTTGTGGATTGACACCCAAAATGCTATGACCTGTTTCCGCAGCCTCTGCTCCAGCGGGAGTATGCCTGCTTCTACCTCTGTTATTGATAGCGCGACGGTGCGGAATCCCCTGATTACTGCCTGTGCCGTGATCCGTTGCGATTGCAGAAGGAGCTGCTTCATGTCGTATGTCGCTATTGGGTACCACACTGGCGACGCGTAGTCCGCCACCGGCAACACCGCACTCTGCGCTAGCTGCCTGACTGCCTTGGGTTGCAGTCCCTTCATCCTACGCAGTGCAAGCGCCACCTTCGTGGCTTTGCCTGCTTTGTCTGCTAGGTGGCTCTTGAACCGCATTTCCTTGTCGAGCGTTACTCCGAGGAGCTTAACCTTGTCTGTTGGTGCGATCTCCTTTCCTTTGAATCGGAGCGGTGTTGTGCTGTCTCTTCCTGCTGCTTTATATCGGGTAAGATGGATGAAAGATGTCTTTTCCGCCTCGAACTGTGCACCGCTGGTCCTTTCCCACTTCTCCAGCATCGGCACCACTCCGTCCTGAATGGCCCGAGTGTCCTCTTCCGCCGAAGGGCCCATAACCCACGCTGAGTAGTCGTCGACGAACGCCATCGAGCTGCCATGTCTTAGTGCGCTCTGCACGAAGTCCGCATTGAAGAAAAGAATGAGAATGGGAGCTAGTGCTGATCCTTGCGGAAGGCCTGCTTGCGGAAGCGCCTGTACGTCTGTCGTAACTCCATTGACGAGGATGCAGGCCTGACGGTCTGTACAAAAGTCCTGCACCCACCGAACGATCGTCTCGGGTATCTGCCGCTGTCGCAGTCTTCTGATTTCCGGTCCTGTCGCCACGTTGTTATACGCACCCTTGACGTCAAACGACACTAACGACAGCGTCTTCCTTCCTCTCCACGCCTTGAATACGTCTTCGCAGAGGTATGAAAGCGCGTGCGTCGTCGACCTCTGCTTTCGCGCTCCGAAGTGCGTTTTGGGCAAGAGACTATACTCCTCCACTAGGTATGCGATCCGCTCCGCCACCAGCGACTCCAGCGCTTTCCCCAACGTCGGGAGGAGCGAGATAGGCCCGTAGTTATTGGCCACTGTATAGTCTTTCCGATTTGGCTTCTGTAGTGGCACAATCTTTGCGATCTTCCATTCCTTGGGCACCTTCCCTGTCACGAGCGACCGTGCGAAGAGCAGCGTTATCTCGTCTTCTAGCACAGGCCACAGTTCTCTCCATACTCGTGCTGGCAAGCCATCTCTCCCAGGCGCCTTGTCTGGGCTGGCTCTGAACACTGCGGCCTTGACCTCGTGTTTGGCGATCGGTTCCCAGTGTAGTTGGTTATATACAGCTAGGTCTTCCTCCTGTTCGCAGGGCGGTGATGTCGGGAAGAAAGCCTGGAGCATCTCCTTTCCAATTTCGTCGTTTTCCTTCGCTACCTCTTCCTCCGTGCCCGCCTTCTTGATCGGAGGTACTCTGGCAAACGCGCTGCTTGCCTGTGAGTCCAGGTACTTGGCCGCTTTCCATATATTATCGTTATCGCCCAGAAAATCTTCCCAGTGCTGCTTTCTATGCCGTCTGATCGTCCGGTGGAAGAGCCTCTTCGCCCGCGTCGCCGTGCTGCGCAGCTCCGCACCTTCTCTGCCCTGCCGCCGCATCGCACACGCTCGGTTCCTCCAGTACGTATACGACCTCCTAAGCGCTGTGAGATCTTCGTTCCACCACCTCTAGTTGAATCCCATGATCACGTGTTACTGAGTTGACTGCCTAGTAGGCAGTCAGTGGCGTTAGGCAGTAGTGAGACAGCAGTCACAGCTATAAGTAGCTGTGCATGCTGCAATAGACAGTTGGAATATCATCACACTTGTTCTCTTAGTTCAGAGCTTCAACTCCTCTTCATATACGGCGATGGCTTGGCCCTTGGACAGTGCGCCTCTAGGCCTTTGTTTGCCCACGACGTAAGCCGGCTCACCATCTCGTCGACACCTTCTAGTAGAAAGCCTCCCTCCTTCTCTCGCTCGACTGTCTCTCTAATCTTGTCCCACGGTGCATTCTTGAATAGTAGTCGTTCCTGGGTTTCTTGCCCGTCTGTATCCATCCAAAAGCTGGTGCTGATTGCTCGGTGATCTGACCCATATTCATGCTCCCAGATCGAGCATTTAGCTAGCTCGCTCGCCAGCCCCGGCGTCGTGAGCATCAGGTCGATTGTGGACATGTGCCCCGCATCGCTCACGAAAGTAATCACTCCCGCTGGGAGGAGGCTCTGAAGTGACAGCTCCGCCATGAAGTCGATAATTGGAGCACTCTCTTCTTGTCTCGGTGCGTTGCTGGTATGGCTCCCACCCCACAGCGGATTGTGTCGATTAAAGTCCCCAGCAACCACCACTTCCATGTGAGGGTCACGTAGCATCTCTCGCTGCACTACTTCGTTGATCATGTCCAGCCTGCTGGTGAGCGCCTCTAGGTTCTCTTCCTTTGTCCTCCTTGCACATAGGTCCGGAATGTACACTGATACGATGACTAGCTTCCTTCCACCCACATGTGCTACTACCGCGGTGATGTCTGCTGAGTCCACCTGTCCTTACGTAGCCGCTACGTCTCTAGACGCCCAGATGCACGACCTGACAGGGTAGGAGCCTTGTTGCCTGCCAGACTGTATGAACTTCGTCCAGCGTGGATTCGTGCCGTGTAGCACTACCTCTCCATCCACGAGGAAGCATCCCGGCTCCTGGCCTAAAATAAAATGAAAGTCTGCAAGTGCCGGATCGTTATGAAGCGCATGGTGCGCTTCCCTGCCCCTCTTCATGTTCGCCTGCAGAATCCGGAGTTCCTTATTCATGACGCTGGCGCGTGAGGATCCTAACCTTCTCTTTCCTGTATTATGGGCATTCTCTGTGAGACGCTCGATGTGGGCCCTGGCAGTTCACGCAGCGTAGGTTGATCGTCTCGCATTGCGAGTGGCCTTCCTGCCCGCACATGTCGCACGTCTCTAGCCTGATACAGTCCCTCGCTCTGTGCCCGAACTTCCTGCACTTGAAGCACGCTACCGGCGTACGTCGCTCCTCGAATGGCGATACAATGATCCCTCCTCCACCGAACGTCACGCTATCCGACTTCAGCAACTTTTCTGCGTCTTCCTTCGTCGCCACTTTGATCATTACCGACGCATGCTGTCCGCTGGGTCTTGGTCGTCCGAGCCACCTCATCGTGCACACCTCTACTCCGTTTTCCGTTCCAAAAAGCTCCATTGCCGACCGGCTTGCTTATCCATTCTCTATATCCATCGCCAGCGGCACTTCTATCCAGTCCGCCTTGACGGCATACCATTTGGGTCCAACCAACCTCGCGCCAGGGATGTGTGGTTCGAGCCATTCAGCAGTCGTCTGTCGGAATGCAGCTTCCCTGTCCTTGTCTACTGAGAACTTGATCACGCTCGTCCTGTCATTTGCTCGCCACACGCGGAGATCCTTGACCGTCGCTCCAGCGAGCCTCTCTACGCCGCTCATGCCCTGCTGGATGGCCTTTCTGGCCTCCTCTGTGTTGGCCACCTTCTCTGCCGTTCCCTCTCCTGTGCGACTGACGTCAATCACCAGCTGCATATTGTTCCCATTATCCATCTTTCCACTGCTCAGCGTGCGCGAGAGACTCGCTCCTGACCCTGTCGGGCCACCGCTAGCCGCAACCGATGCCCATGTTCGCGTGGACGGGGGAGATACAGAGAGGATGTCGAGTTGTGCTCGAAGAGACCCGATGGTTTCTTGGAGTTCGACAATTTGATCCTTAAGATGCTGCTGCTCTGCTCTGAACGTTGCACGGTCGCTTCTGATGCCTTCGATGATGCTGTTCTGGTTTGCGATGATGCTGCTCTGCTGTGTTATCGTCTCCTTCGGACTCGCAATGAGCTCCACCAGCTCTCCTAGCCTGGCGCCTCTTTCCTCTTGTTCGGGGGAGGTGGACACATATCCGTTGGGGAATGGTGGTAGTTCATCGTGCGTAGGACGCTGCTGCGCGTTCGGAAGCTCCTCGATCTGCGACGGTTGCAATGCCGTGGCTCCGCGTCTAGTCTGTACCGAGCGTGATGCAATTGTTCTTGTTGTCGTCGGCGGCTGCAGGGCCTCAAGTGCGCTTGCGCTCGGCTTTCTCGTGCGTCTGGGTGGAGCGGGAGGCGGTGTTGATGGATCGCGTTCCGGCGTTGAGGGCTCCATCGGGGCTCCGGCACGACGTTCGGGAAGGCTGCACGGGCCGCCTTGCAGCGGGAACTAGCTAAGCGAGAGGCCGGGGTTCGATTAAAAGAATGTCCGAGAGGATATCCTCCTCTTTCAACAATCCAAAAGCTCTCAACCTCGCCGCCTCACGTCTGTACTCTCACTCTCACCTTACAAGGGTGTGGGCGGAGCGGGTCGGCCGTCCTCCCTGCTCGTGTGGCAACATCTAGTACCAAAATCGCTTAGTTACCGTTACATATCACGCGTAAGCATACTTACGGAACTTGATCGTTCTGTATTTGCACTAACTTCAGCGTGCTGCTATGAATAAGGAAAATAGATTTAATCCTTGGAGTGGGGTCGCTTGAACGTCCGATCTGCATATCCTCCGGTTCATTCGAAGGTATAATGATGCCGAGGGCTAAGGAAGAATTTCCGAAGCTGGGTTCAATAGAATCTGGCTGAGACAGGCTGGAACACTTATTCTTCTTAAGATACACAAGCAGAGTATAAACGAACTCTTATCTATTATCCTACTCTCGTTCGCGACAGGGATCGCTTAACCTAGCTTAAAACCAGCTCCATACTGGTCGTCGAATTTTATGGTTCCCTGGGATTGCTCTTCCACGCATCCCCCATCCCTGAACGACTAGATACACCAATGCCTCCAGTCCGAGACAGCTGCTGCAGAGCCGCATCAGACATTTCCCTAGCAACTGTATCACTCTAACCCCTGCAGTGGCTTGCTTCGCCGAGATAAGGTCGCCAATGTTAAGATAATGACTTGATGGGCATCTTCAGCAGCGAGACATGCTCTCATTATAGAAGAAGTGTGTATCGTTAATCAGCGAAATGTCACGTCTCTCAATATACTTTAACCATATACCAGCATCGAGCCAAGTGTTTCGGGCGTGCTCAAGGATACGTCCATGCATGCACCAGCTTTTCGCCTCAGACGGAGCAATCATAGTTGCGGATTACTCCTCAAAGGTAATCAGGACAACTAATCTACATGAAAAAGACAAACCCCTTGGCTCTTCCATCAGCCGTGGAAGACTACAGGAGATGAAGAGAGTAAGGAACAAATTAAACGATCCGAAAATGCTGTCTTGGTACGTCCCATTTCAAACTTTCCCCATTCATCAGACCGTGAACATAGCAGTCCCCGATAATCCGATACGACTCCTCGGCATCCTCTGTTCTCCTTAGAACATACAGCATTGGCCCACCATAGAAACAACAAATCAGATCACCTTCGCGTGCATTCCGCGGCCCCAATCCCATATACCCATTTACCGTAATAAAGAAGAGACGCAGGGCCGCCCGGAATAAGTCTCGTTCGAAAAACCCGCCAAGTTCGCCTCGTATCTTCTCATCCGACCAGGAATTCAATGCAAAAACTTCGGGACCGAGACCTGTAAAATCCACTTCCGTATCGTGGCCTGTGACTCGATGTGCGAGTGATTCGAAGTATTTTTTTTTAAAAGAAAGAGGATGGTTAAGCGAACAGTAGTATCTTCATCGCAGGGCTCTGTAACGCTCGAGTATGCGCCACCCGTGCTAGTAATTGTGCTCAGAAAAGCTTCAAAGTAGGATCCACCCAATGGGCATCGAGCTGGAAGGAAGGATCCGGCCTTGGTATAATTTATCGCCAGAGCTGTTTCGAGTTGGTTTCGATCCGACTGAAACGCAGGTCTTACCACGGTATCCGTACAACTTCCCGTCTCTTGAACCCAAGAAACGAGCCCGCCGTATATGCTAATCGTCCAACTGTCTATCAGCCTTATCAATGGATGGTAGTTACCACCAGCTTGAAATTTCCGCCTCCATGAAACGAATGATTTTCTGAATAGCCGTGGTTGAAATTCGGCAGCACATGTGGACCAGTCGGGCGCCCAGGAAGGCAGGTTGCGTGACGTTGGTGAGACAGAAGATAGAACCCGGAGGGATTTACGGGTGAGACAGTACGCCGCAAATGCGGTATAGACCTGCTCTACTGGGAGGTCGTAGGTGACTTTGAATATTTCAGTAGATCGATCTCTTGCCATGCCCCAGACTGCGTAGATTTTGTCTCTTGGATCCGTTGCTTTCCTCGGCCGAGTTGCTTCCACAAACTCGATACTGAAGGATCCGAATCTCGGGTCCTGCCGCGAACGTTCATCCCGCACGTGGTCAATGAAGGACAGTGCGCCAACCCCAGTCGTGGACAATTCCTTCGAATGAAATGGCTGCTATTGCTGTGCTTCAGGTACCTCGTCATCCTCGTCAAGGTATCCCAAGGAAGGGACCAATTGCCGCAGACGAAGACGGCGTTCCGTGCCAAGACAGCCTCCTGAAATGCCCAAACGCGCTTGAACCAAGGACGATCGAAAAACTCATTGATTGCCCGTGCCTCGTCCTTGTATGGGTGCTTGTCATGCCTAAAAACGGCTCCATAGTGCCCTCCGAGTAGTTTCACAAGGCTCTTCGATAGTTCTATCATCGTGTCGATAGCCTTCTGGCTGGCTGTGTCTTCTTCTCCCAGCCAAATTACTACGCGCTTTGCTGCACTGTATATGGCTCCCATGAGCTCGACCTGACTCGTTCGCTCTTCAGGGTCATTCTGATTGATGCATAATGTGTCGATCCACCTTCGCGAGTTTCCTAGGTCCACCTCATGGGGGCGATCTTGGCAACAATCCAGCCGAGTGGGGTTGGCCGCAGAGAGACCTTGGCAATACAACCGCGGAAGGGTTCCCAGCAGTAAACTGGACGAGAATCCTACATTATAAAGTGATAAAATGGAATGGGAGCCTGACATCCTGCTTGTTGCGACTAGGCAGCAGCAGCAATTCATTTGTTTACCGGATTTTACCGCGTAACGCCCGGTCCCACGTGACGCACGTTTTTAGCTCATCTCAGACGTGTGAACATGAAGCTTTTGAGCCACATAAAATTGATAAAATTGTACAATTTTTTAGAGTAATAAATTATCGATGACGGAGAAGCTTATAAGCTATTCAAATTAATTGCGATATCGCTGTGGGAGAACTATTTTCCGCCCGCGACGATTCTGTACAGGAGTCGCCTCCACCACTTCATCAGCAGATGCACCCTCAAATTTTTCATCCGATTTACTTATGATAGGCCTGATAGCCTTCCGCTTATCCTTCTTCGCTTGTTGCATGTCTTTTTGGAGCTGCTTTTCAGCCTCTTTAGCGTATTTTGCCTCTTCCTTCTCACGTCGCTTTTTCTCCTGCTCAAACAACCTCTGCGCTTTCACATTAGCCCTCATAACCTTTCTCTCTTCTAACAAACGCTGCTTTTCAGCCTTCTCCTGTTCCTTACGGAGTTTATCTTCCTCTTTTTAACGGCGTTCATCCTCTGCCTCCTTCTCTTTTTGGGCCTGTCGATCACGTGCTTGCTGTACTTTGTTGGGGCTCCAAAATATCGCATTACTCTCCTCCTCACTCTGCATTTCAAGTAGAAGAGGTTTGCCACGCTTTCTACGCTTCTTCTCATTAATGAGTGTCTTTTTCAAGCCCTGATTCTGCATTTTAAGAAGCATGTTTTCGACCGTCAAAGCGTGAATCGTGTTGTTAAGCTGTTTAGCCTTTTTATCGCAAACGTCGTTAACAACCTGGTGTAACAGCTTCTCAATGCGGCGCCAATCTTCAGCCTTAAGTATAGAGTTAGTAGATAAGCTTAATAAAGGCCTTAAAGCATTTAAATCACTAAACTTTTTAATAACACGCATTGGATCGAAAGGATGTAAACCAGTGTTTTTAAAGCTAGAGAGAATATTTTTCTTAGTAAAAGCGCGCTTGTACGCCACCCAGAAGAAGCAGAAGAAGTCTCTTTTAGTTATGCTAAAGAATCCCTAACACTCGTCCATAAACACTTCAAGTTCTACCGTGTAAGCTGTTAAGAGAGGTTTAAAAAGACAAACATCCAAAGGTTGTAGCGTATGTGTCGAATGAGGTAGATATATTACCAGTAGAATCTTGTTTTTATCATAGTATTCGATAAATCGCATATTTACGTGAGATCCATGGCCGTTGAGGATGAGGAGCCTGTACTGCCTTCACGCCTTCTCTTTAGTCTCCCGATCAAACACCTGGGTAAGCCATGCATAGCCTATATCCTTATTAGTCCACCCACTAGGAGATGAAGTAAAGTAACACTTATAAAGCGAAGGATCAAAATCCTGTAACCAAGTGTCTTATACGTTCCTAGAGACAGCCTGATATATAAGGCTTAGCATAAGAGAGGTCCCGTCGGCGCATATACATGCAATATATATAATCCACTCGCGATTGCCGTCCTGAATTATCTTTTTTACCCCCCCTTCCTCATACCGCCGTTTTGAGAAGATTCTTTTCATTCTAGTAAGCACCCCAATAAGGAAGCCTTTCTCATCCATATTGTACATAAGCCATGGATCCACATTATACTGAGCAATCTTCCTCTCTAACAGATCGAAATATAAGGTGTATTTAAACGCTGAATCAGCCCTCTTACGTTCCTTATCCATCCCATCAGTCCACTTTGAGAAAATCGAGTAATCGTGTCTCTTTAAAAAGCGCCCAGGCCAGTATTTTCCTACCGAATGCCCACATATTTCCTTTGCAAAATTTTGCAACATATGGTGTGTAGAAGGTAGCCCTCGTTTGCAGAGATCGTCAATATATTATAGAAGCGATTTCTCTTGCTGATCGTTGAGATGTCGCTGGTTTTCGTGCTTTTCTTCACGAGAGCGTTGCACACCGCGAAAACGTTTCAAGAGCGTTGATCGGTCGCAGCCATATTTGTTCGCTGTCGCAGTAAAATTAACTTTTTCTCCAGGTTCCAAGGATTTTAATTCATCCAGCGCGAGCTCGAGAGGGCTCATTTTAGTGAAGATAGGATTATGTCAAAAATTTGGTGTTGGTAGCGATTTCGCTTAAAAATCGTGCGTCACGTGGGAGCGGGCGTTACGCGGTAAAACCCGGTATATCATTTTCTCTCCAATACACACGTGTTCATTTCCGTCTTTTCTCGTCGCATGATAGTTGCTCAACTTCTCGCTGCAGCTCAAACGCGCAACACTCGTATGTCTTGAGGGTGGCTGTGCACACTGCAGCTAACCCGCCATGCATGAAGACTTATTACCAAGTCACCGGAAGCTCAAAACATTGCAACACTACCTTCGTTGCCCGTCATCATGAGATTACTTCATACCACGACTCTTATAGCGGAAGAGGTGACCAAACTACCGATACCTCCTTATGCGATTCTCTCACATACCTGGGACGAAACAGAACTCTCTCTGCAGGACCTCCAATCTCCGGATCGTGAGAGCAAGGCTGGCTACAAAAAAATCCAACAGAGCTGCGAGATAGCCAAATCACGACATTCTTGTATATGGATCGACACGTGCTGCATCGATAAGTCCAGTTCAGCAGAACTCAGCGAAGCCATCAACTCAATGTACCGATGGTATGAGGATTCGGAGATTTGCCATGTCTATCTTGCCGACTTCGAAAGCGATCAAGCCTCAGTGGAAGGACTGAGGAAGTGCAAATGGTTCACAAGAGGCTGGACACTGCAGGAGCTATTGGCTCCATCAAACGTTATCTTCTGGAATAAGAATTGGACCAAGATTGGAACCAAAGCCGAACTCGCGAAAATCATAAGTCAGATTACGAGAATCCCACTGCCTGTTCTTCGTGGATCATCGCCACTTCACTGCACCGTCGCCCAAAGGCTTTCATGGGCTTCGAACCGAGAGACAACGCGAGGCGAGGACACGGCCTATTCGCTTCTGGGGTTGTTCGACGTTCACCTGGCTCCGATCTATGGCGAGGGCGCGACGAAAGCTTTCATGCGACTTCAAGAAGAAATCTTAAGACGATGGAATGATCATTCCATCTTTATTTGGACACCATCGCACGAATCCCGAAACTTTGGTCTTTTAGCAACATCACCGAAACCCTTCTGCAAGCACAAAGAGTGCTTTAAATGGCTCGAAGACACTGATAGCATTCCGGAAGAATCCTTCGACCCCTATGAACTCCTTCGGCCGTGTGACCCCTGTTCGTGGTCAACGGGTAACGACAATGGTCATGTGCGTTCTCCAGGTATAGCTGGGCAGTTGATGAATCACGGAGATACAGCGCCGATATTAGGTCCTCAGGGCCTACAGGTGTCCCTTCTTTGGACCAAAAATACTTCAACCGAGACGGACCTACGACATTTGGCGAGGCAGAATTTGGCTGTCTGTCTTGATATTTTCTTCTGGAATCGAACCAGTAAAGCTCATGGAGCTAAGATTATCCTCCCAATGAACGTCGACCTTTCGCTTGGATTCCACTCCCAGGATACAAACAGGAGAGGCAACTTTTCACGGATCTCTTCTTATTTCGGCCACGGTACATATCGCCTTCGTCAACCAAATTCATCCTTCAAAAGGCAAAGTTTCTGCATTTCTCAGCAGAATCCTATTGCTCAGGGAAAGCATACGGCAAAGTTCACTTTTACAGCCTTACCTGCCACCGCTGAAATAGTCGGAAGCTTTATTCATGCCCCATCACAGCTATCACCACAACTTCCAGATTCGTTCGATGCTTCTATCTCTATTCACTCCAAAGGAGGTTTGCTATCCTTCTATCATAGTTTTTCGGGCACTGGATGTAAACATGTTCCATTTTACGTTTTCCTGGGAATCCATGGTCAAAAGCCAACGCCGTGGTGCCATATTTTGACAGATCGGCTGTTCCAAGGGTTATTCTTGTGGTCAGAAGAAGCAATGAATCATCCCAGAAGTGATCTGTATAAGAGATTCGAGGAAGTTAGCACTGTGTCGAAAAGCCGCTGTTACCGTGTATTGTCCTGTGACCATGTAGTTCGCATGATTGTCGAACAGAATCCCAGTTCGATGCAATCTCTAGGTTTCTGTGTCTCTGTTTCGGTTTTTGACACGCAAGAAGAGAAGGACCTGTCAGATGATATCATGAATATGGAGTAGTGGCGCAAATAATGCCGGCTAATCCTCTTACTCACTTGATGTATGTACTTTATCACGAACGCGAGAGAGCAGTTCAATAGAAATGTTTAAGTTTGCTCAGTTTAGCAGTCATATGATGACAAAAACTGCAATGTGCGAATTTATGAGGACTCTTAACTTCACAGAGATTCTATGTCGACGCTACTTTACTGGACAATGAGCACCTCGACAGGGCTGGTGTGATGGGCTGACGCCCAGTGCCTGTTTACTCCTCGGTATCACCTTCGGTTTGCTCCTTGTTGCCTGCGCGGATATGTGCGGCATTATTCATTCATTGTTCATTCACTCTCCTCTCTGTAGTATATATAGCCCATGTAGCCCTACCTTAGTTCCTCACCGAATCAACTCTGTTCTTAGGCACCACCGGTCTTCCGTGCGCACCTTGTGCGGCCTCGGGTCTACCCATGACATTTGGAATTCTAGCTAATCAAGTATGCTCGGATAAAAGATTGGCCGTATGCGAAAGATATCCCGACTTGGGTCTTCATATGTGGAAACAAACACCTCAAGTTTCTGAGGTTTTTGATTCTGGATCGACCAGAATATGTGCATAGCAGGTAGATGTTAAAGAGAGAGAAGGTCGCACAGGAAATGCTTCCAGCCACAAATAAAGCCACAGGAAAAGTCACGTGCGGAGAGGCCAAGGCCGGCTCGAGCTAGGCGGCCTGTGCGCGCACGAGCGGCATCAACCTTTCTTTGCCTGAAATCCCACTTTCTCCTGCACCCACAAAACACTTTCCATCTTCGAACCTCTTGCTAATTGCAAGCCTGCACCTGCCATCTGCCATCTTCATGCAATATCTATGTCCTAAGCCTCAACCATGTCGTCCGCATCCCCGAAAACGTCCGCCTCTCCCTCTGAAACCTCCAACCCTCTGGATCAGCCGCAAAGACCTACCATACCTCCAATCAATCGCTTAGCGGGACGAAATGTCCATATCTACGATCCTAATGACCCTGACACCGTGCTAGGTGGCCTAGTTCTCACTCCCGGCGTTACGAATACTAACTTCTACTTAATAGTGGAGATCATTGTTATATTTTCAGGCACCTTCTTTCTATACGATGGGGGTGAAAACAAAGATCGAAAGAGATGATTATCCGCTTCAGCCTGGAAAGTACTATATTGTTTCTAACGGTAGGTTTATTAACGCTAATATAGTAATATAGCTAATCTATTAGCAGACCCTTTCTATATCACCGATAAGATATGGCTCGTCCGAACAATTAGTTATGCGAGTAGAACCCGTGTCGCCGCATTCACAGAGGCTGTTCGTAATCGAGATTATTGATGTGCTATATCCGGGGCCATTGTGCACACATTTAATAGAGTTAATTTCTGGACGGCTTTAAAGCAGTATATATCTTTCCACTAGCCTATAAAGGCTACTGGGTCGATCACAACTACAGCCAGTGGATTACAATTCAATCAGCTAAGGGAGGATCTATCAACTTAGTACAGAATGGATTATTGCTTGACTGCACTGTACACCAGCTATTTGATGCTTATAACATCTCAATTAACCCAGACGTATGTTTGTTTTATATCTAACATTAAAAACTTCAGCTAATATCTATTTTAGGATAATTACAAGGTTATGGTCTTTAGACCAAACTCAAGAGTAGTTAGTAGCTAACATCTTGATCCAGCATATTTTGCTCGCCCTGATGCACCTGTTGATTTGCTTCTACAGTGGCACTTCAGACAGGCTGTCTTAGCTAACATGAAAGGTGCTGGGGAGCCAGTCTTTGAACATGACTTTCTACCCAGTTCTGATATAGTTGGTGACATACTTCAGGGTCCGAAGGCAGTTGAAAGGATGGAGTTTGAGCTATTCAGCCGCCTCGGTGCTCAGATACAGTTGTTTCCCAATGGTAGGTGAACATTAGAGTTTGTATGGAGATGAAAACAGTATAATTTTTTAAGCAAGAGAGCAGATCACCACAATATATAACGTTTACTTTCCTGTGCCGTACTATCCCTATAAGTAACCTTGGCAGTAGCGAAATTCATGTAATTTTAAAAACAAGGATGGTTGATCGTATTAAGACGAAGAACAGGTAAGGTCTGACATGCTAAGTGCGCAGAATCAAACAACTCACAAAACCAAGGTCCCAACCTCAAGTTTCTGCGGTGTTTGATTCGAGATCGATCAGGATATGTGCATACTGTATCGACCCCGGCGAGAGAGACAAGCAAGTCCTCCTCGGCAAATCCTCGGCTTCTCGACCGTTGGATTTTTCGAACCTCCTTGGTGCACTGACGGATCGCTGACGTCAGTAGTCAAATCGTCGCTCCCCATCGTCGTAGTCCATATCCAATCCTCTCTTCTTCAATCCTTTCTTCTTCAATCCTGGGCATGCCTTTGGCTGAGCGACATTGATATGCTAGCGAACCTTGTCGCTCAGACTCGAGTGTGGCCTCCTTTTATCGTGGCCTTTTTCGGAAACGTAGAATCCGCTGCAAGAATAGTTCCAACATGTAGGTTGCTTAACCTTATCTTGGTCGATTGCTAATGTTATTTAGGGACTCAACGAAAACGATCAGCCTCTGCCGCTTCTACTCCACAGAATCCTTCTACTCCACTCCGACCTTCCACCCCACAGCGACCTTCCACCCCACAGCGACCTTCCACCCCACAGCGACCTTCCACCCCACAGCGACCTTCCACCCCACAGCGACCTACCACTCCATTACAGCCACCTCCGTCACAGCAGCCACCTCTGTCACAGCAGCTACCTTCAGCACAGGGTAGTCGTGGACAAAAGCGAAATAGCAGTGGACAGCTGGCGATTACTCGCTCTAAGATACAGCGAGCCCTGGTTAGTCTATCCTAAGTCTTATCTTGATTTATAAAGTGTTTTTCTTACTAATAATATCTAGTGCCATCAGAGAGACCAAAAGAAATGTATCCTTACGAAGTCTGGCGAGCCGAATGACGTCGCGCACATCTACCCATTTCCTATGCGATACGAGGATAACACTATTAAACGGCAAGAGCTCTCCTTTTGGGACACCCTACGGACGTTTTGGTCTAAGGAGCGTGTGGATGCCTGGTACAACGCAATATTCCCTCTTGGTACAGAGGTCTGTCGGAACCTTATATGTCTTTGCCCAAACGCGCATAAATATTGGGAAAAAGCATATTTCGCCCTTAAACCGATCAGGATTTCAGACGACAAGAAACGTCTGGATGTGCAGTTTTTCTGGCTATCATCAAACCCCCACATTCCTGGAGTCGATGTCTTACAAGTTCCTTCATTACCAGATTCAGATCGAGGACCAAACTTAGCCAGGCTATTCAACCATGAGACCTGCGCGAAGATCAGTTCTGGATGCGAAATTTCTCTCGAAACCGATGACCCAGTATCACGGCCGCTGCCTGACTTCAGGCTGTTGGAGATGCAATGGATTTTACATCGCGTGACAGCAATGAGCGGAGCTGCTGAACCCCAGAATGACTTTCACGATGATAATGGCGATGACGATATTGTGGAAGCCCTGCAGAATCGGTGGTATATGGATACGGAGGATGACTGGGACATGGATATAGAGGAAGGGCCGGCTACTTTGCCGGAGCGTTTCTGGGAAGAACTCTTCCCTACACAGCTCCCAGGAATTCAAACATTCGGGCATATGGTCACACTCCGTGGTGGAGAGGACAGCAAAGGAGAAGACTGCGAAGGAAAAGACCGCGAAGGAGAAGACCACAAAGACTTCTAATAAGGCTTAGATAGCATTACCATGGCTACATGTTACAAAATTACTATAGTAATCATTATACTAGTGAGATGAAAGCAGAAAGTGATGTATTAATATATTTCTATTTTAATAGCGCGGAGAGTGAATTATTCTATTCTAACCTAGTAAGCTAAATACGCAGAATTAAACACCTCATAAAACAGAGGTTCTAGCCTCAAGTTTCTGTAGTATTTAATTTGGTATTAATTAAGATATAAGCATACTATATTAACCCTAGTAAGAAATGATTAGGTTCTTTTTAGTAAATTCTTAGCTTCTTAACTATAGATTTTTTAAGTATATAAATAAATTACTAACGTTACTTTATTACTTTCTAATATTTCTTCTTCCTTAATTCTTTTTTCTTTAATCTTAGAATAAATAACTAAACTATTACCATAGCATTAACAAATGGACCTAAAGCGGAATTTTATGATCTATATTACTAAAAATTATTTTAAGCTCTAAATAATGCTTTTTTTTTTATATAACTAACAGCTTACGCGTGTTTCTAGCTTTATAATATTAATAAGCTAAAAAAGCTTTTAGCTCTAGCTTAAATAATACTTTTTCTTATAATAGCTATTTTTAAAGGTATAAAAGTTTCTATAAGAATAATTCTAATATATAAAATAATAATGCTTATCTTACTACATTAAATTACTAATATTATTTAGAAACTTAATAAAAATAACTAGTTTCTATTATTTCTACTTTATTTTAATTTTTTACTTTATAGTAACTTACTACTCTATAGTAACCTACTATTTTATAATAGCTACTTTCATTATAGTAGCTACTTTTAGCATAAAGTAGTTATAAATAAAAGTAAAATAATAATAGATAATATATAGTTTCTTACTCTAAAATATAGTAAACTCTAGTTAGTTTATTTTAAGTCTTATTATAGTTAAAGTTATTACTAATAATATCTAGTACTATTAGAAAAATTAAAAGATATGTATTTTTATAAAATCTAGAAAACTAAATAAAATCATATATATGTATTTATTCTCTATATAAAATGAAAATAACACTATTAAATAAAAAGAGTTTTTTTAAGGCATTTTATAAATATTTTAGTTTAAAAAGTATATAAATACCTAGTATAGTATAATATTCTTACTTAGTATAAAGATCTATTAGAACTTTATATGTTTTTACCTAAACACATATAAATATTAGAAAAAAGCATATTTCGCCCTTAAACTAATTAGAATGTTAGATAATAAAAAATGTTTAAATATATAGTTTTTTTTAGCTATTATCAAACTCTTATGTTTACATTCTAGAAGTTAATATTCTATAAGTTCTTTTATTATTAGTTTCTAATTAAAGACTAAACTTAGTAAAACTATTTAATTATAAAACTAACATAAAAATCTATTCTAAATATAAATTTTTTTTAAAACTAATAACCTAGTATTATAACTACTGTCTAACTTTAAGCTATTAAAAATATAATAGATTTTATATTACGTAATAGTAATAAGTAAAGCTGCTAAACCTTAAGATAATTTTTATAATAATAATAATATTATTATTATTATAAAAGCCCTGTAGAATTAGTAGAATATAAATATAAAAGATAACTAAAGTATAGATATAAAAAAAAAGCTAGATATATACTTAAAAAAACACTTTTTTATATAGCTTTTAGAAATTCAAATATTTAGGTATATAGTTACACTCTATAATAGGAAAAGATACCATAAAAGAATAAACTATAAAGAAAAAAACTATAAAAAAAAAACTATAAAGAATTTTAATAAGGCTTATATAGTATTACTATAACTATATATTATAAAATTACTATAGTAATTATTATATTCATGAGATAAAAGTAGAAAGTAATGTATTAATATATTTTTATTTAAATAGTATAGAAAGTAAATTATTCTATTTTAACTAAATATACTAAAATATATATAATTAAATACCTTATAAAACAGAGATTCTAGCCTTAAGTTTCTGTAGTATTTAATTTAGGATTAATTAAGATATATGTATATAGTATTAATTTAAAGCATTTATGAACAATCATAATACTAGAAATAAAATAAGATAATATAAAAATTTTCTAAAACCTAGAATTGTCTTTTTTAATACTCTATATTATATTTTAGATTAGGCTTGTTTTAAATATATAATAAAACTTTATAAAAAAAAGTATTTTATAAATATATATTAACTAAGTTAAGTTATAGTGTATCTTTAGGTTTTCTAGAAATAGCTTAAGTAAATATATATCTTTTTAGCTTTTTAGAGTAGTGTATAAGTAAACTTTTATATATACTTATATAATATAAATCTAAAATATACTTTAAAAATGTGTCTACTTTAATCTTAATTATTTATAAAAATTTTTATATTATCTAAAGTTATATAAAGCTAAATAAGAACTAAAATATTAATAGAATTATAAAATCCGTTTTTAATAAAAAGGCGTATATTATAAAAACATAGAGTATAGCTATAAATATAATAATAGAAATTTTAAACTTTAATAAAAAAGCGTTAATTATATTACTAAACTAAGTTACTAACTATAAAAATTTTTTTTTTAGATAAAATATAGATGTATAAAAAAAATATAAATAAAAAAATTACTTTTATTACTACTTACTAAATAAAAATCTAGTTATGCTGGTTTTTTAAATAGTGCTATTATACTTTCTTTTTCTTTAGATATTTTTAATATATTGTTTTTTTATTATACTTTAGGTCTCCTAACTTTACTAAGTTTAGTTATAATATTAATTCTAATAATACTCTTACTTTTTAAGATATTTTTAAAGTGTTTATAGTATTTTAGTATGTCTTAAAATTCTACTTAAAAAGAGAACCTAAACTTAATAGATTTTAGTATATAAAAGTTTAGTGTAAAAAAATGGTATTTTTTACTAAAAAGTTTTATATATACTAACTTAAAAAACTATAAGTAGATTTGTAGTTAAGTTATTATACTATATAGTTAAAATAAATACCTTATTAAACTATTATTACTAGTTATAAAAAGATATTAATTTATAGCTATAAATTTAAAAATAGTATAATTTTAAAAAAAATTAATAATAAAATAAATATATGTTAAAATATAAAGAAGGTTTTAGAACTAAGTTTTAGATAAATAAAGCTAATTAATATAAGTACACTATTTTCTTACTAGTAGTAGCTAATATAATATATTATTAAATATACTCTAAAATATAAAAAGTATATTCTCTTAAAAAATAGCTATAGAAATAAGTAGAAGCATTAACTAAGTTAGTAATTATATATAAAGAAGTAAATTATATTAAAGTACTTAATTATTTAAACTACAAGTTAACAAATAACTATATATTTATAGTATAGTAATAATATTAAAATAATAGTATAATAGTTTAAAATAACTTAAATAACTTATATTTAAATATAAAACTGTGGCTTAAATAAAAAAGATTTTAGTAATACTTTTAAGTACTACTTAGATATAGTAATTTTAATATATTTCTACTTTAATACTATATACGCTAATGTGTTGTTTTAGTCTAAATACTAATATTTTAAAATAAAAAACAAACAGAAATTTGTTTTTTAATTAAGAATTAAAAGGTAATTACTTTACTTATTATAACTACTTAAAAGTATACTCTTAAGTAGGTTTAGTTGATAATAAAATTATCCTTCTAGAATAAAAGAAAATAATTTATTTTAAAATAAGCTAAATAAAAGAAGTTTCTTTTTTTTTTATTTTAATTCTTTTTATTCTACTCTTTAAATAACAAAGTTACAACTATAAGTAAAGTGTTTATATTAAGAGAATTTAATTTCTTTATTTACTAAAATACAGTCTTATAAATAGTGTAAATTAGACTATTATAAGTATTATAGTTTTATTTAAAAGTAGTAAAGTAGTATTTTACATACTTATTTTATATTTTCTATGTATTAAAATTAAGGTTATAAGAGTTAAAACATTTATTAGCTTTACTTACTTAATAATAATTAAAAAAGATTAGTATGTTACTAGTTATATATAGAATAAACTTTTTAATATTATTTTAGTAAACTTTAGAACTTTTTTTACTATAATTTAAACTAGAAATTAGTAGATATAAACATTAGAGTTAAATAAATTACATAAAATTATACAAACTTTATTAATACTAAGAGTATTTTTAAGTTAAGTATACTTACTTAAAATTAAGGCATTAGTTTTAGAATTGTGATAGCTATATTTAGTATAAAAAATTAACTAAAATATTTAACTATTAGTTTTATTACTAGTAAATTTCAAAAATACATTTAATTAACTTTAAAGCCTTAAAATAAATTTCTTTATTTTTATTTTATTATAAAAATTATATTTAGCAGCATGAAGTATTTATAAATATTATTATAAAAAATTATTACTATTAAATTTAAGTTATAAAAACTAGTGTTTATATGTTATATATTTTTAATTATGTAACTACCTAATAATTTATTTTAATACATTTATATTTAGGTGTTTACGTGTTTTAATATAGTAAAATTACTATACTAATATTTTATAATTCTTAATATTATATCTCTTTTTTTTAAATATTGTTTTAACTACTTTAACTTTATTATTTAAACTAGAAAATTAGAAAACTTTTAAGTTAGTATTAGAACGTAAGTATAAAAAATTTTTTTTTTATATTAATATCCTACATTTTTTATACCTAAAACCTTTTAATTTAAAATTTTTAATAACTTTAATTAAGTATTACTAAAAGTTTCTTAACTGTAATAATAATATTATTACTTAGTTACAACTTTTAAAGACTATTATTATTAGTAATAAGCTTTAGATTATTATAAAAGAAATATTAATTATATAGTATTATATTAGTTTCTACTTTAATAATAGCACAAAGAAGATAAAAAGTATTATTAAAGTTAATTATAAAAACACGAGATTTAATACTACGTTAATTTAGTGTAAATACTATTATACTTAAATAATTAGTTAATACTTACAAGTTATTATTATTAAATTTAAGATTATTATTAAAAGAAAAATTATAGTAATTATTATTAAAAAAATATAGCTTATTACTAACTTTTTTAGAATTTATCAAGCAGCCTTAAATAGTAAGCTTTTTAATAAACTAAAAATTATAAATTTTAGAGTTTACTTAATACTTAGTTATTTTAGAATTTTTTTATTTTTAAAATACTAACTTAAAGTATTGCAACATAATAACAGCTTTTCTAAGTTAAATAGTTTAATAGAAAACGAAAATGTAAAAAGCTAAGAGTTAAGCTAAATATACTATTTTAAGTTAGAAAATAGTATTTAGTGTAAAAAAAATAAAATTTTAAAACTACTAAAAGATTATAATACTTTAATAGCTACTTTTAAAAGCTATTAAGTATTATATTTAGTACTTTTATTTAGTATGATATAAGTATATAGAAAATTTATTAGTTTTATAATATTTAGCCTACTATTAAATTAAGTAACTATAAATTTAGTAAACATATAATAACATAATATTTTTAAAAAAAAACTATAATATATTATTTTACTTAGAATAAGGCATAGTTTTATAATAATATAAGAAAACTTAATATATTAAGAAAACTACTATATAATTTACTACTTATTATAACTTAGTAATAAAAGCCTAGTATAAAATATACTAGCTTTTAATAAGCTTAACATGTGTTATAAAATAGTACTAACTAGTTAAAATAAAAAAGTATTTAAACTAACTAGTATTATAGTACATGCTTATAATTACATATAAAGTAAATTAATAAGTAAAAATAGTAAAACTACTAAAACATATTATAGTAAAAATAAAAGTCTTTAAAAATAACTACTATTTATAACTTATAATTATATAAAGTACTAATATATTATATGTAAAGCTTATAGTTAATTTAACCTTAATATAATATACTTTTTTTTAAAGCTTTAAATTTATAGCTCTATATACTATGCTTTTTAAAAAATTATAGTAAATTATAAACCTAAAGTTATTAGTTATTATAACTTATAAAGATTTTATTTAGTAGCATGGAGTTTTTATAAATATTATTTTTTAAAAAATAATTACATTAATTCCTATATTACTAAAGATAATAATTAATTAAATATATAATAATTAAATAAGTAGTAATAATATTATAAATTTCTAATAATTTATAATACTGTAGTAGTAAAGTAGTAGTAAAGTAATAATAAAGTAGTAAAATTATTTATTTTAGTTTTACTAACACTTTTTTTTTAAGCTTATGTATAATACTTTTAAAAATATTTTAATTATGTTTTTTCTTTACTTAATTAGAGTTAAGCTTATAGTAATTAATAAATTAAAAATATAATTTTAAACTAATAGTTTTAATTAAGCTGTTTGCTACTATTTAATTAATTAATAAGTAAAGTATAATAATTTATTTACTTTAACGTATTTAATAAGCGAGTGACTCGGACAAGCGAGTGGCTTATCTTATTAAGTTTCAACCACTTTATAGATAAGCCACAACTCAATACTAGGAGCTATCGCTATAATATTTGACTAGTAAATAGCTATCCTATTCTTCAGCCTTTTTGTAAGTTCTTGAAGTGTGCCTAGTCTCTCTACAGCGCCTACAGCGCCTTTACTTTAGCGCGTTAACCTTTACGCACCTTTTACTCTAGCGCGTTTCGCTCTCAATCTGCGTATCAACGTTGGCTTAAGCAATTATCTTTAAGCCCTCTTCTTTTGTTAACGTCCCTTGCTTCTGAATCTGCTTTTTTTGGCGCTTCTTGCGTTGTGTTGCAGTCTCATTTGCCTTCTGAAGCTTAGTGACCTCTGAGTGAAGTAACACAGCTTCATGCATTATCAGCTCAGCACCCTTTGCAAGCCGATGAATCGACTCAAGAATGTGGGTAGGTGAACTGTTTTGATGCTGCTAAATCTGATTATAAATTAAAGCCTTTTGAGACCCTAATTCAGCAGCAGTTTTGGGTGTTTTTGATTCCCAAATGGGGTCTTCTTCTGTAGGTGGAGATAGTATCCGAAGCTGAACATTAAGCTTTAAAAGTATAGTATCTAGGTTGAATGGAACTAAGCCAGCGCCTTGAAAACCTGCGCGAATATTACTTTCTATAATTATCTCTTAATAAGCTGCTTTAAACGCTGGTAGGAACTCAAGCTTCGTGACGTAGTAGATATAGTTATGGATAAAATCTTTAACTTAGCGTCCGTATGCATCTTTCAAAGGCGAAAAACAGCCTACATCAAGTGGCTGAAGTAGATGCGATGAATGAGATGGCATGTAGAGCGTAATAATATTCCCCTCTTTATAAAGCTACTAAAATTCAAGCAAATTGTGGCTCTTATGGCTATTGATTATTAGTAGACGATAGACGCCTGCTGTACGACCCTTTGTATACTTATTAAAGTGCTGTAGCCACTTAATACCAAGCTCGTTATTTATCCAGCTATTATCACTTAATGAAATAACCTAATCTAATGGTATATTGTTGCCCTCGTACCATGCAGAAAGGTAGTACGTTCCTGCAAAGATGATGAATAGTGAAATCACCCATCCTTGAGCGTTAATACCCTAGATAACTGTAACCCACTCGCGATTACCTGGCTGTACTGCTTTACGCTAATTACGTCTATTAGAGCCTGTAATAACCTTACCACCTGAAATAACGCCTATTTGGAAGCCACTTTTGTTAAAGTTATAAATGTCTTCTTCAGCGATGCCGTACTTCTTAATCGTATGCTGTACGCGGTTGAACTAAGGCTTAATAATCTCAGGATCCTCACATAAAGCTCTCTGGTAGTCATACCTTTGATTGTATACTATTTTGACTTCTGGAGTTCGCCGTACAAAGTTCTCTAGCTACTTAATACTAACCTTGCTATCAGAGCGCGTAGCAAGTAGTTAATTAGCCATATCTCTTACAGCACCAAGCCTGGGGGGAAATTCTCATGAATCTAGGTCGAGTACGTGTTAAATAATAACTGATTCTTCTAGCTTAGTAAGCTTCTTTGAATTGGGCTTGTAATCACGTTAAAAGGTAGTTCCAGCAAGTCGTCGTCTTAGTGATGTTTAAAAGACATTATATACTGCTGCAGCTTGTCGCCCACTTTGTAGTTGGCCTTTTTTAATTGCTGATATGGCTAAAGATAGCCTTCCTTCGTTATAGATTAATTAAGTGTTGTTTCGTTGATGCATCGCGCTTAAAAGTTTGTGGGTCGCGTTTTCTTAGTGAGGTGAGCCGCTCGCTTGTCCAAGTCACTCACTTATCGAATACGTTATACCTACTTTTATATATAATAATATTATATATTAATATGCTTACTATACTTATGAAATTTAAAATTCTTATTTAAAGTAATAGTACTTTTATTATTTACGTGAATTTTAATAAACTCTTAATAAATTCTAATTTAGTAAGTAATTACTTAAGCTAAATAGCTTTTTTTATAGCTTAATATATAGCTATATATTTTATTTCTATAATTAATAAAGTAACTATTAGCTACTACTTTAAAGTTTAACTAATAAGTCTTTTATTTAAAGTAAAAATATAGGCTTTTATTAAGTATTTAGTTACAAAATTTTTACTAAAACTAGTATTTATATACTTAATAATTTTATTATTACTTTCTCTACTAAATATAATATAATATTTAATTATACTATATAAATAGAAAAAGATTCTTTTAAGTACTTACTAATACTTAAGTTTAGAGTTATTTATATACTATATAAAAAATAAAACTACAAATACTATATTTAGCTAAGTAGTAAATATAGTATATATAATTAATTCTAGTTAGGTAATAAATTCTTATTTTAAAGCTTTAGTAGTAATACTATTAAATAGTTTAAAATATTAACTTATAGTTATTAGTGTTTTTACTTTACGTTTATACTTACTATACCTATATTTATTAAGAATTTTTTTAATATATACTTGCTAGTAGAGTATAATTATTTTTATATTATAGTTATATTTAATTTCTATTTTAAAATAGTGCTTAATACCTTTTAAATTAATTATTTTAAATTTCTTACTTAACTAATTAATAACCTATTTTATAGCTAATTTATTATTATTAATTAGCTTAATATTATCTACATAAACTATAATTATAAGTTCTATATAAATAGTATTTTTAATAAAAACATTATTATTTACTATAAGTAACTTAAATTTGATTTTAATAAGACAGCTTATAAACTATTTTACTTACTTATATATTAATTATTTTAGTTTATACAAGCTTTTTTTAACTTTATAAATAATTTTTTTTTTCTTTTAAATATAATTAAGTACTTACATAATATAGATTTTTTCTTTAAGATTTAAATTAAGATATGTAGTTATAAAGTTAAGTTATATAATATTATAGTTAAATAGTACTATTTATGTAATTATTATTTATACTAAAAATACTTATACAACTTTAGTATATATTTAGTTATAATTAATACTAAATTATTATATAAATTTTTTCTTTATAAATCTAGTCTTATACTTAATAATTTAATTATTAGCTTTTTTTTAATTTTAAATACTTACTTTCCATTTAGTGCTGTATGCTCTATAAGTAATTTAATAAATTTAAACATTCTATTCTCTTAATACTACTTTATTTTAATGTTTGTTGCTTTTTTTATTTTATACTATTTAGCTATTTTATTACTACTCTAAATAATTTTAATTTTAGATTATTTAGATCTAGTTTTTTATAAATGCCTGTATTGGCTATAATTAAAGCATACTTTAAAACATTATTAAAGTAAGAATAAAAGCTTTAATAAGTGTAATTAATTTTATTAAGTATTACTATATATAGTATATAAAAATACTTATTAAAGGTTTTAGTAAGTATAATTATTTTTTATAAACTTACTAAAGCTTTTACTATTACTATTTTTATTAAAATTATATATCTGTACTTGTTATGAAATTTATAAAGTAGCTATTCTTTATTATTATATGTTAAGTATTATAGTAATTTTATTAAAAAAATAGCTTTTAAATTAGTAATTTTATTTTAAAGCTTATTATAGTATTAAGTTATACTTCTTTTTTATTATTTTTAATTATTAGCAACAGCTTAATATAAATTACACTTTATATATACTTTTTACTATATTAAGTGTTTTCTTTTTTTTAATAGTATAAAACTTAGCTTATATAGCCTGTTTAATTTCTTTCTATAAAATAAACTTTACTTAATAATTTCAACAGTAGATTTATATGCCTTTTATTAATTAACTATTTAACTATTAATTACTAGTTTAAGATATAAGCTAAGTAAAGAATTTAATAATTAGTTATAAGTTTCTATTAGAAATTACTCTACTTTTTTTTTAAAGTCAAAATCTTTTTTATTTTCTATAAATTAATATCTATTATATAGTTTGTAGTTGTTATTAAATTTAAAATTTTATTTCTTTATAATCTACTATGTCTCTTTTCTTTAGACTTTAATAATAAATTTATTTAATTTATTTATAAATCTAATAAATCTCTCTCTAATTTTATATAGTATAATTTTTTTAAATTAAACTCTTTTATTATTTTAATAGTACATAACAGTTCTAAATATTAGAATCTTAAAAAAATCTAATTTGTATTTATTAATAACTTTGTATAGTATTTTACTATTAAGTTTTTTTATTAAGTTTCTATTTTTTAGCTCTACAGTATATTTAATTACTAGTAGCTAAAAAAACTTTAAAAGGTTTTAAATTTTTAGCATTAACGTTGCTTTTTATAAAAATAAAACTAAATTATTTTAATAAGTCTATTTTCTTGTAGAGTGTCTTATATAGTTAGTTAGTAAATAATTTTTTTTTCTTTATTTTTTAAAGTCTTAACTCATGAGTATAGAATTTTGGTTTAAGAAAATATATATAATAAAGTCTTTCTTTTATGCTTTTTAACAAGCTTATAGCTTTTTTACGTAATTTAAAACTTATTTTTAAAGTAAATAAGCTTTACTTTTATACTAGTAGTAAAATTATTAGTTATAAAAATATATTTATAATTTTAATTATATTTTTCTAGTTTAATTAATAGTATAAAGTTGAAGTAAAAAATCTCTTCTTTTTACTTTATATACTATTATTTACTAAAAGGTCTTTTTTAAAATTTAGATTTTAAGTAGTATATATAAATACTATAGTAATAGCTATTTAGTTTTAGTTTAATAGTATTTTTATAAACTTCTTAAAATTACTATATTTTATATATTTTATTATTTAATAAAGCTTCTTTACTAATACTTTTTTACTAGTAATAACTTTATAGCTAATGCTATATACAAGTTTGTTACTATTTTTACTATATAAATAAAAATATTTTTATTTTCTTTATATACTATAGCTACTTTATTGCCTTTTTAATTTTTAATCTCTTTATTTTTTTAATTAAGAGTATAGCTTTTATGTTTTATTCTTATAGTTAATAAGATATTAATAGAGCTGTCTAGGTAATACTAAATATTTTTAATAGTATAGAAAAAAGTTTTACTATTTTAAAGCTAATATAAAAGCTATATTATTTCTTTACTTAAAATTTATATAATTTTTCTTATTTTACTTAAAGCTCTACTAGTAGTATATATTTTAGTAAACTAAACATAATTATTATAAATATTAACTTTTAATAAAGTGTTATATGTTGTTTTACATTTATTACTATAAATAAAAAAGCTTAAAAAAATATTAATTAAGATATTAGTTAAAATATTAGTTAGAGTAAGCTATATTACTTTACTATTTTAATTTTTTTAAAAATCCTTTTACTTCTTATATTAACTATTTGTAGGTTTTTTTAAGTACTTAAATTAATAGTTTTTTTTTTACCTTCTTTTTTACACTATAAGTAAGTTTTTAACTTGTGTTTTTTACTTATACTAAGTAATTTACTTTAACTTTAACTTTACTTCTTGCTTTTTATATTTGTTATAAGGAATATAGCTTTAAATTAAAATTTCTTTATAAGCTTTTTATTATAAAGTTAACTTATAAAATTATTATATGAAAGTAATTTAATACTTATATTATATTTTTATTTTTAGAAAGAAATAAAGTATGTTTTAAGATTATAAATTATTACATACTTAAGCATAAAGTTAATTATAATCTTTTATTATATAATGTCTTAAATAAGAATTCTAAATTTATTAGTATAGTTTTTTATATTTTTATATAAAGCATATATTATAGTCTAAATTTACTTAGTAACTAAATACTTTTATAATTTAATATTAATTTTATAGTACTTAATAAAAGTGTTAATAACTTATTAAGTTACTAAAATTTTATTAACTTTTATACTAGTACATTTTTGCAATAAATAATAATATTATTAATTACTTTATTATTATTAGAATATAGTACCTAGTTATTTTAGTTTTTTGTAAATTCTAGAGTAAAGTTAAAGTCTTAGTAGTTACATATATTACTAAATTTTAGCTTTTTTTCTAGATTAGTTTCTGTTTATTTAAAGAAGAGTATTTTTATTTTAATTATCTTTCTAACTAATTCTTATAATATGTTATTAAAAGTAATAAATATTGTATTATTATTTTAATATAGAATTACTAAAAGAGTTGTTTACTTAAATTAGTTAAGAGCTTAATTTATAACTATATAAAGCTATAGTATTTAAGTTTAGCTTTATAGTTTTAGTAACTTAATTTAACTTTAGTTATACTTTTAGTTACTAACTTAGCTTTTTATAACTACTTATAAAAATTACTACTATATAATTTTATAACTAGAGCAAGTTAACTACTCTTTTATTAGTAAAAAATATATAATATACTACCTATATTTATTACTGTTATATATTAACTATAAATATATATATTATATGTACTTTTAGCAAAGTAGTTTAAAATATTTACTTTTATTACTTTTATATCTTATAGTTAGACTTAAGAAACTTTTTTTAGTTATATTAATATAAATTTTTTTTTATACATAATAGGTTATTATTAGTAAAACTAAAGTAAATAATTTTCTTATTTTATTACTACTTTACTACTATTTTACTACTATAGTATTATAAATTACTAAAAATTCATAATATTATTACTACTTATTTAATTATTATATATTTTAATTAGTTATTACTTTTAGTAATGTAGAAATTAATGTAATTATTTTTTTAAAAATAATATTTATAAAAACTTTATGCTACTAAATAAGACTTTTATAAAATTATAAGTTTAGCTAATAAATTTTATATATTACTTATTTTTATAACTTAATTTAAATTATTTATTAATTAAATTCTTATAGTTGTTAAAAATAATAAAAGAAACTAAAATACTAAAATTTAAAAAAGCTACAAATCTTGCTATATAGCTATTTAAATTTAAAAAGTATATAATAGTAAAAAGTACATAAAATATAGTTAAATTTATTTTATATAAATAAAGTACTTAGTAAATTATATAATACTAGTTATATAAATATATAAGAATTATATTACATTAGTTTATATTAATAATTACTTTTATTAAAAGTACTAATATGTGTAGTAACTTTATATATAAAAACTCTACAATAAATAGTAAAAACTTAGTTTTTAAAAAACTTATTATAAAGGTATTAAAGTATATTTACTAGTAATTATAATAGTTTCTATAAGCTATTACACATTTTTTTTTTTTACGTTAATTTAATACTTATAGAGCTATTATTATAGTTATAGTAAAAACTAACTAATAAAATTATAAATAAGCTATATAATATAGCACGTTTATTAAATATAGCAATAGCTATTTAGCTATAGTATAGTAATATAAAAGTAATAATAAAGTTTAAACTATTCTTTAAAATAGTTATAAAATATAAAATATAGTTACTAATAAGTTTTCTAGTTAGTTTATTATTAATTAATAATATTTATAATATTCTATTTTAATAAGCCTTTAGTTAAATAGTACTACTTTTTATATAAATTATTTTACAAACATTTAACATACTACTATTAACGCTATATAATACTATAAATTAATAAATAGTTTTATTTACTTTTAATTCTACTTTTTATTAAAAAAGTAGTGTCTCTTTAATATATTTTATAAAATCTAAAGAAATTTACATAAGAGCTTTTATATTTAGTAGATTTAAAAACATACTTAAGTAAAGTATTACTCTCATAAAATTACATTATAATAAAATACTACTATTACTATATTTTGGTAGTAAGTTATACTATAAAATATAGCTATATAAGAACCTATTAGGTAGTATTATAGTATGAAAAAATAATAAAACTTAAAGAATATATTTTAAGCTCTAAAAACACGAAAGTGAGCTAGCATAAATAGTAGCTAAATATTAGAAAAAAAATTAAAGATATTATAATTATAGTATATAAAATATAGTGTTTTTATAAGTTTTAATATAATAATATAAAAATATAAAACTACATGTACAGTATATACATAGTAACGGAAATCTAAGAAATATAAACATAAGTAAATATATTATTTCTTAAAGTAAAATATATATAGTTATATACAGCTTTCTATAAGTAAACTACTAGTATATATTAGTGTATTTTATATAAATAGACTTTTTTTTATATAAAATTTATTAGTGTAGTAGCTTATACTTATAGTTTACTTTTAAAATAACTTTATAAATAGAAGTTAAATTATATAAAAGTAAAAGAACAGCTAGCTATATTATAAATATAATAAAATAAAACTTACTAATTTATTTAGTAAAGCTTTAGCTATTTGTTAACTTCTTATTTTTAAACAAGTAGCTACAATAGTTACAGCTAAAATTAAGTAAAATATAATAAATAAATAAATAACTTTATATGAATAGTAAATATAAAAACTAATAATAACTTACTAAACTATTATAAGGCTTTTAAGTTTAAATAAGACTTTTTATAAGTATTATAAGTAGTAAGAACTTAATAATATAGCTATAATAAAGAAATATAGTTATATACTAAAAAAAGGTTTTTTATAACTTAAGTATAAAAGCAATATTGTAAATGTTATTTTTAAATAAAAAAAGTCTTAAATTTTTATAAATAGCTATAGTATATAGTTTATATAAAATTATGGTATATAGTAATATATGTATAAAAATTAAATTACTTAAAGTTAAAATATTACTAAATAGTACTAATTAGAGTTATAGTTTATACTAGTTTATATAGCTTATACTAGTTTATTACTATTTATACTTAGTTACTTTTACTTATACTAGTTGCTTTATAGTCTATTTTAATCTATTTAATACTTTTCTACTTAGTTACTTTTATATATATATATATATTATTTAGATAGTTCTTAATACATTATGAAGTCTTTACTATATAAATTAAATATACTCTATTATATAAAGTACTCTTTATATATCTTGGCATAAAGAGTACTATGTAAAAAGAAATATTATTTTAAATATTAAATTTTAAGTTATAAATAACTAGAATAACTATAATAACTTATAGAATTAATTTCTAATTTTTTATACACGTGCTCTTTTAGTGTAATTTTAGTAAATAATTTACTTAACTTTTACTTTTTACTATATTAGTAACTTAATTATTATAATAGTACTAAGCTAATTTTAGAAACATGTTTAATAAAATACTATAGTATAGAATAAATTTTTATTACTATTTTCATAAAATCTAAGATTTATATTTATATATAATATATACTAAAACGTAGAGCTTACTATTTATTATTTTAAAGTTTATTATCTATATATTAAAACTATTATAGTAAATTTTTTAGTAATATAGCATAATTTTTTACATTTATATTAAAATTAAAAGTATTATAGTAATATATAAGAATCTAAAAGTCTTTTTTATTATCTTAAAATAATTTATGTAATTTTTTGTTTTATATACTTAATACTCTTCATATATAGAGAAGGGTTAATAATATGTTTTTTAATAATAAAATAAGTGTTTTATACATTCAACCTACTTAACATAAAATATTAAATAATTATATTATTATTTATTTAAATAAGTAGATAGTTCTTTTTTTAAGTATTTTTATAAAATTAAAAAAATACTAATTAATAATTACTTTTATAGTACTTGTGTGATAATCTTAGTAAAGATATTTTAATATAAATCTATTACAAACGGTAATAGAAAGGTAACTGCACGTAAAGAGCTAAAGAAACTAATAATAATAGCTAATAAAACTCTTAAATAAAAACATATATTTAAATTAGAAAGGAAGAATTATAAGTAGGTATAAAACACTTTAGCACAGGCTAAAGTACAGGCCAAAAAGTAAGAACAGAAATATAAAATTATGCTAGTAGATTAGGAGTAAGCAGGCACGTGAGTAGAGTAAAGTAAGATAATAAGAACTCTAATAAGCTTAAGCAAGCTTAAATAAGCCCTTAAATACTCTAATTACTTAAATAGTATTTAGTCTACTGCACAAAGATATATAATATACGTATAAAGGATTTCTTATAAATATAAAGCATAAACTAGCTCTAAGATATTTTGAATTCTTTATAGTTACTCTAAAATTAAGATCTTATCTCTAAGTTGAGACTTGAACTTGAGTGAAATAGTTTAATACTATCTTATTAAATCTATTATATACTCTCTTCCTACCTTACGATAAAGACTAAACTCTATTCTATTAAACCTAAAGCTATCTATTCCAAATACGGAAAGAGCTAAGAACTTATTAAGTAATTAGTTAGGATAAAGTTACTAATATAAAATATACTATTAAGTTAAGGCAACTCATAACATTATAACTACCCTTTCAAAGTATAGGAGAGGACGTTAGATTGATTCTAATAACAAATTTCTAATTACAGTCTATAATAACTTACTATAAGGATGAATAAGAACTTTACTTGTTAAGTAACAGTAGCAGTAAAGAAGAAGTTATAGTAGAATCTTTATCTACTACTAAAAATACATCAGGAGGAATTAAGAGCGCATAGTAAATTATTCAGGAATAAAAAATAGCTATTATAAAGTTACGTGATGCCATAATCAGTATATAGTAATAAGTTAAAGTAGTAAAAAATAGAAGAGAAGAAACTATAAAGATTTAACCACTCTCTAAATTTAACAGAAATTAGGATAACCTTAAAACGTTTATGGCTATAATGGACCTATACTGTTAGTTTAATCAATTTTTATTTATAACTAACTAAGATCAGATCCTGGTAGCTAGTATGAATATAATAGGAAAAGCTATAAAATAGTTTAAACCACTTATAAAGAACTATCTAGTAAAAGGAGACTTTAACCTAGGATCAGCGGAACTCACGAACTATAATAACGATGTTAAAAGAACCTTTAAAAACTATAAGAGCTTTAAAAAGGAATTGATTATAGTCTTTAGTAAAATTAACAAAAAAACAGAGGTAATCTAAAAGCTTTAATAACTTAAGTAATAAATATTAGTAACTAATTATATAGTAGAGTTCAAGTAAATCTAATCACGACTTAATTAAGTAGACTAACTATTAGTTATAATGTACTATACAGGACTAAAGGATAGAATTAAGGATAAAATTTTATAAGGAAAGTAACCTAGCACACTTCTAGGAATCATTAAACAAGTAGTAACTATTAATAACTATTAGTATTAAAGAGAATAGGAAAAGAAAAATAACGCTAGACTAATAATCTATATACTATAAAGAAATAAAAAGGATACCTAAATTTATAATGTAATAGAAATTAATTATGTATTAATTAAGAACGCATGAGTTAACAAAAGAAAACTAGATAAATATACTAAAGAATAAATAAACTAATATACGCGCAAGGCATGTCTCAGATACAAGAAACAAAAATACTTTATTAAGAAATGCAAATAATAAGGAGTGGATGTTAAATAGGCTTATATTTAAACTAAGGCGCTAGTTAAAATTACTATAGTCTAAATAAAGCCAGCTAAAAACTAAGTAATAATAGAAACTATAACGCAATGAATTTAGAAGGAATGATGCTGGATTTATAGGAGCTATATATATCTTAAATAAGAATATAAAGTACTATATTAGTAGGTTAAGAATTATCTAACAACGCTAGCTAATAATATAATTACTATTATATAAGAAGCTGCTATTAGATAATACTAAATCAACTCCTTAAAAGAAGCTAATTAATTCTATGAGATAATTCAACAAAAGAAAGGGCCCTTTAAGGCAGGAGATTAGAAATTCAGATAATAACAGGATTAAGAGATAATAAAAGGTAAAGAACTAATATCTATAATAATTAGACAGCAAGTAAGCTAGGAACACTGCTAGATTTATAAATCAGAATATTATATAAAGAAATATTATGTTACTAAATACTAGAAAGTTACTCTAGGAGATGGGATATATAAGTGCTAATAAGTATTATAAGTAGCTAATAATAAGTAGTATAGAAAACTCAGCAGACAGAAACTAGCCACGTAGATAAATAAGATTTATAAATAAAAACTAATACTACTTATAAGTCATGTAACCTATTACCACCCCGTTAGACATCTAGAGTTAGGATAGGACTAGAATAGAAAACCAGAAAAAGAATCTACCCTATTTATTCTATAAGTATAGGACGAGGAAGCTGCTGAAAGAACTATATAAAAGAAGTACTAGATATATAGAGAAAGAATATATACTAGATAAGAATATAAATAAGCAGCTCATGCTGTATGAGTTAAAGAACTAATAATAAAATAAGTACTAAAATAAATAGCACAGAAATAAGAACTTAACACGTAGTAAGAACTGATCTATATAGATTCTAAAAAAGAACTTCAAGACCTAAAGACTAAGAAACATAAATAGTTAGACTAGGATAAGTGCTAATTAGGATGCTAATACTACTAAGCTAAATATCACTAAAATAAATAGTCAGCCACAAAATTACATGCTAAATTAATAACTAAAGAATATTTCTTAAAATAGAAGTACTAAAATTATGGAAAAGAAATAAGAAAAAAGCATAAGATACTACCGTAAGAATAATACTAACTCTAATAATATCCTATTTATAAACCTAAGAAAGAAACACTAAGAAAATGACTACCACTTAGGAGTTAATAACTAATAAAAAACTAAAAAACTAGTAAGTAACGATTATACTACTAGAGGGCTAATTTAAGATTAGAATATAAAAATTAACACTTAACTATACACGACTTAAATAAAGACATGAAAATAAGCTATATATAAATATATATATTAATAGCTTTTAGACACAAGCGCTTATAGACAGCGGGGCTAGTAAGATATTAATATTAAATTAATAAATATAAATACACTAAATACTAACTAGAGTTTTTAATAAACCTGTATGAGTAATACGCGTAGACGATAGTCCAGTAATATTTAGAAAAAATCTAATTAATTTTAAAATAAAGAATATAACTATTAAGGTAGCAGGTTACACAGATAACCGCCACATTAAAATTATAAATCTAGGTAGTAAGAATCTTATACTAGAATGGAACTAGCTAGTATAATGGAATTTACTAATTAATTAAAGGACGAAGTCTATAGGACTTAGAAAAAATTACTATAGATAAATAAAAGCTATAATATAAATAAAAAAAATAACTCTTTATAATACCACGTTTATTGTGCCGAACGAATATCAAAAGGAGTTTAGGAAATAGTTTATAGAAAAACAAGAAAACTAAATACCAGAATATAAGGATTAGGACTGTAAAATTATACTTAAGAAAAAAAAAAAACTAAAACTAGTACTATTATATCAAATATCCATTAAACAACAGAAGGAGTTATGATAATATCTGAATAGTAATATTAAAAAGAGATATCTATAGAAAAGTAAAAGCGAAGTTATATTACCAGCACTATTTATACTAAAGAAAAATAGGAAACTATAACTTTATATAGACTATTAGTAATTAAATAAAGTAATAGTTAAAAACTACTACCTAATACCTTTAATATTAGAACTTATATATAAACTCAGAGGAGCTAAATGATTTAGTCTGTTTAATATTAAAAATAGATACTATTAAATATAAATAGCTAAAGAGTATAAATAGCTAACAGCTTTTAAAATAAGCTATAGATTATATAAATATATAGTTATACCTATAGGACTTACCAACGCACTAGTAACATTCCAAGCCATTATTAATTATATTCTAAGGAAATATCTAGACGTCTTTATACTAGCATATCTTAATAATATCTTAGTATATATAAACGGGATACTAGATGAATATATTAAGTATACTAAGAAAGTACTACAGAAGCTTAAGGAACATAACTTATATATTTAAACAGAGAAATATATATTTCACAGAAAAGAAATCAAGTTTCTAGGATATATTATATCTAGGAATAGGATAGTAGTTAATCTAGATAAAGCTAAAGATATTCTATCATAGCCTACACTAATAAACGCAAAGGAAGTTTATTTTTTTCTTAGATTCACGAGATTCTGTAGGTAATTTATTAAGGGCTATTTAAGAATCACAATACCCTTAACAGAGTTGCTTAAAAAAAATCAATAATTTAAATAGACAGAAAAAGAAAACAAAGCCTTTAAGAAATTAAAAGAGAAATTTAAGGAACTACTAATATTAAAAATATTTAATTTAGGACTTTAAATAGAGATATATATAGACATATTAGATAGAGCTATAAAAGCTATTCTCTTATAAACACAAAATAATAAATAAAAACACTTAGTAGACTTTCTATCTCATAAACTTACAACTGCTAAGTTAAACTATGATATTTATAATAAGAAATTATTAGCAATAGTTTAAGCATTTAAAAAATGGAAATATTACTTAGAAGGAGCTAAGTGATAAATTATTGTATATTCAGATCACAAGAATCTAACAGCATTTATAATAATAAAGAAGTTAAATTAATAACAAGTCAGATAATAGGAGATACTATCAACTTTCGATTTCCGGATACTTTATAAATTAGGAAAAGAAAATACTGCGGCTGACGCACTTAGTTAATAAGCAGACTATATAAGAGATATACCTAAAATATATAATATAATACTTAGGTAGAGACAAGACGGATCTCTAGAAAGCTTATAAATAGATGTTAAATCAGTAGTCATTATCGAAAACACCTAGGAAAAGTAAATAAGGAAATTCAATAATAGACGACTACTTTAGAATCTGGACTAAGGAATAATTTATGTACTAGACAAATTATAAATAAAGCTAATTAAGGACCAACATTCAGCCGAAATGCATGGATATTAAGGAGTTAAGAAGACTGTAGAATGAATTAACAGACACTTCTAGATTCCAGGAATTTAGAGTAAGGTTAGGAGTATTTTTTTGGAATATATTAAATGTAAAAAGAATAAAGCATTAAGATATAAGAAGTACGGACTTATGCAACTAATATCTTCACTAAACAGACTATAGGAATTAGTTATAATAAACTTTATTACGGGAATACTAATAATTATTACCTCAACAGGTCGATGGTATAATATGATATTAGTTATTATTAATAGACTAATAAAGTACGCTTACTTTAAACTAACCTATACAGAGATAAAGGCGGATGAACTGGCGTTATTACTAATTAAGGTACTAATTACATAATACAGGATGCCACGAGAATTTATCACAGACTAAGACAAGTTATTCACGTTAATATTCTAGAAAATGTTTATAGGACGGCTAGGGGCTGAGCATCACCTCTTAACAGCATTTTACCCATAAACAGATAGACAAATAAAATAGACAAATCAAACATTAGAGCAATACTTACGAATGTATGTTAATAAACTATAAGATAATTAGATTAACTTACTGCTGATGGCTGAGTTTGTATATAACTCTGCAAAGTCATCAATAACAGGAAAATCGCTATTCTATGCGAATTACGGGTATGAGCCTATGGCTTATCAAGAACCATAAATATTAGATAAAGTATCAGAATCTGTAAGAAGAAAAGTTGAAGACTTATAAACGCTACATAAAGAAATCGCACAGAAAATCACCCACAAAAGCAATCTTAGCAAAAAAATTAAAGATAAATCTAAGGTTAAGGGACTAATCTTTGAGGAGGGGGATAAGGTTTTCTTAAAAAAGAAAAATTTAGAAACAAAGCGACCATTACGGAAATTGGATCACGTTAAGTTAGAACCATTTAAGGTTAAACAACAAACAGGACCTGTAAATTATAAACTATAATTACCTAAGGATACAAGAATTTATCTAGTTTTCCATGTCTTTAAATTAGAATCAGCACCACACAACGCCAAACTTCAGATAAAACTCAAACTCAAGGAAGATTGTACTGAGTATGAAGTCCAGCGGATTTTAGACTACTAACAGTTTAGTCATTAGTGGAAGTATCTAGTTAGATGGAAAGAATACGGACCTGAAGATGACACCTGGGAACTGATTAGGAACTTAAAGAATAGTTCGGAGCTGATTGACCAGTATCACCAGAAGGAGCAGCAAAGGCTTATTCTAGGACAGGGTCTAAGGCATAAGAAGAGTGCAGGACATTCTACTCAAAACTAGAGAAGGAAGGTAAAGCGGCATCAGACACTGCGGGTTACGGTGTGCGAACTTCTCGATTGCAAGAGCGAGCTTCTTCCTTCTCAAGAGCTTAAACCTCACGAATGGAGGCTATCTCTCGATCAAACATCTCTTTCTCTTTAGAATCAACTTTCGTAAGCTCGCGATGAAGTCGTAATTCCCGGGCACAGAGCTCAGAACGCTGGTCCTTAAGGGAATCAAGCTAATAACAGAGTTTTTCCTTATCATGATTAATACAGTCCCACTCTAGTTGCGAGACAATTAGGTTATATTTTATTTTACAGTTAGTATAGGCAGAATAACGCCTAGAACTTAGGTTCACTAGGCAGTTGTCGCCTTAGCGGGAACAGTTCAAGTAAGGTGTTAGCATATAATGAGATTTGTTACGGATCTAAGAAGCTAAGCAGTAAGCATGTATTAGAGATAACTTAAAACGTGTCATTATTAGAAAGCTAGGTAGGAAGAAAAGGAAGTTAAGAGTCTTATAGTTTAGAGCACAGGCCGGAGGACCTATTGCCTTTATACTATTTATAAAAGAGAGAAACTATCTTCTGAGATAAAGACTTAAAATACTAAAGCTAATATAAATATTAGAGGGCTGAGTGTAGTGAAGTATATTATAAATTCATATTAAAGTTTTAAGTTACACATAGTTGTATATAGTAAAGCTATAGTATAGATTTTTATCTATCCTTAAGCCTAGAGTAGGTACCAAAACTCCACTTATTTAAAAATAAGATACTAAACTTTAACTTAATGCCAAACCCTATATCTAGTTCTATTCCTTTATTATTAGCCTCTACTAGCAATAGCCGGCTCTAGTGATATAAGTCGGATTTATATTACTAATAAAATTAATATAGCCAGCTAGGCAGCAGATAATCTAGAAGGAGTAATAGAAATTCTTAGATTAAATTATAACTTACTTAGCATAAATAGCGGATAGATTGACAGCTAAAGCTAATTAAACTAATACTAAAACTAATACCTAGAAATACTTATCTTTAAAAACATTAACTAAGAAAGCCTCTACGGCTTCTTGTAGAGTGTTAAGAGCTATAGCCTAAACCTAGAGATTATTATTAAAGTCTTTAATAATCTTATAAACCAGTCACTAGAATAGAAGACGCCTTAATAGATGTTTTTAGTAATATTAATAGTATTTAATCTCGTGTAGCGCACTAGCTGTAAATTGTTAACTTAATATCAGAAATAAAAATAAAAAGAAGAAAACAAAAGAAAAGAAAAGAAAACTGGAAATACGTACTACTGGGCTTGCGCTTGTGATTATTACTAAGAGAGTTAAGGCATAAAGGTAGTAAAACTTAAGATTTATTATTAGCTAAAGCTACCGGAAGCCGTTTAATACGCGTTTAAGGCTAAAGGACTATAAAGTATTAATTATAATTAACTAATATCTTATCTAATACCAAGAACTAATCTATGGTAGTAATAGTCTTACGGGCTAACTTTTAGGCTGGTTTACATGCTACTTTACTAGTAAGATTTTTATAAGACATATTAGAGCTAATAGACGTAATATATTTCTTATTTAGAATATTCTTACGTGTCTTATTAGAACTAGTATGTATAACATACTCTATACTAAAAATATTATTATAAGGCTTATTAGAACCACTAGGCATAATATGCTAGGTACTAGGAATATTATTACCAGACTTATTAAAACCGCTAAGCATAACATTCTCTATACTAGAGATATTACTATAAGGTTTATTAAAACTAGGCGTAACTTACTCTATACTAAGAGAATTATTATAAGGTTTATTAAGACCAGTAGGCGTAACCTGCTTAGTGCTAGTAGGATTATTATAAGACTTATTAGAACTAATAAGCATAACCTACTTTATACTAGCCATAGTTAAGGTATTAAGCAGGTATTAGTTAAAACGAAATAATTAGTAATTAAATTAAGTATTAAAGTAGATTTTGAAATGTTGGGGCGTTAGGATTAGTGTAAAGATATAGATAAAAATAAATAAAAAAAGAAATTTTAGTAAGGTATAAGTATCTAATTAGCTATTTAGTATATAGACTACTTATTTATTTAACTTTATCTTACTCTTTTACTAATACTAATATACTAATCTTATTAAAATAATATTTTGTAAGTTTTTACGCCGCGTAACTAATACCTAGACTAATACTATATATTTATTATGTTTTTAAAACGCGCTGTAAAACCTGCCTCTGTAATATTACTAAATAAACGCTAAAAAAAAGATAATGAATATTCAGATAATGCGCATACCGCTAAAGAGAGAAATAAATATAATAATTTAGAAAATAAAGAGCTAGCCCTAGTATAGGATAAGAATACAATAAATAAATTTATCTTAAAATATTAGATAAAATACGTGAAGGACCATGCGGCTGAAATTAACGCTGCTAAGAAGAAAAATAAGAAGTTTATAACAAAAAACCTAAAAAAAAAGGTGAAGACTAAGGCTATTAAAGAACTATAAACAGATAGAGTATTAGTCTTAGTATTAGTTACTAACGTTAGTAGGTTTAAGGTTAGTATTTATTAAACCTAGAAAGCGAAGCTATAAAACCCTAATAAAAAATATCTCTCCTAATCTTCTATCCTTGGTAATACTGTATTGGGTGATAATAATAATGTAGGTAATAATAATAAAATAGAACTAAGCGCTACTATTAAAAAATAACTTTAAGTACTTAAAGATTTAGTTATACTAGATTTAATAACACAGTGGCGCGCAGTGTAATACTTTTAGGATATAATATTAAAAAATACTACTAAGAAATTAAGGCAGCTCCTTACTTAGACAGACTTTAGATATATTATTAGGCTTATAAGCAAATCACGATTTAAAATAAGAATTTATTTTCTTAGTTTTAGACTAATACTAAACTAATACCTGTTTAGAAATACCTGATAATAATAATATAAGCTAAGCACTTTAACTAAGTAAGTTAAGTATAGAGAAGTATAAATCTTAAAGGTGTTCCTATAAAGAAGAAGTTAACTATACTACTTAGCATCTACTATAAGATAAGATATTAGTCTAGGTATTAGTACATTACTAATATAATCTAGATTCCTGTTTTAAAAGTCTTATATACTCTAGCAATTAAACGCGGCGTCTTAATACTTAAAGTAGATTTAATTAATAGCTGTTTAATTCCACCCTTTTATAGCTTATTTAGCTGTTTAGAATATATTATTATAGCAGTAGTCACTACAGCACAATCTCGTGGCTAATATCTTTAGTCTAAAACTTAGTTAGTATCTATATTAGGATACCTAGGTTTTCTAGGTGCTTTTTAGTCTAATATAATAGAAGACTTTACTAAAGAGTTTTACTTTAGGAATTTTAATAAGAATAATGCTAAGCACTTACTTAACTAGCTTTCAGATAATAATAATTCTATACTAAAAGACGTTAGTGCATGAATTAAGCTGCTTAATAGATCTAGGCAGAAGTAAACACAGAATAATAAAGTTCTAGGTATTAGTTAGTATTAGTCTATTTAACTATAAACATATTTACTCCCTTTAAGATCTAAATACTGTGTTAGTAACCGTAACTTAATATTAAAACCACCTATTAATATTAGCCTATCTTATATATGTTATCTTACTCTTCTTTTACTTTAATCTCTAAAAGTTAAAGATATTTATAAATAGCACACCCTGGAGAGTCTTGCAGCGTGAAATAGCTATATAAGTTAATCTAAAAATAAAGTTCTTTTTATTTAAGATATTTAACACTGCTTATTTAATAGTAATATTCTGTAACTTATAAACAGTAATAGCATAAGCTATTATTAAAGGGAATTAAGTCTATAAATATATAACTTTCCTACGCTAGAAATTCTGATAATAATAGAAAATCAGTACTACATTTTTCCCACCTAAGGTCCTGTATACTAATGGCCTATTATAGTTATCAAAAGTAACAAGTAACGCTAAAGGGGTTTTTTTTTTAAGAGTTTATAGTATTACTTAACTATATAATATCATCTAATATACCTAGAGCACTGTTTACTAGGCTTTTTTCTGTCTATACATTATCCATAAGCATAACCTATAAGCTAATACTTAAAGAAAGTAATGCCTTAAGGTTTCTAGCTTTTTTTATAGTAGAATTTTTAGCCCCTACGCTCTTATGGCTAGCTGTAATAGCTATTATAAGTTAACTAGAATCTTATAGCTAGTAGTAGTTTAACTTCTAGACTTAAGCTCTCTTAGCGTAGATATAGATTACGTTTTAGAATAAATTAATATTATCTATAAAAAGCGTTAATTAAATCCTAGTAGTAAATAAGAGCTAGTCCTGAACTATAATCTTTCTAACGTGAAGATAACCTAACGTGTTATAAAAAGCTCTCTAATTATAGCCCTACTATCGCATTATAACGTTAAGGATAATAGATTTCTTAAACTACTGATATAACTACTGCCTAAACGTCTTACTTATATTCTAGAATATATAAGTATTATATAGAGGCCTTGTACTTATAGGTGGAAGTTAAAAGAAATCTCTAGCTAAAACCACACTTAAGCCACTAAAGGGGAGATAACTAGATAATAGAAAAATCTCTTTATACCATAAATTAACCTAAGTAAGTATCTTTAAGTTAACTATAGATTTTTCATTTATAACTAAATACTAAACGTCCTTAAACGTAGCCTGGAGAGCCTGGATAGCTTATAATAATAACTTAGTAAACTCCGTACTCTTAATTAGAATACGAAATAATGCGTTTAGTGTTTTACTAGAAATATTATAAACAGCACAACTTATAGATATTACTTAAATTATTAGAGAATAATATCTATAAATAATAGCTAAGTTGTTAAGCTTAGCAGAGGTGAATTTTATAACATGCGTTTTTCTAAACCCTATTTCTCTATCTAGGTTAACTAGCTACTGTGGGGGGTTTTCTCTAATTAAAATTAACTAGTAGTAGTTTACAATAAGCCTATTAAATAACTTTTACTTTTTAGTAAGAGTTTTATATGTCTCTTTAGCCTGGATAGTAAGGTTAATAGGATAATCAGCCTTTTATTACTTCTAGTACGTAAAGGGATTAAGGTTATAGGTACTAATTTAGGTGGACTAATCTATTATGCGATTTTTAAAGTGATCTCTTAAGTTTTCTCTATTAACTAAAATACTCTATATACCTAGTTAATAAGCGGCTAATTTTTTCTAAGATAAATTAAAATCTTCCTCTTCTTTATTAATGTCTTTAAGGTCTGGATTATTCTCTTTAGTAGGCAGTTCTTCTTTCTTATACGAATTATCCTATAGGTGACTATAGTAGGACTTATAGTGCTAATAAGCTTTCTTATATATAATAAAAATTCTATTCTCAAACGAAAGAATTTTACTTATTTTCTAAAATAGATAATAGAGTATAAGTTTAACACGAGCAAACTGCGCTGAGTTATAGTTAAAATAATATTAGAATATAAAGTTTAAAATTTTTAGTTTAGCTCAAGGCCTCTCCTTCATGTCGCCAGTATAGTTATATTTAAAAAGAAAATTATGAAAAGAAAGATCATGCAGATTAGGATGATCTTTATACTTTTAGAAAAGACTCTTATTATAATAAAGAGTTCTATCATCTTCGCTACCTTTTTTCTTAAAATAGTATATATTTAGCTGGTCCTTTTCTAGCTAATAATTAACATTAAGTACCTAACAAGAGTAATGAACTAATAGTAGATTAAGAAGAAAATAGAAAACCTCTTGAGTTAACCAGTCCCGCTTACTAATAAGCCTATTTATTATCTTTATAACGAAAGAGTGTAGCGGCCTTTTAGAATTAAGTTTAGGTAAAATTCTAGTAATTATAGCTTTATAGTCCTTAAAGGGCTTCTCCCACTTAGCGGTATACTTCCCACTATATACTATTACACTAGCAGTACTAGTATATAGTTAAATATCAATATTAGCCAGCCATCCTATTAGGAGTATATAATAATATAGATTTAATTAAGAGTGATTATGTGTAGGGTAAAACTAATAATATAACTTACTTTTATTACAGTAAATAGTAGGGAATTTAGCAAATAGCTAGAAAGCAGAAAATCGGCACTTAAGCTGCTTTATCTTCTTATTAAACTTTAAACAATACTCTGTTATACAACAGTGGATTTAAATCCTAGTTAAGATTAAAAACAATTACTTAAATTCTTAGGTTATATTAGAATAGGCAAGTGAAAGAGACGAGCCTTTATCAGTAATATCTTAAGGCTAGGGTTAAGAATATACAGCAGAAATATACACTTTCTAAAACCTCGTAAATTCGGCTAAAGCCTTGTGGTTATTTTTATTAAAGAGCTCCTTATCAGGATTTAGCGCGTCTTTATAGTAATATATACTATAATTATAGATACTGCTACAGCTCTGCTACTTAAAACAATTCCAACTATTAATAATACCAAACTTAGGGGTGAATATCTCATCCTTAAAAGCTTAGAAATAACGGTAAAAGTAATAGGCGATAATATAGGGATTATCCTAAACATTATTACGTGCAATCTTAATCCTAGCGGTGGGGATAGCATTCTTCCACTTATTATATTAAGATAGATATTATATTAGGTCATCCTAATGGTAATCAGCTGTAGAGAAAGTAATAAATAAACTTAGACTCCTTAGCTACCGTACCTGGAAAGGTATTAGTCTCAGTATTAGTTCCGGTATTAGTCCCGGTATTAGTCCCGGTATTAGTTCTAGTAAATAGCGAAATGAAATTACATACTATAGCTTTAAGACTCCTACTCTTACCTACCCAAAAAGGGTGCGTCCTACGGAGGGCTCTAGTAAAACGTATAACTAAGTTTAGTATAGCTGTAGACTAGAAACTGTTATCCTCAAAAGCACTCTGAAGCTTATCAATAAAGATGTCTTTATTATCAGATATTCTTGATATAAAAAACCCAGACTTTAAGTTCACCTGCTTCCTTATAATTATATTAAACGCTACGTAACGAAAGCGTGGATATTGCGCTATACAGCTATCCTTATATAGTAACATATATTTAACATAAGATTTATAGTTAATATATTATTAATGAGGCTTTGTGTACTCTCCTGTATCTATAGGAAAGTATATTAGGAAAGCCCTACTTAGTAATACCTTACTATAGTTAAACTCTAACAAAGGGGTATATTAGACAGATGCTATAGAGAGTAAGACTGGGGCTTTAACCTAACACCGTAAAACCTCTAACTCCTATGTATTAGGAACTAGATCTGGAACTGCAGTAACTTAAGGAGCAGGATTATCCTCACTATTATCCTTACTACCATTCTTACTATCGTTTCTACTATCATCTTCACTATTGTCCTTGTAGGGCATATCTGTATTAGTGTCTAAACCCTTAATAGCCTAGTCATAGGCGAGACCTCCTTGCGTGGTATTTATAGACTATTCTTATTAAATAAACGTAGAAGATACTTCGTCCGCCTTAATAGTAGGTAAATTGCCGTTAACATAATCATCATTAAGGAGAGCGCTTAAGGCTTTATTGTTAACAGTAATATCTCTATAGCTGTTATAATTCTGCTGTAAGAAGTGTAGCCAACGCTAAACTACCTAACGCCGTACACGATAGTCATTCTAAAACTATCGGTCAACACGTTCATAATTATCACCAGAAGAACGGGGTGGCTTGAGGAGTATAATGTCAAGGTCTTGAGGTAGAAGAGGTAACGAACTAAAAATCTTCCTAACGTTACATAAAAAGTAGCAAATATGCCCTGTATATTTATATTGAGCACCTTGATGTTAGCGGACTTCTATGAAGATATGCACTCAAGCAATTAGTATCTCCTCTATAGTGGAAAGTTTCAGAAGCTTCTCAGGCTACGAGCCAGGGTCCATCTCATTATCATAGCCAAATAGGGGTACGAAATCAGGATCTTAAGAACTATCTTTGAGTCTTGAGTGCTTAGCCTCGTCTTTACGGCAAATAGAGCACTTTTCATCTACAAGCTTCATATCAAACCAGCGTTTATTACAAGTACTACAGGTCTCCATTACAGGCTTGTTAAGGCAGGTGTAAAACCTCTTAATTAGTTGTTAATCTATAGGGCTAAGGGCAGGGTTATTCAAGAAGATATTACTTAAAAGATCCATAACAGGGTCAGGTGGCGGCAGGTTATAAGATGGACCTATATCAGAAAGTGTGGATAGAGTGGAAAAAGGGAACTCATCAAGTGTAGTATCATGGGATGTGAATGTCGACTGTAAAGGCTAATTCAGCTTGGTATCCTAAGATACAGATATTAAGTCTAAAGACTAATTTGGCTCCGTATCCTGGGATAGAGAGGTTGACTAAAAAGACTAATTTAGCTCCTCCTGGCGTTTTATTAAAGATAAAATGAATGGTATAGGTGACACTTCGTTACCTGCCTAACGCTCGACACGGTATTGCCTCTAAACCTTAGCTCAAGCACGGCGGGCATTAGCTTAGGCTAGTGCATTATTGCTATCCAATTTACCTAGTAAATAACGAGGAGGACTGTGCTGCCGTTGTGGAAGTAAAGCACCGTGTAGTATAGTTAAAAAACTGTGTAGTATAGAAGGCGGAGCTAGGGGCACATAATATTGTATAAATATAACTACATTTAGCGAGAGGCGTCGCATAGGTATAACTACTTGTAGCAAGGGTGCAAAACAGCGGGAAGTAGAAGGTAGAGATAATGTGGCTTTGTGCTTATGCTATATATATAATTAGCCATAGAGGCCTTAATAGGTATAGGTGTATATACATATCGTGTATCAATATTCCTACAGCATAAGCACGTAGCTTTCTAAATACTATAGATTGTCTTATTAGTAGCAGCATCTTTAGGGTTACCACACTAGTTGCAAAGAGGAGGCAGATCCATTAGGAAAGTATTAGGCATAAAAGAAGTCACGTAAGAGAGGTATTAGTCAAGGCGTTAAAGTATTAGTCGTGCGAGAATTTTCAGTAAACTTTGGTATTCCTCCGGTGCGGAACAACCAGAACCCGATCACGTAAGGTCGTTTTTTCTAACCAATCAGAACGCGAGAAACCTTGGTGCTATCTTAGCGGACTTCTGAACCAAAAACCCCCCCATTTGAATAGAAGAAAGCTTCGCTACGCTCAGCAAAAAGAGAGGGATAATGTTATAAATAGTAATAGAAAGATAACTACACCTAAAGAGCTAAGGGAACTAGCGACGACAGCCAATAAAGCTCTTAAATAGAAACATATATTCGAATTAGAAAGAAAGAATTATAAGCAGGCATAGGACGCTTTAGCACAGGCTAAAGTACAGGCCAAAAAGTAAGAACAGAAATATAGAACCATGCTAGTAGATTAAGAGCAGGCAGGCACGTGAGTAGAGTAAAGTAAGGTAGTAAGAACTCTAATAAGCTCAAGTAAGCTTAAATAAGTCCTTAAATACTCTAATTACTTAGGCAGTATTTAGTCTACTGCGCAAAGGTATATAATATACGCATAAAGGATTTCCTATAAATATAAGGCATGAACTGGCTCTGAGATATTTTAGATTCTTCGTAGTTACTCTAAAATCGAAATCTTATCTCTAAGTTAAGACTTGAACTTGAGTGAAATAGTTTAATATTATCTTATTAAATCTATTATACACCCTCTTTCTACCTTATAATAAAGACTAAACTCTATCCTGTTAAACCTAGGGCTATCTATTCCAGATACGGAAAGAACTAAGAACTTATTAAGTAATTAGTTAGGGTAGAGTTACTAATGTAAAACATACTATTAAGTTAAGGCAACTCATAACAAAATTATTCTACTCTCTTTATATATTTCTTATTCTTAAGGCATTTTAAGCATTTATTTTATGTTTATTATATACTTAGGTTATTTAATTTCCTTTCGTTTCTTAAAGCAATTAATTGCTTATATAGTAGTATATATACTAAAATCTATTATTTATAATATAATATTTATTATTACTAAGTTCTATTTCTTTAATTTTGTTTTAAAAAGCTACTTTTTATTATTTTTATTTATAGATTTTATTAGAGTCTAGTATAATAGTAATTTGCTTTTTTAGTAATAGTTAAGATACCTTTTTTAACATGTTATATAAACCTAATAATATTTATTACTAGTAAATAAAGTTTTTTTAAGTTCTTAAGTTAAATAACTTAGCTTTTTATTTCTTTTTATTCTTTTTAAAAAACGTAGATTGTTCTCTAAACTTACTAGTATATACTTTCTACTATATACTAAGAAAGTACTATTTTTTTAGTAATAAGCTTTTACATTTAAGCTCTTTTTCTAAAGAATTATGTAAACATTTATAAACTTTTAAGTATAACTTATATTATACTAAATATATAATCTTATAACTTTTTCTATTTTTAGATATTTTAAGATTTTCTTTAATAAAACCTAGTAATAACATTAAGAGTAAGTCTTCTCACTTTTTTTTAAATAGCTTTTTTAATATATTTTTTTAATTTATTATCTTTCTTTTAAGAAGTTTAATAAGCTTTATATTTTCTTTAAGTTACTATTTATTTTAAGCTAGTTATTAATTATTTAATTAGTTATCAATTAATAATTAAAATTAAGTAATTAATTTTTAATAATTAATTTTAATAATACGTGGTATTAATTATTACATTTTAAGAAAATTTAGCCTTTTATTTTAACCTTATTTTTTGTAATACTATTTAAAATTTAATGTTTTAAATATTTTACTCTTTTAATATTTTTAGCTTTTAGCTATGCTTTTTTTTATGAAATTATATAATATACTTTTAAAAAGACTTACTTTAATTTATTACTTATAGCTAAAATTAATAGAATATTAATTACTATATATAATAGCTTTAGCTAATGTATTCTTTATTAATTTTAACACTACTATTTAAAGGTAAACTTTTTTTTAATATTATATATTTTTTATTACTATAGTTTTTATACTTATTTTAGCTTATTAGCTAAGTATATTTTCTTAGATTCTAAGTAATCTAATTAAACTTATTAAAATCTTAATCTTGAAAAGATTTCTTTTTATATAAAAAAAAAGTAAAAAAAGAAAAAACTTTTTTTAATAGTATTTCTAAAGCTTTTTAACCTTTTTTAATATTAATTTTTACTACTTTACCTTTTAATTCACGTGAATATACTTTGTATAATAATTTAAATAAAGAATAAAAGTAATAATATAAAAAGATTATTTATTTATTTTACTATAGTACTTATTAAAGGTTTTTTATTTCTTTTTAATCTAAAAATTAAACTCCATATTAGAAGTACATTTAGAAAGTACTTTTTTAAAATATTAAATAAAAATATTTATTATAAAAAGTATATAATTAATTATTATGTAGTTCTCTTGAGTTTTAAGAATTACTTAATAAAATAATTAAAGAAATATCTTAATTATATAAAAATAAATTTAATTCTCTAAAAAAAGATTTTTATAAAGTGTAATAAAATAGTTCTTTATATAGATATTAATTACTTCTACTTTTTAAATAGCTATAGCTAGTATTTAATACTAGCTATTCTATTTTATATAGTTATTAAATAGAATTATTTATTCTACTAAATTTTTAAACTTTTTTATATAACTAGTAGAACTATAAGTATATATAATAATATTATAAAACTTGCTAAGTAGTTTTATAGTTTAAAAAGTTATCTATTTCTTTATTTTGTTTTTTGTTTTTTCTTTTACTTTTTGTTTATTATATGACTTAAGTTACTCTATTTTAATTAAACTCTAAAATAGAAAGGCTTATATAGCTAAGTTAATAATATAGTTAATATAATAAATTTATTAATATATAAAAGCTTATTTAATTTCTTTTTCTTTTTAAAAATAAATGCTTATTTTATAACAAAAGGTGTCATTTAAAGTAGTAGTATTAGAAATAATAAAACTAATTTTTTATACAATTTTATAGTTTTAAAAAAACTAAAAAAAGAGTAGAAAATTATTTATTTTTACTATAATTTATAACTATACAAAATAAAAATAAAAATTTTAATAGTTTTTTATTACTTTACTTAATAAAGTAGGCGTAGATTTTAAGAAAAAGAAGCTAATTTAAAAAAGTCTAAATATTAAGTAAAAAGTAAATACTTAATAATACTAACTAAAGCTTTTTTTATATAAAATTTTTTTAAAATTACTATAATTTTTAAATTTTCTTTATAACTTTAAAGTGTATGTAGTAATATAGCCTTTTATTTCTAAATTAAAAACTTAATAAAATACGTAAAATTCTAGCTATTTAATAACATAAAAAAAAAGAATTTTGGATAATAATTAATAAAACTAATACTTTCTTAATAAAGTTTTTATTAAAAACTTTTTAAAGAATTTATATATTAAACTCTTATATTTAGCTTGTAGACATTACTCTAATATATAGTTATTAAAGTTAATTAAATACTGTTAATTAAATTAGGTTTAGAGTTAATTTAATTTTAATTTTATACTTATTCTTAAGATAAGATTAGAAATTATTACTAGTAAAAGTACTGTACAGTGAATTTATATAGTATTTATAGTAAAAAATATAGTTTCTTTCTTAATATTCTAGCTCTCTATTTTATGGCATATATATATAGGTTTATGTTTAAATAGCTAAGTATTTTCTAGTCTTTTTTAACTTAGTTTTAATTAAATCTTAAGTAGTTGAGGGTACAAAAGAAAATAAATCTACTTTAAAATTCATATATTATATAGTATTTAAAGTAAATAAAAAGTTTTATAAAGTAGTAAAATTTTTATATACACTAAGAATTATTAATAATCTTAATAATAAAATTATTAATAACTAGCTTAGTTTGTTCTTAAAGGGTTAATAGTAGCATTTCTATAAAATTTTATTAAAGTATATAAAAAGTTATAGCTTTAAGCTTTTTATAAAAGAATATAAATTAAGAAATAAAATAAAATAATAATTAGTATTAAAGTACCTTTTAGCTAGCTAGTTTAATAACTAATAAAATAATATTTTAGTAACTTTATATACTTCTAATTATATATACTAATATAGCTTTATTAGGAATCTATTTCTGTTTTCTTACTTTTTTAAATTCGGAATTCTTAAAATATAACGTATTTTACGGGCGAGCTGAATAAACGGGCGAGCTAAACACTTTACCAAGACCCTATCAAAGTACTATTATTTATAGTACTATTACCTAATAGTATTATTAGTTATAGTACTATTTTCATTACTGCTAGATTCTATAGTACTATTTTTATTAATTTTACATGTTTGAGCGTTATGCCTAATCCCACTACAGTTACTACAGCGCCTTTAAGTTAGTTTAGTTCTATCTACTCTTATCTTACTATAACCCTTCTTACTACTAGAACTTGTAGTAGTAGGGTTCTTAGTGGATTTATTCTAGCCAGCACTAAAGCTAAGTACTCCTTCTTTCTGGATACACTTTCTTTTATGCTGTTTCTGTTAAGATACGGTCTTATTAGCTGCTTTAAGCTTAGTAACGCGATCACGTATAAGTACTATCTCTTAAGCTATTGTGAGGGTGCTTTTGACAAGCTACTAGTACCCATTCTTTAAAGATAAGAAAGAGCTACCTAACTTATCAGTAATTAGCTTCATTTACGACCCAAATTCACAATAGTTCTTTAGGGTTTTTGACTGCCAGGTGACCTCTGTGTTGATAGGTAGTATAGGCGTGTGTAATTAAATATTAAGCTTTAATATCACCTCATCTAAGTCAAATGGAACTAGGCTAGCGTTTTGAAAGCTTTCTTGGACATTACTCTCAGTAATTAATGCGTTAAACGCGTCGCGGAAGGCTGGTAAGAACTCTAGTTTAATAATATAGTTAAATTAGTTATGCATTAGCTTCTTAACTTGGCGTCTATAGGCCCTCTTCAAAGGCCAAAAACAACCCACATCTAGTGGCTGTAGGATGTGTGATGAGTGTGCCGGCATACATAGAGTGATAATCTTATTCTCCTTACAGTATTCTGTAAATGCGAGAGAGTTGTGGCTCTTATGGCTGTTAATAATTAACAAACAGTATGCACTAACACTACGCTTCTTTGTATACTCATTAAAGTGCTTCAACCATGCGAGACCAAGCTTATTAGTTGTCTAGCCATTATTAGAGACACCAAATTGCCATTAACGCGGTATACTGAGTTCCTGGTACCAGACAGAAAGGTGATTCTTACCCTTGTAGATAATAAAGGGTAGAATCACGTACCCTAGTGCGCTAATAGCCAGGATTATTATAACCTACTCATAATTACCTAGCTAGAGAGCCTTTAGTCAATGCCGTCTCTTAGAGCCTGTAATAACCTTCTGCTGAGTTATTATGCCCATCTGGAAGCCGGATTCGTCAAAGTTGTAGGTGTCTTTATTCTGTATACCGTACTTGGCCTTCACGTTACGTATAAGGTCGAACTAGCTTTATATAATCGCTGGTTCTTCCTGTTTATAACGCTGATAATTAAGCTTCTGATTGTACTTCGTTTGAATCCCTGGCGTACGCTTAACGAAGGTGTGTGGCCAATTCATGCCTACTAGGCTTATCCCTTGCTTAGCTAGGAGTTTGTTGGCCATCACTCAAACAGCATTGAGCGGAGGGGCAAATTCTCTTGAATCTAGCTTAAGAATGTACTTCTTTATCGCCTCCTCTTCAGAAACCGTAAGCTTTATCGAATTGGGTGTGGTATTGTGTTGTGAGGTGATTCCGTCGCGTCGCATCTTTAGGCTCGTGAGGGGTACATTATAGATGCGTGCAGCGTTTCAGAGGCCGTAGATTTGGCCTAAATCAAGAGCCTGGATAGTAAGCTGTATTCTAGCTTCTTGAGAAATCGATTTTAGGTTGGTGGGTGGCATAATAGTACTGTGGATTAGAGTAGTATTAGGGTCTTGGTAAAGTGTTTAGCTCGCCTGTTTGTTCAGCTCGCCCGTTTGTTCAGCTCGCCCGTAAAATACGTTATAGAACTATTATAGTTATTAGTTAAACTTATTACAGTTAGTAATAAATAAAGGGTTATTATAAGTAATAATTATAAATAGAAAATAGTAAACTAACTAAAAGAAGATTACTAAGTATTAGTAAAAAAATATATATAAGAATTTAATACTAAAAGAAAAATACAGTAAATACTTTAAAAAAACTAAGTAAAAAATAAAGCTTTTAGCTAATATTATTAAAGTAATTAATAAAACTAATAGTAAAAAAGACACGTAATATCTTATATATATAGTTATATAATAAATAAATATAATAAATAGTAATAAGAACTTAGCACACTTATTAAAGCTTATTACTTAGTAAATTATAAATAAAAGATTTACTATATAAAAAGCGTTTTTTTTAGCTTTTAAATAGTTTTCTTTTTTATATTTATTACTTCTTTTTAGAGTAACTCTCTAGAATTCGTTATACAATAAATTAGTTAGACTATTACTTATTATATCTTTATATTATTAGAATAATTATATAAGTAAGTTACTATATAACTTTATAAACTACTAAAATATCTAACACAATATATATATATATACTTTTTACGTTAAAGAAATCTATATATTATTTTTTATAGTATAATAATAAAGACTATATAATATACTATTATATAAAGACCTTAAGTATATAAAAGCTGTAGCCCGTTTTATAATACTATAAATATTTATAAGTTATATAAGTTATATATAATAATAATAGACTTAAGTAGTTTAATCTTAGTACTAGTATTATTTATAGTCTAAATTATATAGTAACAACAGTAGCAGATTCTAAAGCTATAATAAATAATTATAAAATTAAAATACTAAGTTAATATAAAAGTCTATATATTAAGTATTAAAGTATAATTGTTAAAAAAATTTAATAGAATATGTAAATAATTTAAAGACTTCTTAACAAAAATAGAAATATACACTTGCTTTAATAAAAACATTTTTTTTAAGAATTAAAATAGAATTCTTATAACTAGTATGAATATAGAAAGTAAAACTATAAATTAATTTAAGCTCTTAGCTAGAAATTATATAAATAAGAAAACTAAAGAAATTAAAATAACTAATAAAATAAAAGTAGTTTTCTAAAGTTATAATAACTTTAAAACCTAGATAACTATAGTTTTTAGAGAAATTAATAAAAAAAGGACTATAAAATATAAAATATAAAATCTTAAATAAATAAAGTTAGTTTTAGTATATATTATAGAATTTTACTAATTATAGTTATAAATTAACTAAGATAACGCGATATTAATGGCAGCTTATTATACTAAACTTAAAAATTATATTAAAAATAAGCTAGCTAAAAGAAATTAACTAAATAACTTTTACACTCTTATAAAATCTACTATACATATTAATAACTAGTAGTATAAGTAAAAACTAAAGTATAAAAAAGGTTAAATACTAACTATAGAAAAAAAAAACGTTAATATAATAAAATTAGGCTTATAATAAAATAGATTTTAATAAGATCTAAATAAAGAAATCTAAATTATAGAAAAAGTAAAAAGAAAATAGCTTATAACTTAAGAATATAGAAAACAACTTAATAAGAAAGCATGTCTAAAATATAGTAATATTAAATACTTTATAAAAAAATTTCTAAATAAGAGGTTAAAAATTATAATAATTAGAATAAAATCTAAGCTTATAAAATAAAACTTATAGTAAGAAAAAACCTTATTAGTTAAAGTTATTAATAAAAGACTTAATATTAATTAATACTAAATCTATAGATTTATAAGATATTATAAAAAGAATTATAAAAAATAGTATTAAAAAACAAAACGCGAACTTATAAGCAGCTAGTAATAATTAAAAAAAGTATTATAAAAAGTAGTTAAAAAATAACACTATATAGTAAGCACAAAAGCAGAGAACTTTATACTTTAAGAAATTAATAAAAAATAGTAGTTATTCTAAAAAATTTAATCTTTAATATATAAAGCTTTTAGACTTTTAATAATAACTATTTAATAGTAGCTAAATAAAAATAAATGCTAAATCTATAAATTAGACCAACATTTTAAATTTAAGTATAAAACTAAGTATTAGGAAATAATATTAGACAAAGGGTTCTACAAATTAAAAAACTAAATTACTAAAATAATATTTTTATAACATAATAGTCTTACAAAAAAAGTAGTATTATAGATTTTTATAAAAATTTAATAAAGGAAACTGTATATTCTCTAGAACTAAAAAGTAGAATTAACTTAAAAATAAGAAACTAAGCTAGAGTGTAAAAATAATAAATATAATAAAATAAAAATATTTTTATCTATTATATAAATTAAAAACACTAATATCTTTTAAGAATTAAAAAATTAGAAATGCTGGATTTATAAGTTAGTTAACTATATAGAAAAAGCATATATATAAGTAATATATCTAATTTAAATAAAAAAACTAAAAGAATAAAAAGCATATAAAAAAGTAGTAAGAAAATAGAGACTAAATAAATAAATTCTAAAAACTCTAAACACTATAATTAATATAGAAAATAAAAACAGTTAGTAAGTCTACTAATACAGATAATAATATTAAAAGAAATATATATTAGAATGCAGATACTATAGAAAAAAGAGAAGAAAAGTTAAATAGTAAGATTTTAACCTATATTACCTAAAACTCTTTTATAAGAAATATTTTCTAAAATGTAAATATTTAATATATGGAAATAAAGCTAAATAAGAGTATAATAGACTATTATATTTAGTATACTACTATAACTACTACTTTATACATATTAAAAGGGAGTACTTTAACTTAAAAAACAAGAATTAGAAATATAGCGTGTATAATTCTATATTAAAAAACTAAACAGCTACTAGTAAAAAGCCTAAGCTAGTAATATAACTATTAAAGCTTTTAAATTATAATAAGTATAATAAGAACTATAACTATTTTTATAAGTGAGTGGGTATCCTAAGTGAGTGGGCACTTTAAAAACTCACTAAAAATTCAAGAATTCGCACCTCAATATCTCAACAACCACATTATAATAAATTCTAAAAATTTAATAGGCCATTTATAGTGCTTCTAAAAAGAGAGTATTAAACTCTTAAATGCTAGAAATTAGTAGTAAACTAGATATTTAAGAAAAGGTAAATATTTAACAATTTAGGGGCCAAAAACCTCCTATCTTAATAGCTATTAATTATTAGATCTTAAAAATTAAAAAACCTCTATTTCTAAGCACTATAAATAACCTATTAAATTTTTAGAATTTATTATAATGTGGTTGTTGAGATATTGAGGTGCAAATTCTTGAATTTTTAGTGAGTTTTTAAAATACCCACTCGCTTAAGGTATCCACTCACTTATGAAAATAGTTATCTTTATTTTAATATAAAAGTAAATAGAAAATCTTTAAAAATACTAGTAAATAATAAAGTAGATAAAACATTTATTTTAAATTAATAAATTAAATAAAATAATATATTATACTAAAAAAAGGCGTATTTAGTAAGAGTGAGATAAGTAGATTATAGTATAATAACCTTTAAAAAGAATTTAATTAACTTAGAGACTATAGTAATAGAGCTAAAAGCAATAGGCTATAAAAATATTTATTATATTAATATTCTAAATATAAAAAAACTAGATATAATTTTAAGATAAAATTAACTCTTATTACATAATCCAACAATAGATTAGTAATAAAAAACTATTTAATAGAATAATTTTATAAGAAAAGTAACATAAATATAGAAACTAGATATAAAAGAAAAATACTCTAAAATAAAGAAAATCTTATATAAGGCTATACAACAAATACAGAAAAAATAACTATAAAATATTAAAATAGTATAAATCTAGAAATAAGCTTTAAATACTATAGAAGCCTAAATATCTTAAAAATATAAGAAATTTATATATCTATTTAGCAGAAAGAAGGAAAATACACTTCTAAATTATTAACCTTAGAACTATAAAATACTAGTTAAAGATAAGAAAGAGCTTAAACTAAAATTAATATATTCTTTATTATAAATACAACAGAAAAAATTAAAGTAGTATATTTAAAAAAAAAAATTAAGAAAAAATATATACAATTAAGTAAAAGCCTAATAGCTTTACTAATGTTATTTATACTTAAGAAAAATAAGAAACTATAATTATATATAGATTTTAGATAACTAAATTAAGCTATAATAAAAAATTAATACTTATTACTATTAATTTAGAAGTTAATAAATAGACTCTAAAGGATTTAATAATTTAGTTTATTTAATATCTGCAAAAGATACTATAGGATTTGAATTAAAAAAATACAAATAGTTAATAGTATTTAAAATAAGATATGGATTCTTTAAGTATTATATTATATTATTAAAATTAATAAACATGCTAGTAACTTTCTAGGTAGTTATTAATTATATATTTTATAAATACTTAAACGTATTTATAATAGCGTACTTAGATAATATATTAGTGTATATAAATAGAACACTTAAAAAGCATAAAATATACGTTAAAAAGGTCTTAAAAAAGCTTTAAGAATATAATTTTCTTATTTAGCCAGAAAAATATAAATTCCACGTTATAAAAATAGAGTTTCTAGAATTTATTATTTTAAGAGAAGAAATCTTAGTAGATTTAAGAAAGTTAATAGAAATACATAACTAGCTAATATTAATAATAGTAAAGAAAGTATAGTTTTTCTTAGAATTTATAAATTTCTATAGAAAGTTTATAAAAAAAATACTCAAAAATCACGACACTTTTAACAGAGTTAATTAAGAAAGATAATAAATTTAGTTAAGAGCAAAAATAGTAATTGTTATGAGTTGCCTTAACTTAACAGTACGTTTTGCATTAGTAACTCTACCCTAACTGATCACTTAACAAGTTCTCAGTCCTTTCCGTATCTGGAACAGATAGCCCTAGGTTTAACAGGATAGAGTTTGGTCTTTGTCGCAAGATAGGAAGAGGGTGTATAATAGATTCAATAAGATAGTGTCAAACTATTTCACTCAAGTTCAAATCTCAACTTAGAGAGAAGATCTCGATTTTAGAGTAACTATGAAGAATCCAAAATATCCCTGAGCTATTCCACGTCTCATATTTATAGGAAATCCCTCGTGCGTACATTGTATACCTGTCGGCAGTATGTTAGATACTGTTAGAGGGTGTTAGAGATGTTAGAGCCTCTGGCTTCTTCTGACACCTCTGTCTGCCAAGTCCTGCTTGGTCACGTGCGTGACTGCTCCCAATCCTGTGGCATGGTTCCGTATTTCTGTCCTCGCTTCTTGGCTTGAACCTTGGCCTGTGCCAGTGCGTCCCGTGTCTGCTTACAGTTCTTCCTTTCCAGCTCGAACATACGTTTCCATTCTAGAGCTTTATTGGCTGTTGTTGCTAATTCCCTCAGCTCTTCAGGTACAGCTGCCTTACTGTTACCGTCCGTAACATTATCCCCCTCCTCTAATTCTTCGTCCTGGAAGATAGTTTCTTTCTTCTATAAGCAGTATAAAGGCAGCAGGTCTTCCGCTCTGTGTTCCAGGCTGTAAGACCCTTGACTCCCTTTCCTCCCTGCCTAGCTTCCCAACGATGACACGTCCTGAGTCGTCTCTAATATGTGCTTGCCGCTTAGCTTCTCAGATCCGCAACGAACCCTGTCACATGCTGACACCCTGCTCGAATTGTTCCCGTTGAGGCGATGACTGCCTTGTGAATTTGAGTTCTGGTTGTTGTTCTGCTTGCAATGATTGTAATGTGAAATGCGATCTGATTGTTTTGCAGCTGGAATGGGATCATATTGATCACGATAAGGAAAAACTTCGTCGCCAGCTTGAAAAGGCCGAGGAAGATACCCTAGAGGCCTGTTCTTGCGCCCTTCGACTCCGTCGTGAGCTCACAAAGGTTGATTCTAAAGAGAAGGAGATGTTTGATCGAGAGATGGCCTCAATTCGTGAAGTCCAGGCTCTTGAAGAGGAAGAAGCTTGTTCTTGAGGTTGAGAAGTTCGTACACTGCAACCTGCAGTGTCTGGTGCCGCTTCGCCTTTCTTCTCTGGTTTTGAGTGGAATGTCCTGCATTCTCTCTATGCTTTGGACTCTGCCTTGGAGCAAGCCTTTTCCGCTCTCTCTGGTGATACTAGTCAATCAGCTCTAAACTATTCTTTAAGTTCCTGATTGGTTCCTAGGTGTTGTTCTTAGGTCTGTAGTTCTTCTATCTAACTAAGTATTTCCACTAACGCCCAAATCGTTAGTAGTCTAAAATTTATTAGACTTCGTACTCGGTACGATCTTCCTTGAGCTTGAGTTTTGTCTGAAGTTTGGCGTTGTGTAGTGCTGGTTCTAATTTAGAGACATAAAAAACTAGGTAAATCCTTATATCCTTAGGTAACTATAGTTTATAATTCATAAATCCTATTTGTCTTTTAACCTTAAATAGTCCTAATTTGATGTGATCTAGTTTTCATGATGGTCGCTTTATTTCTAAATTTTCCTTTTTTAAGAAAACCTTATCTCCCTCCCTAAAGGTTGGTCCCTTAACCTTAGATTTGTCTTTAACTTACTTACTAAGATTGCTCTTATAGGTGATTTTCTATACAATTTCTTTATACAGTATCTGTAAGTCTTTGACTTTCTTTCTTATAGACTCTAATACTTTGTCCAGTGTTCACGGTTCTTAATAAGCTGTAGACTTATAACCGTAATTCGCATAGAATAGTAATTTCCCTGTAGTTGATGACTTTGCAGAGTTGTATGCAAACTCAGCTATTAGTAGTAAGTTAATCTAGTTATCTTATAGTTCATTAACGTACATCTGTAAGTATTATTCTAATGTTTAATTTATCCATTCTGTTTGTCTATCTATTTGTGGGTGAAATGCTATTAAGAGGCGGTGCTCAGCCTCTAGCCGTCCTATAAACATTTTCCAGAATATTAATATAAATAACTTGTCTTGGTCTATAATAAATTCTCGTAGCATTCCGTGTTATGCAATTAGTATTTTAATTAATAATAATGCTAGTTTATTTGCTTTTATTTCCGTATGGGTTGGTTCAAAGTAAGCGTACTTTATTAGTCTATTAATAATAACCAATATCATGTCATACTATTAACCTATTAAGGTAGTAATTATTAGTATTTCCGTGATAAAGTCTATTGTGACTGATTCTTATAGTCTGTTTAGTGAAGGTATTAGTTGCATAAGTCTGTACTCCTTATATCTTAATACTTTATTCTTTTTACAGTTAATATATTCTAAAAGAATTTTCCTAACCTTACTTTAAATTCCTAGAATCTAAAAGTGTCTGTTAATCCGTTCTACAGTCTTCTTAACTCCCTAATATTCATGTATTTTAGCTGAATGTTGGTTTTTGATTAGCTCTATCTATAATTCATCTAGTACATAAATCATTTCTTAGTCCAAATTCTAAAGTAGTTATCTATTATTAAATTTCCTTATTTGTTTTTCCCAGGTATTTTCGACAATGACTACTGATTTAACATCTATTTATAAGCTTTCCAGGGATCTGTCTTGTCTTTACTTGAGTATTATATTATATATTTCTAGTATATCCCTTATATGGTCTGCTTATTGACTAAGTGCGTCAGCCACTATGTTTTCTTTTCCTAATTTATAAAGTATCTAGAAATTGAAAGTTGATAGTATCTCCTACCATCTAACTTATCATTAATTTAGCTTCTTTATTATTGTAAATGCCGTTAGATTCTTGTGATTTGAATATATAACAATCTGTTACTTAGCTCCTTCTAAGTAATGTTTCCATTTCTCAAATACTTAAACTATTACTAATAGTTTCTTATTATAAATATCGTAGTTCAACTCGGCAGTTATAAGTTTATAAGATAAAAAGTCTACTAAGTGCTTCTGTTTATTATCTTATGTTTATAAGAGAATAGCTCCTATAGCTCTATCTAATGCGTCTATATATATCTTTATTTAAAGTCCTAAATTAAACATTTTCAATATTAGTGGTTCCTTGAATTTTTCTTTTAACTTTTTAAAGGATTCGTTCTATTTTCTTGTCTACTTAAATTATTAATCTTTCTTAAGCAATTCTGTTAATGGTGCTGTAATTCTTAAATAGCCCTTAATAAATTACCTGCAGAATCCCGTGAATCTGAGAAAAGAATAAACTTCTTTCGCGTTTATTAGTGTTAGCTATAATAGAACATCTTTAGCTTTATCCAGGTCAACTGCTATCCCATCTCTAGATATAATATATCCTAGAAACTTAACTTCTTTCCTGTGGAATATATATTTCTCTGTCTAAATATATAAGTTATACTCCTTAAGCTTCCGTAATACTTTCTTAATATACTTAATATATTCGTCTAGCGTCCCATTCATGTATACTAGAACATTATTAAAATATACTAGTATAAAAACGTCTAGATATTCCCTTAGAATATGATTAATAATGGCTTAGAATGTTACTAATGCGTTGGTGAGTTCTATAGGTATAACTATATATTTATATAATCTATAGCTTATTTTAAAAGCTGTTAGCCATTCGTGCCCTTCAGCTATTTATATTTAATAGTATCTATTCTTAATATTAAATAGACTAAACCATTTAGCTCCTCTTAGTTTATACATGAGTTCTAATATTAGGGGTATTAGATAACAATTTTTAACTATTACTTCGTTTAATTATTAGTAATCTACGTAGAGTTATAGTTTTCTGTTCTTCTTTAGTATAAATAGTGCTGGTGATGTAACTTTGCTTTTACTTTCCCTTAAATATCCCTTTTTAATATTAGTATTCAAGTATTATTATAACTTTTCTTGTTGTTTAATAGATATCTGATATAATGGTGCTAGTCTCGGTTTTTCTCTTTCTTTAAGTATAATTCTACAGTCCTAATCCTTGTGTTCTGGTATTTAGTTTTCTTATTCTTCTGTAAACCATTTCCTAAATTCCTTCTGGTATTCGTTTGGCATAATAAACGTAGTATTATAAAGAGTTACTTTCTTTATCTATATTATAGCTTTTATTTATCTATAGTAGTTCTTCCTAATCCCTATAAACTTTATTCTCTAATTAATTAGTAGATTCCATCATGCTAGCTAGTCCTATCCTAGTATAAAATCCTTACTATCTAAATTCATAATCTTAATGCGGCAGTTATCTGTGTAACCTGCTATCTTAATAGTTACATTCTCTATTTCGAGATTAATTAGATCTTTTCTAAATGTTACTGGATTATTGTCTACGCGTACTACTCTTACAGGTTCGTCTAAAACTTTAGTTAAAATATAGTACCTCTATATCTACTTATTTAATATAAGTGTTTTACTAGCCCTGCTGTTTATAAGTACTTGTATCTAAAAGCTATCAATACATACGTCTACGTATAGCTTGTTCTTATGTTTTCGTTTAAATCGTGTGTAGTTAAGTGCTAACTCCCGTGTTTTAACCTTAAATTAGCTCTCTAGCAGTATAGTCATTACTCACTAGCCTTCTAGTTTTTTGTCTATAATATAATTCTAACCGTTAATTACTTCTTTGGTGTTTCTTTCTTGAGTTTATGGATAGGGCATCACTAGAGTTAGCATTCTTCCTTTAGTAATAATTTATATTCCCTTTTGGCTTCTTCTCCATAATCTCGGCACTTCTATCCTAAGAAACATTCCTTTATTATTAACTTGGCATGTAATTCTGTGGCTACCCATCCATCTTAGCGGTGTTCGGCCTAGTGATATTGGCATTCTAGTTGGTACTTATTCTAGTCCAACTGTTTGTGTTTCTCTGTCTTTAGGTCTTAAAGTTCTTTTTTAGAATCCGTGTAAATTAGCTCTTGTTCTGTGTTAAGCTCCTGCTTTTATGCTATCTATTTCAACACTTATTTTGTCTTTAGTCTCTCAACCCTTATTATGTAAGCTGCCTATTTGTAGTTTTCTCTAGTATGTATCTTTTCTCCATATATCTAGCACTTCTTTCGCATAGATCTTTCAGCGGCATTGTTATCCTGTACCCATAGTATTAGTAGAGTAGGTTTCTTATTAGATTTCTTATTCCAATCCTATCCTAGTTTAGGGTGTCCTACGGGGTGATAATAAGTCACATGGCTTATAAGTGGTATTAGTTCTTATCTGTGAATCTCGTTTATCCATATGGTTAACTTTTATCTACTGAGTTCTCTATGTTACTTGTTACCAGCTACTTATAACACTTATCAGTACTTGTGCATCCTATCTCCTAGAGTAACCTCCTAGTGTTTGGTAACATAATGTTCCCTTATGTAATGTTCTGATCTGCAGATCCAGTAATGTCTCCAGCTTACTTGCTATTGGATTGTGGTAGACATTAATTTCTTACCTTCCATAGTCTCTGAATTCTGTTGCTGTCTGAATTTCTGGTCTTCTGCCTTAAAGGGTCCTCCCTTTTGCTGAATTATCTCATAGAATTAATTGGCTTCTTCCAGGGAGCTAGCCTGATGTTATCTGATAGCAGCTTCTTATATAGTGGTAATTATATCACTAGCTGGTGTTGCTAGATGATCCTTGACCTGCTAATATGGTAGTTCGCATTCTTATCCGAGATGTGTATGGTTCCCATAAATCCAGCATCGTTCTTTCTGGATTCGTTGTATTATGGTTTTCATTGTTATCTGGTCCTTGGCTGGTTCCACTTGGACCATGGCAATCGTGATTGGTGCCTTGGTCTGGACATAAGCCTGTTTAACATCCACTCTTTATTGCTTGCATTCTTTGATAAAGTGTCCTTGTTTTCCGCATCTGAGGCATGCCTTGCGTGCATATTGGTCTATTCGTTCTTTGGCACGTTTATCTTGTTTCTTCCTGTCAATCCATGTATTCTTGACTGATACCTGATTAATTTCCATTGCATTATAGGTTCGAGTATCTTTCCTATTCCTTCGTGGTGCATGGATCATTGGTCTAGCGTTGTTCTTCTTTTCTTGCTCCCTCTGGTACTGATAGTTGTCAATGGTCACCGCTTGTTCGATGATTCCCAGAAGTGTGCTAGGTTGTTTTCCTTGTGAAATCTCATCCTTAATCCTGTCCTTCAGTCCTGTATAGTACATCATAACTAATGGTTGGTCTGCCCAATTAAGTTGTGATTGGATCTGCTTGAACTCCGCTGTGTAGTTGGCTGCTGATGTTCGTTGTTTGAGTCTTTAAAGCTTCTGGATTGCCTCCGTTTCTTCGTTGATTTCGCTGAAGACTACAATCAACTCTTTCTTGAACGTCTTATAGTTCTCAAAAGTTCTTTTGATATCGTTGTTGCAGTTCGCAAGTCCCGCCGATCCCAAGTTAGGGTCTCCTTTAGCCAAATAGTTCTTTGCGAGTGGTTCAAACCATTTCATGGCCCTTCCTGTTATGTTCATGCTGGCTGCCAGGATTCGATCTTGGTTAGTCGTGAATGAGGCTTGATTGAACCGACAGTACAGGTCTATTGCGGCCATAAACGTCTTGAGTTCGTCCCGATTTCTGTTGAATTTAGAGGGTGGTTGGATCTTTGCAATCCCTCCTCTTTTGTTCTTTGCTGCTTTGACTTGTTGCTGCATGCTGATCATGGCATCGCGTAACTTCATGATAGCTGCTTCTTATTCCTGAACGATCTGTTGTGCGCTCTTGGTTCCTCCTGATGTACTTCTAGTAGTAGATAAAGGTCCTGCCATGACTTCTTCTTCGCTGCTACTGTCGCTTGATGAGTAAAGTTCTTGTTCGTCCTTGTAGTGGGTCGTCATAGACCGTAACCAGAAATTCGTTTATTGGAATCAATCCAACGTCCTCTTCTACGCTTTGAAAGGGTAGTTATAATGTTATGAGTTGTCTTAACTTAACAGTACGTTTTGCGTTAGCAACTCTGCCCTGACTGATCACTTAACAAGTTCTCAGCCCTTTCCGTATCTGGAACAGATAGCCCTAGGTTTAACAGGATAGAGTTTAGTCTTTGTCGCAAGGTAGGAAGAGGGTGTATAATAGATTCAATAAGATAGTGTCAAACTATTTCACTCAAGTTCAAATCTCAACTTAGAGAGAAGATCTCGATTTTAGAGTAACTATGAAGAATCCAAAATATCCCTGAGCCGTTCCACGTCTTATATTTATAGGAAATCCCTCGTGCGTACATTGTATACCTGTCGGCAGTATGTTAGATACTGTCAGAGGGTGTTAGAGATGTCAGAGCCTCTGGCTTCTTCTGATACCTCTGTCTGCCAAGTCCTGCTTGGTCACGTGCATGACTGCTCCCAATCCTGTGGCATGGTTTCGTATTTCTGTCCTCGCTTCTTGGCTCGAACCTTGGCCTGTGCCAGTGCGTCCCGTGCCCGCTTACAGTTCTTCCTTTCCAGCTCAAACATACGTTTCTATTCTAGAGCTTCATTGGCTGTTGTTGCCAATTCCCTTAGCTCTTCAGGTGCAGCTGCCTTACTGTTACCGTCCGTAACAGTAATAAGTATTTATAAAACTTAAAAACAAGTTTATTTAGGTACTAATATTAAAAATGTTTAACCTAAAATTATTAATTATACTAGAAATAGATATATTTAATTGTGTGATAAAAGTAATCTATAGTTAATAATATAATAATAAATATTTCTATTCTATAAACTATTTATTAAAGAAACTTATAAGAACTAAGTTACACTATAACGTTTATAATAAAAAGCTATTAGTAGTAGTAATAGTATTTAAAAAATAGCAAATTTATCTTAAAAAAGTTAAGTATTAAGGAGAGGTTTTTTTAGATTATAAGAATTTAATAAGCTTTATTACTATAAAAAAGTTAAATAAAAAATAAATATACTAGTTAGAAATACTAGCTATCTATAATTTTAAGATATTTTACTAAAAAGAATTAGAAAACAGAGTAGTAAATGCACTTAGCTAATAACTAAATTATATAAAATAACATAAACTAATACTAAGTACAGTATTATTAATAAAATTAAATAAATCTATAAACTATAATTAACTAAAGATTGTAATAGTTACAAGAATTTAAAAATACTAGATTAAGAAAATAAGAGAGGTTAAGTAATAATAACTTTAAAACCTAAAACTAGAACTTTAGTATGTAAATAAACTTATTTATGTGCTAAAAGAGTTATATAAAGAATTAATTAAAAAGAATTATAAAGCTATTATATATAAATACTAAAGAGTACAAAAGACCATAAAGTAAATCTCTAGGAATTTCTATATTAAAGAGTTAAAATAGAAAGTAAAGAAAGTAATTAAAGTTTACCTAAAATATAAAAAAAATAAACTAGTATAATATAAGCTTTATAGACTTTTATAACTACTAAAAGTACTAAAATAACTATAGTAGTTAGTTTTAATAGACTTTATTATAGAACTACTATTATCTAAGAAACTAGAAAATAAATAAGAGTATAACGCTATATTAGTAATTATAAAGAAATTAACTAAATACATATATTTTAAGCTAATGGTTATGGATTTATTAGCTAAAGAACTAGTATATAAAGTTCTAAAGATAATAGTTTTAAAACACAAGTTACCTAAAAAGTTTATTACTAATTAATATAAATTATTTATATTATATTTTTAGAAAATCTTATTAGCTAGATTAGAGTCAAAAAACAAGCTCTTAATAAGCTTTTATTTTTAAATAGATAGGTAAATAAAGCACATAAATTAAACTCTAAAATAATATTTAAGAATATATATTAATTACTTTTAAAAGAATTAAGTTAAGTTATTTTCTTTAGTATAATTTACTTATAATAATATAAAATCATTTATAACTAATATATTACTATTCTCTACTAATTACAGGTATAAGCTAACTACTTATAGGAAACTATATAATTTAAAAAATAAATTACTTTAAACCTAAAATAAAGTTAAATAGCTATAAAACTTATATAATAATTTTAGTAAAACTATTACCTTATAGAACTTATAAACTATAGAAAGTGTTAATAAGTTAAGAGTTAAAAAATTAACTCTTAAAAAGAAAAATAAAGTTTTCTTACTATATAAAAATTTAAAAACTAAATAACTAAGTAAAAAACTAGACCACGTTTGAATTAAACTATTTAAAATTAATAAAGTTATTAAATTAGTTAATTATAAATTAAGACTACTATAAAATATAAGAATTTATTTAGTAGTTTATATATTATTACTTAAACTAGTACTATTAGACGTGCTAATAGTAATAGATATAAATATAAAACTATACTAACTAAAGTATAAAGTTAAAAAAAATCTAAGAACTATAATAATTTAAATATTAGTAAAAATACCTAGTTAAATAAAGAAACTATAGACCGAAAGAAAATACCTAAGAACCTATTAAAAACTTAAAGTAATATTTTAAGATAAGTAACTAATTTAATTTAGAGAATTTAATAGTATTAAATTTTAAATAGAAGTCTACACGGCTTCCTAATTAAAGGAAATTAATAAAGAGAAATTAGTAAAAGCAATAAATAAAAATATTATAAATTATAATAATTTAAAGATTTTTTATCTTTTTTTTTTAGATTTTATATTTTTTTAATTAAAGTAAGCTTATAGGTAAACAGCTCACGCTTATAACTATTAACTAAAATAAATTACTTTTAAAGCTATTATTTATAGGCTTTAGTTTTAAGAATAGTGTTCTTAGCTATCTCTAGTTAATTATAAAAACATTAACGTTTAATAAAAGACTTATTAAACTTTTATTAAGAAACTACTAGATTATACTTATAGTTTTAAGAAATATATTTAGAGTAATAGCTAGATAAGAAATTTATAAAGTAATAAAAATTCTTTTTTTTACATAGACTACATGAAGTTAGCATGGAATAATTATAATTCTAAATTAATTTTATAAAATAATAATTATAAATAGTTAATAACTTAACCTTAGGCATTATTAGGAATAAAAAAGAAAAGAAATTTTAGAAGTATATATAATACCACTAGGGGAACTAGCTTTTCTTATATTTAAAACCTAAAATAAAAAAAAATTTTAAGCCAAAAATATAAAGAGAGAGTAAGTATTATAGTTAGTAATAAAAAAAAATTATTATAGGTAATAATTATAGATAAGAGGTAATAAACTAACTAAAAGAAAATTACTAAGTATTAGTAAAAAAACACGTATAAAAACTTAATACTAAAAGAAAAATAAAGTAAACACTTTAGAAAGCTAAACAAAAAATAAAGCTTCTAATTAATATTATTAAAATAATTAATAAAACTAATAGTAAAGAAGACATGTAATGTTTTATATATATAGTTATATAATAAATAAATATAATAAATAGTAATAAAAACTTAGCACACTTATTAGAGCTTATTATTTAGTAAATTATAAATAAAGAATTTACTATATAAAAAGCATTTTTTTTTGCTTTTAGATAGTTTTTTTTTTTTATACTTATCACTCCTTTTCTAAGCAACTCTCTGGAATTCGTTATGTAATAAATTAGTTAGACTATTACTTATTATATCTTTATATTATTAGAACAATTATGTAAGTAAGTTATTATATAATTTTATAAACTATTAAAGTATTTAATATAGTATGTATACATACTCTCTACGTTAAAGAGACTTATATATTATCTTTTATAGTATAATAATAAAAGCTACGTAATATATTATTATATAAAAACTTTAGATATATAGAAGCTATAGCCTGTCCTATAATAGAACTAAAAAGCCTTTTTAAAACTTTCTTATAATATAATATTATTATGCCTAGTTATCTGGATAGGTACTTTTCTATTTATAAAATAAATTAATAAAAGATTTTATAGAACTTCTTAAAAAGCTAGATACTATTACAATTCACTTAGCTATAGAGAAGCTATTTTTAGTTTTATTTAGTTAATATTATTACTTTTTATATAGCTATAATTAAGTAGATTTTAATTTCTAATATAAATTATTAAACGCAGCTAGAATCCTAGATAGTTTAGAAAAAAAAAAAAAGTATATTATAATAAAAATATAGTTTAGACTAAGTAGACTTGAAGAAAAGATAGTATATATTATAAATTACTAACTTACTAATATAATATTATACTAGTAACTAGTTATTTAACTAATTATATAATATTAATTAGTTCTCTTACTTTTAGATTAGATAGCTTATTAGACTTAATAAATAAGAGATTTAGCTTAGTTAAGATAAAAAGAAGCAATATAGTAAGTTAAGATTTAATAGAATAGTATTAAACTATTTCACTTAAGGTATGAATCTTAATTTTAGAGTAACTATAAAGAATTAAAAGTAATCGTGAACCGTCTAATGCCTCATACTTATAGCTGATCCTCCGTACGTACATTGCATACTTGTTGGCAGTATATTAGATACTGCCAGAGGCTGTTAGAGATATCAGAGCCTCTAGCTTCCTCTGACACCTCTGGCTGCCAAGCCTCTATGTCATGTGACAGGATGCTCCGAATCTCCCCATATGGTTCCGTATCTCTGTCCTCGCTTCTTGGCCCGCATCTTGGCCTGTGCCAATGCGTCTCGCGCTCGCTTGCAGTTCTTCCTTTCAAGCTCGAACATACGTTTCCATTCCAGAGCTTCATTGGCCGTTGCCGCCAATTCCCTCAGCTCTTCGGGTGCAGTTGCCTTCTTGACTGAATCGTCAGTCGTCCTGTTACCGTTCGTAACAGCATAATAAATAAAAAGATATGAGTATTAAGGTCTTAGCCTGGCCTAATGCACTAGACTTGTATTTTCCTTTATGCGTAGTTTTAGGTAGTACTTTAAAATCTACTTGAAAACTTAAATAGTGCCTTAATATATCTAGCATTAAGATATTCTGCCAGAATAAAATTATATGGACGTGGTTAAGCAGTTTCTTAAGACATCGCACTGGGGAAAAGGTTCTTAGGCAAAACTGCATCCCAGGAGACTAAACATACTAGGAAAATGTTACTGGGAGAATGCTCCTGGGCTAAGCTTTCTCCTAGTAGGTTAGTCTCAGGAGAATATTCCCAGGAGTCCAAACATACTAGGAAAATGTTACCGGGATGAAGTTAGTACTAGGAGGATGCTCCTGGGAGAATTCTCCTGGGATCAATCGACTAGGAGATGAGGGCGCTTGGGCGAATTCTCCTAGGAATATTCTCCTAGGACTAACCTACTAGGAGAAAGCTTAACCCAGGAATAGGCCTACTAAGAGACAAGGGTGCCTGGGCGCGTTCTCCTGGGAATATTCTCTTGGGATCAATCGACTAGGAGATGAGGGCGCCTAGGCGAATCCTCCTGGGAAAATTCTCCTGGGAGTAACCTGGGAGAAAGCTCAGTGTCAACGGCCAGCGTGTGTTGCACGTGATGATCATGTGACAGTAAGCGGTTGAAGGGTAAACCTCGAGTTGTGGAATGAAAGATTGATCGATTTTTTCTATCTACTCCCGGGGAACGCCCTTATTTATACCCATGACTTCTCCAGTCCCGTGATCAAGACTATTCGGCTTGGCAACCTTAGAACTCTATAGAGAAATGGTCACGTGATTCTGACTTTGTTATATGTAGTGCAGGGATGCCTGATCTCCGTTGACACTTAGCCCATGTGAGGGTCTCGCGTTATGTTGAGGCTAAGCTTAAGTAGAATAAGCAAAGATGTAGTACGTTAAGCTAGGATATGTTCTAGATACAAGACGTAGCGCAAAGAAAAGAGAATAAACTAACGTGTCTAGGCTTGTCCTTAAGGAGAAGCGCGGATCTATAAATAATCCGTTCCTATCACATGATCACATAACACGTCGTCCCGTGACAGGTAATTGCCCAAAGACCACCAAAAAAACTGTAAGAGTGCAGTTCGCGGCCCTCTCAAATCGCTTTTCCACTTTAGGATACAGTTATGGCTGTGGCTGCGGCCGCACAAATTTTTATCTTCGAATCACATCCATTTGACTTATTCATAGATATGGCATCTAAATTGATGAATATTTTAGTTCTGTGGGTTAATCTCCATTGCAAATGGCTGAAGGAACTTTCAATTACAGGCTTGTCTTCTTAGCTTAGTGGTGGGTTAGGAGGGCCACAAACCAAGCGCTTTCTAAGATTAATTCCTGTACCTAGGTGTTAGGACACAGGACCTTCTCTGGGTTATTTAGTAAGAACGTTCGAGATCATACAAATTTTGAAACCCTATCTCTTTAGAGCAAGTGGTGAGTTATCTTGGCACTAAGGATTTGCAGGCTAAGGGCGATGCACGACGTTTAGCGTAGTCATGGGTACGATCTGGGTACCAAAAATAGATGGATTTCCTAGAGTTCATCTCTAGAGAACCACTACTGATTAGGCATTCACTAGCGATGGGCTGAGCCGGCCGAAAATACGCCTTGGAGGTAGGGGAAGCTTTCATGGTCGACTTAGTCCTTTGACGGCTGTAGCATTGAGTGCCCAAATTTGGCTCGGGCCCTTCTAATGCGCAACTTATAAGATATGCTTGAGTAGTAGATCCTCAGGGTAGCTAGCTAATAGCCATAACGCCGGCAAAGAACGCCAGCCATTTGTCTCTCAAAGCTAGGGTGGCGGTGAATTCCTAGCTGGACCTCGCTAGGACGGCTCGTGGGCTGAGTAGTTCTTGAATTCTTGATGACCAGCGCTTGGGCAAGTTCCCTGGGGGTTGAGGCTGGCTGTTATGGAATGACAAGGGCGAGATTCAAGATCCATGTTACGCACCAGCCGGCCGATTAGAATAAATGAACGGAAACACTCCAAATCCTTGTACCCTCCGCCAAGATTGGGGAGTGAGCCTGGACTGAACTCCCTAGGGCGTAGCGTAACTAGCAATGGCAATATCTCGCTGCCTGACATGTTAGCATTTGTCGAAGTGGTATTTAAGGAAGCAAAGGCCTTCGTCTTCTGGTGGAGCATACCAAATCAGACACCACCTCAAACCATGTCGGAACCCAACCTCACTTAGATGCATCGTCTGCAAGCCCCTTTCCAAGCAAAATTTCTCAATGCATCGGTATTTCTCGTGGGCAGCATCGAAATGGGCAAAGCAATCGACTGGCAGCAGGAGCTCAACCCAATCACGATCTTTAACCCACGCCGCGATGACTGGGACAAGAGCTGGGAGCAAGGTATCACAAATCCCCCATTCAGAGAGCAAGTTACGTGGGAACTAGATCGCCTCGACGAAGCAGATGTAATCGCCCTCTTTTTCCGGCCGGGCATCCTATCCCTAATCAGCCTTCTAGAGTTAGGCATACACTTGAGAAGCAGCAAACTAGTTGTTTGTTGTTCAAAGGGATTGTAGAGGTAAGAAAACGTTCAAATTGTTTACGGTCGATACGGGACTCAACCTGTAGAGACGATGGAAGAACTTTAGGTAGAGGTTCGAGAGAGACTAAAGGAAGCTATCAGGAGTCGAGAGGAAGTCTAGCTTGCCAGCGGGCGGACTTAGGCGATTTGAGGTTCACCTTTGCGAAGTTATGAGTTTAAGAATACAGCATTTGATAGATAAGTATCTGTTAGACCGATCAGCCTGGTTCTAGAAAGCGTGAGGTGAAGCGGAGTTTAGCTTGGGTCTGTGCTCTTACGAGGGATGTATGGGGCTAAACGCCGATCCAAAAATTCTTGCCTACCTATCAGGAACGCCGCCAAGCTCCAAGCAGGTCTGGTGGATTATGTGTTTGTTAGGAAACAAAACACTTGTGCGCCGAAGATAGACATGTGGGACGTATTTAAAATTGGCAACATAAACAGAGATATATCTAATTCCGCTTGCCTCGTTTCTTACCCCGCAGCAGGAGGTTCCTCATTTCATATGCTCTTTCTTCCTCGTCGCCTGTAGGCTCAAACCCAAATCCATCTATTTTGAATGTTGCGTCTTCGAACCTTGGAACTTCCCTAAATGGCTGGAGGAAGCGGAAGAATTTAACCTCGCCTTCATTTGACAAAAGCGTGCCCCTTGTAAAACTTATCTTAAAGCGTCTTGGCTGTTCACTCGGATTTTCGCAAAGCGCGTCGACGAAGTCCAGCAAAATTGAGCGTCTAGGATGGTAGCAGCCTCGGAGATCCACCCAAATCTCAAGATCTTTAACGTATTGAATGGCCTTTCCGTCGAGAATCCTGACGAGCACAACAGTTCTGTGAGGGACCGGGATTTTGTCTCAGGCCTAAAATCATGCGTGAACTACGTCAGGTTGCAGCTTGTCCACCCTGTTGATCGCACCTCCCTTGAGAGGTGCGTCGTGTAAAAAGGTGGCTGAGAGTCGATCCCCGCACTTGATGGGTTATGCATGATCAGGACATCCGTTGATTCCGATTCCAGCTACCAATGGCATCTGAACCGGTGGACAAACGCGCTGGGAGATGGCGGAGGCAGCAAATCCAACCATTTTGCTGAAACAGACTAAAGGGATCCGTCACGGCCATGCCGAAGGAGGACATGGATAAGATACCTAGGGACCATTACTCTTACGTTGTGGATTCGTACCCTAGGACGGAAGATGCCTGTTCGGAGCAACCGGCGCTGAAGATGCCTGCCCATCTTATGGAGGAAGTCAGCATAGCAATTGCCAGTATGGTATCCACAAGGGCGCAGCAAAGGCGGAGGTGGTGGAGACAGCGGCAAGGCATTTCTTTAATTAGATATGTCGCACGTCGGAGGGTACAGCCGTCCTCATATCGCATAAATTTTGCTCCATCCTGCTGCAGAGTTAATATCATGCACTCCCGCTGCGGCAGTCCTCGACGTTCAGCTAAAGGACTGTGCCTCCACTAGCTAAGGGCAATCCAATGCGCTGCCCCGGTTTCTGTCCTCCTTTTCCATGCACACTAGACTAGACCGTTACTCGAAATCAGTCTAGTCTAGGGGGAGGATGCTAGCCACAGAATGTAACGTGTTAGACCGAATTATGATGCGTAGCTAGTAGAACAACGGCCGGATTTTGGACCTGGGACACCAGTAAGCAATGAATCCATCTTCTCTCGTTTCTCTCCACGGCCCACATGCTGCTCCGCCTGAAGCTCTGATTCTCTACTCGTCAGGAGGTGAGGCATTTTCGTGATTGGCACTGGCATATAGGTCCAGGGGCAGGGTAGGCTCAGCTCTGGTCTGGTTGCGGCGGTGGCTGTCGGAGCAGGAGGAAGAATAATGGGGAATCAGCGTCATGGCCGGATTGAGTTTACCCTCGCCGGAAGATTGTGACAAGGACCTAGAGAGGCGTAAAGACAGGATCGTAGATAGTGAAAGCAAATGCGAAGAGGCCGGAACAGCGCACTAGAAAAGCACCTAAATGAAGTAGAAGGAGGATACTCTAAAAATGAGAGTCGAAAGCCGTCTGCATTAAACCTAACTGAAGCTGGCAGATTGTTAGGTCCACACGGAACTCGTATTAACAGCATCACAGCCTGCCGCAGTAAAAAGAATGATCAGGCGGAAACTGGAAAAGCCGCGCAGAATGCTGGTTGATTGGAGAGTAGGGTTTTTGATTGATGGCCGGAGATGAGATGGGTGAGCAGGCAGGCGAGGCGTAGAAAGGGGTGGGCCGCTTGACAACAGAGGCGCCGGGGTCGGGTCAGAGAATTAAGGAAAAGAGATGAGGAGGAAGCCTGGTGATGGGAGGGCGAGCATTTTATAGACGTCAAAAGCGGCGGGTTGATGGGGCGAGGAGCTATTCTCGATTACGGATAAGCGTAGCACTAAACCCGAAAGGGGAGTCCCCGGACAGAGATTACCATATTCTTTAGCAGCCTAAAATGCTCTTGAATCACCTCAGGATCCTCCTGTTTCGCTCGCTGATAGTCGTACTTCTTTGACTGTGCTATTTACACCTCCAGATTGCGCTCAATATACCACTGGAACCAATTCTTGCCTACTGGCTTCTTTTTCTTTAACAGCAGTATCATATTGGCGGTGTCCTCTACCATCCATTTACAAGGTGGAAAACCACGAAAGGCAAGATCAAGGATCCATTCCGTTAATAAGGCTTCTTCATTGTGATCAAGATTGCGGCTGTTTGCAAGGGTATCTGCTCGACATGCGCTTCCATTCATGCGACGTTTGAGGGTATCGTAGTTCACGCGATAAATACGCAACGCCTGGTACACATTCGGAATTTGGCCCTTTTGCAACGCGTCAATAGCTAAAAGGAGCCTCCCTTCCCTTTGTTGAGCAGTATTAAGACGTTTTGGGGGCATGGCGTTGATGCAGAAAGAGTGTGTTGAATTTTTGGTGATGGCTTGGCATGCGCTCACCATTCGGTGATTTTCACGATTCGGTGATTAACTACGTTACACCAAGGAATGCTGCTATCTGAGAGTCTACAATTAGCACTCGGTTACATTCTCGGCCGCTGAAGACCTGTGTCTAGCACCACGTTCTCCTCCACGCAGACAGACTTGGCACGAACCGCAGGCGTCACTGGCCGTCAGCGGCCTGGGAACACGTCGACCCGACAGCGATAATGCAGCCTATACCATCATGCCCCAGAACTTGGTCGCATTTACCAAAATATCCTGCAGCAAGCCCGACGTCGGTGCCGCAGATGCCAGTCACTTCTAGCTTGACAAGATGTAAGCCGTGCAGACATGCATGCAGAAATAGGCTAGTCGCTCAGCTGACTCGGCAATTGCCGTTGCCTACAATCTCTGATATAAATGGCAGCTCTGAAGTCTTAGCTCGGACAAGAAATCCTCTTTTTTATCGATCACCCGGCTCGCTTATACAAGAGCATCTTGAGGCCCAAGAAGCGGCGGATCAATTGGCTGGATCCTGAATGCAGAATCAGATCCTTGCTTGAATGCTGTCAATTTATCGTTCCCGATTGGCGTTTATGGAGCATTTAAGCCTACATTTAATAATATCGCTGCTTTTTGCGAAGGGATCTCTCGGTGAGCCAAGGGGGCGCCGTCCATTGCTGGGTTCCGCTCTCCTGGTCAGAGCAACTCGTGGCAGGTATGTATAAATGATGGAAGAGGTCATGTCTTGGCAGCTGGAAGTACTCGTAAATATTGTCTTGAATATCATTGATTGATCGATTGCTTGAAGGTAATGATTGGTTAAGTACATAATAATCAAATGTTTAGTAACGACAGTATGTTTCATCAATGTTTCACGATGAGGTAATGGAGTCTCACCTTTGAATGCTGCTATTTTTAGCGCAAGGTAGCAAGGTAGCAACGTTGCACATCTTGGTTCTGCCAATAATAAGCACTGAAAATTGTCCGCTAGGATCAATATTCATATCCACGTATTGCGAAGTCTCGGCTAGGGGCGTTCGATGTCTGTCGTGTGGGGAATCTGCGCTGTGGAATATCTCCGTATGTCGAGTGGGAATTTCCCGACCATTCTGCTACTTGGGGTAAAGAGCATCGTAACAGCTCCATCTAGCAATCCTCATGAAAGCTTCGCCTAGATTTTCGTTCGGCATGGATTGCGGCTGCGCTTTACCAACCCCCTTTTGTGGGGAGAAAAGTCCAAGGGTGGTGTGATTCAATCTGGAGATGGCTAGTGTTCCCTGGAAATGAAACTAATAACTGGATCATTCAATGCTGTTTCTCTCTCTACTTTTCAGAATTGAAGTGCTCCCACCATGTCATCCAAGGGCCGCGTTGTTCCTCTTTCTTCAGAACTTCCAGACGGACACTCCAACGCGTCCGCCTACAAACCAGCTGTGCTTCCACCCCGAGTGATGCTCCAGCAATTCAATGACTTCATTAAATATATTGTTGAAGTTGTCGGCTCCGACAATGTCGATGTCATAACGTCCAAGGATATGCTCGACGACGGGTCGTACGAAAAGCCGACGTACACTCACGATCCGCACTATGTGCTAGAGCAAGACTTTTTCCTAGCCTCTGCAGTTGTCGCACCTCGGACTGTGTCTGAAGTCCAGAAAATCGTTCGCGCGGCAAACGATGTGTCGATCCCGTTATGGCCAATATCGATTGGGAGAAATTCGGGCTATGGAGGCGCGGCGCCCCGCGTTAGTGGCAGTGTGGTTTTGAACATGGGAAAGAACATGAACAAAATACTGGAGGTCAATGTGGATGGTGCTTACTGTGTGGTGGAACCAGGTGAGTCCTTCTTCAATCATGTCGGCGATTTCGGACACTCAGTTAAACTCGACTCTCCAGGAGTTAGCTTCATGGATATGCATGAATACTTGGTGGAGTATAATCTTCGGGACAAATTATGGGTAGATGTTCCCGATCTGGGAGGGGGCTCTATCCTTGGAAACACATTGGAGCGCGGAGTTGGGTATACGCCCTACGGAGGCGAGTTGTAGAGTGGGCAAGAAGGATATTTAGCACTCGTCAGGCTTATATCAGTGCAGATCATTGGATGATGCATAGCGGGATGGAAGTCGTATTACCGACCGGCGAGCTCCTTCGAACGGGCATGGGTGCGCTCCCGGAGCCCAGACGACCGGAAACCATGGGTCTCAGGCCAGAGGACCAGCCGTGGAATAAGACCGCCCAGCTCTTTCCATATGGATTTGGTCCCTATGTGGACGGCCTGTTCAGCCAGTCGAACTTGGGAATTGTTACCAAGCTTGGAATGTGGCTTTTCCCCAACCCGGGCGGATATCAGTCTTACTTGATCACAATTCCACGCGACGAGGATCTGAAACAAGCAGTCGATATTATCAGACCACTGCGCCTCTCCATGGTCATGCAAAACGTGCCCACCCTCCGACACATTTTGTTGGATGCGGCGGTGTTGGGGAGCAAGGCCCAGTACTCTTCAAAGATTGAGCCCCTGTCAGACGATGACATGGACGAGATCGCGAAGAAGCTAAATCTGGGCAGATGGAACTTCTATGGGGCTCTATATGGGCCTGAACCAATCCGCAATGCCATGTGGAGCGTTATTCAGCAGTGCTTCTCGGCTATCCCTGGGGTCAAGTTCTACTTTCCAGAGGACACTGCGGAGAATTCAGTCCTGCGGGTGCGCCACAAGACGCTGCAAGGCATTCCCACATTTGATGAGCTGAAATGGATCGATTGGGTGCCTAACGGAGCCCATCTGTTTTTCTCACCCATTGCCAAATGCGCCGGAGAGGATGCAATGATGCAGTATGCAATTACCAAGAAAAGATGCAGAGAAGCTGGCTTGGACTTTCTGGGCACTTTTACCATTGGCATGCGAGAGATGCGTAAGTCCACATGTCTAATACCTCCAACGCGAAACTAATGGTAGGATTCAGATCACATAGTTTGCATCGTCTTCAATAAAAAGTCGGCTGAGGACAAAAAGAAGGCGCACTGGCTAATCAGGACGCTCATCGACGATTGCGCTGCTCGTGGCTGGGGAGAATACCGTACGCACTTGGCTGTTATGGACCAAATCATGGGCACGTATTCTTGGAATGACAGCGTTTTATTGAAGTTCAACGAGGTGCTGAAGAATGCCATTGACCCGAACGGGATCATAGCCCCCGGCAAATCCGGGGTGTGGCCGAAACAGTATGACAAGCGAGAGTGGAAGCTGTGAATAGGAGTGACGTGGATTGTAGAAGTGTGCCCAATGGATCTAAGTCTACCCATATACAGAAGAGCAAATCATATGACTTTAGCTACGCCGTTTCCCAAGTTCCGAGTTTGCAAGGACAATGGGCCGAGGCCAAGTTCCAAGGGCAAGGTTAGTGTTTGGGCCCCGCATCCACCACGGCTTTAGTGCGAGCCGCCGTCCTCGTTCATTTTTCCTGCATCTCATTGTGTGAATGGCACCGGCTCCATCTGTTGCTACCACTCTTTGTTGCGCAAGCTTATCGTCATCATGGATACGCACCTGCATATTCCGCCCAAACCCTTCGTTTGTGTGTTTTGCCAGAAACCTTTCAATAGGAAGTATGTACCTTCCTTGGCCCCGTCCAGCAGTTGGTTAAAGATTAGGAACTTACATGACTAGCGACGCTCTCAAGCGTCATTGGAAAACCTGCAAGATTCGCCTCGAACAAGCCCTAGATGTCCCTCAGGTCCCTTCAAAGTCTAGGGGACGGAGACCGAAAGCCTGTGATCGATGCTGTCGCCTGAAGCGCGCTTGCACCTCAACCCATCCTTGTGGGCCTTGCGTCTCGAAAAGAAAGACATGCACGTATGCCCGGATCCGGCCCGGCGTCACCGAGCACGAGGCGGGAGGAGAAGAATGCTTACAAGATGATTCCTACCTTAGTCCTGGATTCCAATTGAACAACCCAGAATTTACTTTTGACTGCAATGCCATGGGCATTGACTTCGATTGTCCTGTACAAGCAGAAATCTGCGACCTCACCATGCCGAGTGATTTGGTGCTCGAAGTGTCATGCGACTCGATCAACGCCGGCTGCGGTGTGAGTTTGGACAACTGGAACGTCCCATGGGTGCTCGGCGAAGAATTTGCCCTTGCCGAATCGCTCATTCGCCGGCCCACTGAGTTGGACATCAACGCTCTCATCATGTTTCCTTTCCTCGGAAATTTCACCAAAACATCCGGCCTTATCAGCTCGTTCGAGTGTGGCAGTCGTGAATGGAGGTTGGCGGTGACGCAAGAGTCATGTAAGTTGGCTTTGGAGAGAGAGAGCCTATCACTTCAGATGGCGCCTGAGCCTAGGGCATATCAATGGACAGAATACATTCATGGCTTAGACTATTCTCCACCTTCCATAGGCATAGGGAGTAGTTTCGATACTATCGATTCAAACGTTGGCGACGATTACATTAGTTTGCTGCTCAAGACGCACGACATCGTCGCCCAAATTCGAGAGCTCACCGTCAGAAAGCCCCGAGGAAGCACGATTACTACAACATGGTCCCAGTCTCTGGAGGCTATGTGCTACGACTTCTTCTCTCTCCTCAGCGTCAAAAAGTTTCTGGATCTTTTCTGGTCCTGCTGGTACCCGAACTGGCCGGCAATCCATAAGCCATCCTTCGTTATTGGAGAGTCATCCTCAATCCTTCTTGCAGCTATGGTCATAATTGGGGCTTGCCTGTCGCCATGTGATCGCGACTGCGCCCTGGCGAACGTATGGTTTAATACCGTGGAAGAGAAGGTGTTCAACGATGACATATGGTCGCAAGGTTCAAGCCTAGCTTGGCAAGACGCCAAGCAGAGGGGTCGGCGCAACGCTCAACTGGAGATCTTGCAGGCCGCATACTGTGTGTGTCTGTATCAAACATGGGAGGGCTGCAAGGAAAGTAAGCGACGTGTTCGACGCCATCGGTATAGTGCCATCACCGGCGTAAGTGAGCTATTCTTTGACGGCTGCATAGGACGAGTACGGTTTCTGTCTCAATCAGCAGCTAACCTAGCTATACGTAAAGCTAGCACGCGATATAGGCCTCTGCTCAGCCACTCTGAAAACCGTTGACACATCAAGCTTCACAAACTTTGATTGGGATGTTGGCAAAACCGCGATAGGCAACCTTGCTACCATGCGCCAAGCGTAGGCAGAACTCAAGGCACCACCGCCACAACGGCAACGTGAGTCATCAAGGATTCGTACTATCGTTACTGCCTAATCGATTATTATGTATTTAATCAGTCATTACCTTCAGTAAGCAATGAACGCAATTTTATTCCTTTGAAGACAATATTAATGATAACTTCATGCTGCCAAATATAACCTCCATGATGGGACGAATTCGTCCAGAGAGAATCTTTGATCAGGTAATACCAGACTTCTGATGTAATCTATCAGGACGAACTAACGCTTTTTCCTTTCCGTCGTCAAGACTCATTACATACGTATTCAATTTGGACTGTGGATTCGCCTTATTTTATCGCCACCCTCCGAGAATGGTTCTACTAGAATTGGCCGCAGACTTGATCACCCCAGAAACATGCTATCAGGCGGAATCAGCTGAGGAGTGCTTTGTGGCTTTGAAGGCCTGGCGGGAGGCGCTGCGTCCTGTCGAGAACATGACTATATCATCGGCTGTGCAGAGAATATGCTGTGCGGAGACAACACCCGACATCGAACGCGCATTCTCTCGTTTGAGTGTTCTGAACATGTTTACAATCGTTAGTGGTACGCCAGGCCTTTCCGAATTTGCTGAGGAAAAGATCTGACCAGAAATTCAGCGTTGTACGCCATGACCTTTCGAGTCGAAACCTCGCTGTTTGACAAGGGAGAGGGCGCTCTGATTCAGACAGGCCTTAGACACTGGCGAAAACTGTGGCCATCCCCTTATCGGGATGACGAGCTTGCCAAGATGGGTTTAGATGCCGACAGGACCCGCTGGAAACGCGTGGGCTTCATGCGATATGCCCCCGAGTTCTGGCTTCTGACACATCTCGTTCTAGATCGAACGCGCAGTAAAGAGAGCGAAGGAGCGAGGGCGAATAATGTGGATGTGGAGTGCGAAGATATGGACATGGCAGAGCTGGATGCACTGATTACCGAGTTTCAGGGCTTGAAAGCAATCCAAACTTGACTCATGTGCACATCGCCGCTCTCTGTATTGAGAATGTACAGTACACATTAACACATCCTGCTGATGAGCAAAAGAGAACGTAACGTGGTGTTTTCTTCGTCGACAAGATCCAAAATCACAGTTGACTGCCTATCCCGTCCAATCGGGCAGGATTGACCCACAAGGGGCCCTGCAAGGGACCCCGCAATACCAACTCAAGGACAACGTGGGACGAAGTCTCTGTGAGTTAAAAATTAAACGATGTTTGCGTTTGAAGCAAAACTACTGTCAGGCAAATTACGATAATACTCGTTGTCGTTAATATACGGTCGTCTCACTCCGGTTCACTCCCTTGCATCGTCCAATGTTACTCTGCAAGGCCATTCTCAAAATATTTTGACTCCAGATATGCTATGGGAAGCTCTACCATCTACAGTAGAGTCTCGGTATAACGATTTTCCTTATACCGATATTCTCGCTAAAGCGATACGAGGCGCTTGGCAAAATTCGATTCCCTGCAAATTTCCATCAACTCGCGATAATCGATAGATCGCACCCACAAACCCTGATTATCGCTATATCGAATGCCTCGAATAGGCGTCTTCGACGCTGAAAGGAAGGCTCTCCACCAGTTCTACTACCGCAGCAAGCCCTACCCACGCCAGAAAGAGTGTGTCGATTGGTTCCAGCAGAAATACGGTCGAAAAATCGCACAATCCACAGTTTCCAAGTCCCTCAGTGATAGTTTCAAACACCTTGACGATGCGAAATCCCTGAGCTCTATTGCCTACCGTCAATGGCAAGCCCTATGGCCTATTTTAGAGGTAATTCTCTTTTCTTGGCAGCAGAAAATTGAATACCGTGGTGGCTTATTGTCTGGTGATATACTGTTGGCGCAATCCGCGATTGGCAACCTTGCTACCTTGCATTATTATGTGTAACCAAGCAAGGGTTTTCATTCCATCATTGTTTTCATTCCACCAGGAGATTGCAAATCCTCCCTTGTCAACATCAAGAGGTTAGGAATCCTCATTCCAGCTCATCTCGCTCATTATTTAAGTAGGATAGTCATCCTTAGTTTTCAATCAATGACAATCTTTATGAGTACTTCCAACTGCCAAATATGACCTCCATGATATACTGATTAAGAAGGTACGTAAGATCTGGCCCCTTATACCAGAATATGAAGGGTAACCAATTTCTGAATTTTCTGTAGGGTGGCTAGATAAATTCAAGAAAAGGCATAGGATAAAGCAGCGCACCAACTACGGCGAGCTAGCATCAGTTCCCGTTGTTACTGAAGGAGAAATGAAGCTTCTCTGCCAGGCTACGTTACTCTTTATTACAGCAAATCTCTTCAACATGGATGAAACAGGACTATACTGGTGCTGGGCAATTTCTAGGGGTCTTGCAACTTTAATACCAACTAGGGGTAAAGAAGGAGAAGAGCCAAATATCTCTTATACTTTACACTAATGCTGCGGGATCAGAAAAGCTACACCCCTGGCTAATTAATAAGAGCAGACGACCTTGCGCTCTTTGCTTAGTTAACCTACAATCTCTTAGTGCTGTATGGAAGGCTTCAATAAAAGCTTGAATGAATTCTGATATTATAGCGGATTGGTTACGTGCTCTCCATTGCTATATTAGATCTTCCCGTCAAGTCCTACTCCTTATAGATAATTTCTCAGCGCATTTAATTGCTCTAGAGCTTGCTCCCCCACCGGTAAACGTTTACATCGAGTTCTTTCTAAAGAATTTAACTACCATGTTCCAGTCATTAAATTAAGGGATTATACAGAACTTCAAAACTTACTACTGGAAACTCTGGTTGAAATTTAGCATTATCTGCTTTAACACCAATAAGGACCCTGTAAAAGAAGTCACACTTAAAAATACACTCAGGTGGACACTACATGCTTGGAATTTCGATGTCACACCATCCTTAATTTAAAATTGCTGGAAAAAGTCAACAATTACTAAAGACGACACAATTGTAGTTAGACCTAAAGTAGAAGACCTTACACCATTATTTCAGCAAGCTGCACAAAGCAGTAATATTGAGGATGTACAAGATTATCAGGATTTTATTAATCCTGAAGGTGAGAATACAGAGGTCGAGGAGAAGGATGTGAATCTTCAAGAGATCGTTGACTATCATACTGGGAACGCTGGGCTCGATAATGTACTGGAAGAAGATGATGAACCAGTACCTATTCCTATGACGTATGAGGCTCTAGCTGCTTTGCATGTAGTGCAGCGCTATCAAGAGCACCAGGAAGGGGCAAAACGAGAGGATATAATCGGCCTTCAGCGGCTAGAACGGGAACTTAGCCTTCAAGCCTTCAATTCGCAAAGGCAAACCACTCTGGAGGGATGGCTAAAAAGATAGTAGGTAGATTCAACACCTACAAAGTGTATTAGTAAGCAATTCGATAAAGCGATAATTCGCTATAACGATAAAATCTGCTTGGCAAAACTATATCGTTATATCGAGACTCTACTGTATTTCCCTTCCCGTTCCTCACCATGCCGTTCTTCCAATTGTGTTCGCCATATATTGGCTCATATGGATCATCTACGCAAGATACTTCCATCCACTGGCAAATCCGGGACCCTTCTTAGCCTCCATATCTCGATTATGGTTCGCGATCGAAATCGTAAGGGCCCGAGCTAACAAGACGCAAAGAGAATTACATGCAAAGTTGAGTGAGATTCCGCGGAAGGCGCTATGGGGACTATCGGACTGAATCAACTGCACAGGACCAATCATCCAGATCGCGCCGAACGAAGTGGCTATTGCAGACCCAGCTGCTCTCAAAACCATATACGCCGTTCATTCTGGTCAGACTTGCTATCAATCAATCAATCAATCAATCAATCTCGCGGCAGCGAGATTGATTGATTGATAAGTCGTCAACGCTCAGATTGATTGAATTGATTGATGAGAAGAATTTGTACGGCTTGATTGGAGATTGATTGATCGATCGATCGATGACTAAGCCTCTATGAAGCTATTCAGAATCGCTGAGCTGGCCAATCAACTCGTCGAGATCCTCTATCGTGAGATCTTGGCATGGTGGTGGTGGAACTAGAAACTCGTGAGCGCCATCAAGGAACATTAAACTAAGCAAAATACGCACTTGCCTGTCTTCTAATGGCGTTTGAGGCCTATCCTCTACCACGAACGGAGGCGTTGAAGCGCTGATAAAAGATCAGCCTTCATCCTAGGTTTTCTTACGCTAAGCATATCACCAAGCTCACTAAACGTTCTCTCACAATCTGCACTAGAAGCTGGGACAGCAAAAATATTAAGGACAAATCGTGATAGAAGAGGAAACTCGTGTTCGTGTAGCAGCCAGTACTGTACTGGGTCAATAAACAGCGGGTGATCCTCTGGCAGAGGAGTCTTAGTCTTCCAGCGCTCGTACTCATCATCCTCAGGCAGCTCAACGTCCTTAGTAGCCTCCTTTAGTTGAGCAGTGATATATGAGGGCCTGGATGAGGCAAATCCCACCAAACCAGTGCGCTGCACTTTGGCTGGAGGTGGTAGCTCAACTACTAAAGCTTCCTCCAGGCCGGCTTCAGTAGCCGCGTTATCCTTATAACTCTTCCAGAGCTCTTGAAATCCCTTGTTATTTTATTCTAGCCAGCCTTTACAAGGATGTGGGCCACTTCTCTTCTCATTCCACTTAATAGGGACCTTCCATATCGCGTCCAGGTGGTTTTTATAATATGGATGAAGTCGAGTAGCCGCGTAGTAAACTAAAGAGACGTCAAACTTAGAGTAGTACTTATTAATCTTAGCCCAGGCAGCGTTACAATTGGTTTTGATATAATCTTCAGGTGCATTAAGATCCTTATAATTAATGTTAGTTAGCGTAGCCTTTAACTCTTCCAGCGAATTAAGCAGCCAATTAAATGCTATTAAAACTTTCTAGGTAGCTCCATACTTGCCAGATTTACCTCTTCTTTTAAGCCAGCACGTTACCTCCTTAAAGGGCCTAAGTAGTTGAATGTACTCAGCAATCGTGGCCCAGTCTTTAGCCTTTAAGCCTCCTTCCTAGATGTAGAGCCTTAGCTTTAGTTTCATACTATCACGATGCTTAGTAGCCATCCCCACCTTAAACTCCTCTATTTTGTACTGTATGTAGTCGTCAAGAGGTATTGAGAGCGCAGAGGCGCACTCAAAACACGCCAAGTACGAATTCTAGCGCGTCTTTACCAGCTTCTCGATCTCCTTTGGTTTGTAGTCAATGTTAAGCCATCTAGATTCCTTAATTTGGAACTTCTCTAACAGCTCTTGCACTTAAGTAGTGCATATAAATGCAAAAACATTAAAAAGTACACCAATTAGGCCAGATTTACGCCGCTTAACTATAGCCTTTTCTTCTTTCTACAAAGTGTTAGCACTGCTAGAAATCTAGTTAAATTTCTTACAGCTAAATTCTCTATAGAGTTCTCAAATAAGTTCCTATCCTCACCCCAGATTACTACCTGAGCGCCTAGATTGAAAATGTAGCATAAACATCTAAGCTACTAGTAGGCTGCACAAAAGTTGTACTCATCACCAAGGATCTCTATTATAGTGTCATTGTTCGTCGCGTTATCAAAAATAAAGTAGCTAAAGCGTTATCATCAATCATAAAGTTTTCGAGCGTAGAGCTAACTACCCCTGTAATATTTTTGCCTAAGTATTGCCTGTAAAGCTAAGGAACACCAAGTAGGTAGTTCTAAGTCTTCCTCACTACATCTACGTAATACACATATATACCACATATTGCTTTCTTGCCGCTAATTGATGTCCAATTATCGAAGCTTATATGGATAAGAGACTTCAAATTCAATAGATAATTAATTACAGAGGAACGTATGCGTGATATTCAGCAATTATATTATTTTTAAGGCTCTAGTGGATTTTCCAAAAATGAAATTTAGTAAGAGGATTGGCAGCGGCAATCATTATTCAAAATATAGGTGTATTAATTACGTGGAGGGCCTAGTTATCGGAAGTAATCCAATCCTAAACGGCACTTAAAAACTTTAAGCAAGAGAAGCTGTTAGTAATCTCATTAGCAACCTCTTGTGAAATTTCAACTCCCTTGCTATACATGTTACAAGAAGCGACTTTTGGTTATTAGGGAGCTGGAAATTGATCTTGCTTTTAATATCGTAGCCGTGGCCAGGCTTGTTCGCCTTCAAGTAGTTCTAGGCAGTAAACGTAGCCCTATCAACATTATACTCACCGCCAGCTCTCTTGTGTCGATGACACCACCTATATAGCTAGTAGACCTTCTACTTCTTAAGGTGCCAGACGCAATAGCCGTAATTAAAGATCCAGCTCGAAGAACCTCGTCGGTACTCGTACGAAGGCTTTAAGAAATGCGTAAGCCTTGACTAGTCAAGGCCCATATATTGCCTGTCATCTACCTCTAAGATCTCTGCATCTACATTAGATGTATCATTGGTGGCACAGTCAGCGAGTGCGGATTTGGATTTCTGGGGGATTTCTACGATTTTCGAGCTGGACGCGTCGCCTAAATGCGACGGCAAGGTTCTTGTTCATGTTTAAGGATAGATCTGATGAAAAAGTTGATGTTTTGTAGTGGGAGAATGGCGTTTGGCGATGTTTATGGGCGGAAGAAGGCGTGGGAGGATACAATTCACGCCTGGTGGATGAACCTTGGAGGCTCTCTCATTAGCTAAATTAGAGTATGTCATCACCTAACGCACAGGCTCACCTGCTGCACACTTTTCTAAAAAGTTAAATAAAACTTACAATACTTAATGTAATTATTTAAAACTTACAGTTTTAATAAATATATACTAAAGCATTTTATATTTAAATTTTTAAAACAAAGTGCTGAAAAATTATTAAATTATTACACATTATTTTTTTTGTTTTTAATACTTAATAATTAAAATAAAAATGTAATATATAAAATATTAATTTTTATATTTTATTTTATTAGTTATAAAAGTTTATTTAAGTTTAAAACTTAAAATTTAAATTTATAGAAAAACTTGGTTATAAATACTAGTTATTAAAGTAGTAAGCTACTACTTATACTATTTTTTATATTTATATCTAGAGGTTAATAATTAATATTTAGAAATTAATTATGAAGTAAATAAGCACTTATAAAAAGAGTATAAATAACTATATTTTTAATACTCTATTTATATAAAAGTAACTACTAGTTCTAAGGCTTTAAAAATAATTTAATATTGCTCTATTTTTAGTACTTTACTAGGTACTTAAAGTGTTAACATAAAAGTACTTTTTTTATTTTAGAGTAAAACTCTAATGCCTTTTTATAAATATTATTTCTACTTTTTTTAAAAAACTATAGTTTTTAAAGTATTTTAATAACCTTAATAATAAATACTTTTTAAAGCTATTTAAACTTTTTATTAAAGCTTTTTAGCTTCTTAGGTTTGTATATTTTAATAATATACTTAAAAAAGTCCTTAAAATTAATATTCTTCTAAATTTACTTACTTAATAAATTTATAAACTTAGTAACAAATTAAGGCTTTAAAATAGTTTTTATTAATATTAATTAGTATATACTCTTTTAAGTAGCCTTATAGGCCTACTAGTTTTAAATAAGGTAAATTTTCTTTAATAGTTTATAATTATCTAAGATTTAACTTTATTCTAAGCTTTAATACTCTACTAAATTATATATAAAAGTATAACTTAATTAATTAGATTTTTTAGTAAATCTATTATCTACTATAAAGTTTAGCTAATATTATTAATAAAAGAGCTTATAGTTTTAAATAATTTCTTAGTTAATAAGTTAATAAAGTAAAGTTGTATTAATAAAAAAAAATTTTTCAAGTTAAAGTTAGTATAAAATATTAAAAAATTAAAGTATAGAGCTTTAAGAAATTATTAGTAAAGTATTAATAATTTACTAATACTTTTTTAACTAATTAGAGAACTTATTTTTTTTTAAAAGAAAAGTAGCTTTTAGAAATTAACTTTTACTTTAAAAAATCTTTATTTACTACTCTTACTTTAAATTTTTAAACCTATATTTTTTTTATACTACTATATACTTAATTCACAAGTAGAAAAACTATTAATAAGTAGTAAATAGTTTTAAAACTATAATTAATTATCTAGCTACTTTAGATAGTTTAGTATTATTATAGTATTTATTTATTTTAAGGTATTAAACTTATAGTAAAAATATAAGCCTTTAGTAATATTACTTTTCTTAAAATAACGTAAATTTTTAAACTAGCTAATTACTTATAAAGAATACTTCTTTAAGCTATCTACATTAATAGTAATAATAATAGTAATTTAATTTTTTTCTTTTTTCTTTCTAGAGAACTTTTTAGTAGCTAGTATTTTACTAGAAACTAATTTCTAAAACAAGCCTATTTTATTTATATTTAAGATATTTATAAAAGAATACTTTTAGTAAAGTTTTTGAATCTTTATAGTCTACTTTTTTATATTCTTAAAAGTATTAATAAAAGCTAATTTTCTAGAAATAAGATAAAAGTATATATTATGTTAACAGTAATAGTCTTTAATTTATTTATTTAAAAATAACGGCTTTTTCTAATTTTAGTACTATAGTATAATAGTCTAGAGCTTATTAACTATACTTTAGAATATTAGTATACTTAGATATTAATATACTTAGATATTAATAATTATTCTATATTTACGTATACTATTTAAAAAGTATTCTTTTAAAATCTAACTAGTAGCCCTTATACATACTGTTAGTATATAAATAAAAGTATATATAATTTTTTTTTAAAGTATTTGCTATTTAGGTATTTATACTTATTACTTAATAACCTAGTTATAATACTTGCATTAATTTTACGCTTTAATTTATTACTTATAATAATGGTAATTTTTAATAAGTTTTATTTAAATTAGTTTTACTAAACTCTTTTATTATTTACTATTCTAGATTAGTTACTTTTATACGTTTTTTCTAATACATATTTCTAAGTTCTGCTATACAAACAAGATCTAGTAAAGTAATAAGATTAATTTTATATGAAATTAATAATTTTACGCTATTATAAAAGTACTTAGTACTTAGCAAATTTATTAATTATTACTTTAGTTATAAGTATTATATATAGATTAAGCTAAATACTAGTACTTAGGTTAGAATATAAGTAGTATATATAGAAAAATTACTTTATTACCTTTACTTATTATTTATATTATTTATAATACTTATATAAAGGAGTACTTATAACCAGGTTTTCCTATATAACTAATATTAGTATTAATATAAACTTTCATATAATTAAGTAAATATAATTTAATTAATACTAAATACTTTTTAATAAAACTTTGAAACTATGTTTTAAATATATAATAGTATAATATATTAAAATTTTAGGCTAATAGTTACTTTCGTTATTATGTTATTTTGGTGTAAAATTTTAGTGTGCGCCAGGTGAGCCCGTGCGTCAGATGATGAGAGACTCTAATCCAAACCACTGAAATTCTACCAAGTTCCCATCTGTAACCGAGTGCTGGCCTCTCAGGTAGCACCATTGCTTGTATACTGAGTTCTCCTGTTGATCCCCCCGATGATCTTCTCTTGACGATCGTTTCCTGTCGACCCCCGTGTCGACATTTACAAGCTCATTATTGAAGTAGGATAGCCATCCTTAGTGTTCAATTCATGAGGTTGCTATATCTTTGCGTCTGGTCAGACCATCCCCATTCCGTTACTTCCCAGGATCTCTTCTACCCTCCCTCATTAATACCCTAAGGGACTCAAAGTCGTGAGTTCGAGCTTATTATAAATGCGTAACCTTCATTGGATTATTCAAGTAATGGACTACTGACGGGAAGCAAAGCAGTTGGAGAAAACAAGAATTTGTAACACAATGAGAATATGTTAAGTTACGCGAAGATTTCCCCTCCATCATTTGGATAGAGGTTTGAAGAGGATTTGATGTTACCGAATAGCACTGATTGGTGCTGTAGCCTACACTGGTCCATTACCGCCTACACTAGTTCTCTCTGCCTACACTATCTGCTTGCAGCCTACTTGCAATCTGCTTGGTACTCATCTACCTAGTCACTCATTTATGCATATATATCACCTAGATAGCCCATCAATGCATTATGGGGTTGCTGCCACATTTGATTCCCTGCACTCGGTTATATTTGAGTGGCTTTTTTCGGCGATGTGTCGCCTTCACGAAAGCACTTTTTTGAATTTTCCTCATCCAGGATCCAACAAGGTTGGATCACCGCGTGCGCGAGTATTTTCTAATGGCTTCCCCCGGATGGTGACAGCAGACAATTCCAAGAGAATGTATCAGCTTGATCTGGACCGCGCTCTGTGCACTTAACAATTTCGACTAGGGGAAGACAGGGCTGCTACGTTGTCCTCCTGCGTTCTTGTGTTCATGAGTTCGTGATGACGTCATGATTGCATCTGCAGAGAATCGAACTGAGTGAACGCCGCACGTGCCGGCGATTGGTTCCAGCAAATGGTTATTCCCCACCCCTAAGTAAGCGAAGATCAAAGTACTGACCCTTCAAAAAAGGGTGTTTTAACACTATAATAAGGCTCCACGCACGACCGTTTTGGGTGCAATAGTTTAATTTAATTAATACTTTGTTTACTGGCGACTTTCCTTCTTTAATGCCTGAAGTTATTAAGACATAGACTTAATAAGGCGCCTTCATTGGATTCACTATGGGGCGTAGGGCCGCGAGAGGTTGCAAGGCAGATTTTCGGACAGCAGTTTGGTTCTTAAGTCGTCTGTTTTCACGAATAAGACTGTGGAGAGTGAGCGATTTAAGGCCGTTAGATATAGCGCCCAAATTTACGTTGTCAGGCTTGGTCGTGCAAGCACCGCCTCTAACTTAGCCTACACTAAATGATTGCTGGTGTGTTAGCTAGAGTGTATTACCGTGTATTAGGGGAAAACATCATTAGCGTGAGCGCCTCGACAGGGATGTAGCGAAATTACTAGCTAGGATTAGGTTCCCCCAAAAGCCTAACTATTATCAAAATTTCAACTTTCGTAGCACACGTTCTTACTCTTCATTCTTCTCAGCATAATGCTACGCGTTAAGCAACCAAACCTTTCACGCAATCAACGTATTTAGATTATTACTTTTACGTGATACTAGTATGACGTATTAAGAGATACAAGCCCACCTCCTTTAATTAACAAGTCTTGATTTTTTAGAATGGTATATTCAAACTGCCTGTAGCGCAGGACATTCTACGCCATTAAAATGTGTTAGCCGACCCAGTATGTTAACCAAAGACTAAATTAATTAGCTTAAGAATTTTGTTTCCTTATCTTGAACCAATCACTTCTTATCCTACTTAACTTTTGCTTCTGGTCCTCTTTCAAGCTGGGTGTAACGGTATGCCGTTACACGTGCCACGCTGCACGCGTGGCCAGCCAGCCAGCCAGCCAGCCAGCCAGCCATCCAGCCATCCAGCCATCCAGCCATCCAGCCATCCAGCCATCCAGCCATCCAGCCATCCAGCCAGCCAGCCTGTGTTAGTCATCAGCCTCTATATCATCTGTTTTCCCCGCACAAGATTCTCTCTTCAGCAATTCCTCTTGTAACCACCCGAGTCCTGTACATAGCAAACCAATCCAACTTCGTCGCAGGTTCGGATATCACTGCTTGTAGCCTCCCGTGACACTGGGGTGTTAGTAGAAACGTTCTTTAAAACACTTTACGAAAGCGCGGCTATAAGCAATGTGTTCCTTAAGCGAAACCACCTCTTTTAAACACGAATAAGGCAAAACGACTTTAACGGGCTTTTGAACATGTTAATTAGACCTAAGAGTATTAGACAACAATTTTATAAATGAATAAGACATAAGTTACTAGTAGCTATCATTAGAAGCAATAAGTTACAAGAAAAGTAATAAAAAAAAGCTTGATCCAACTTACGTACTTAAGAAGATACGATGATGACGTAGTTAGACGTTCTAGGGTATATTTAGTAGATTAGAGAAAGGGCCATATCTTTCTAGGAAAAGAATTAGGGCAAAATTAAGTGTAGTTGGATTTGAATGAATCTTAAGCTTTAACTTATGGAAGATAGTGCACCTAGATATTTAGCGAAAGTCATAATACAGGATCTTACTAAATAAGGTATTAATCCTATTTTTGACCAGTGTTCTCTCCTAATCTAAACCCAATTAAAACAATCTGAAATTAAATAACAAACTATATTAAGGAGAAATATGGAGATTTTCAGCTTTTATATAACTAGTGTTATAGTAACTATTCGTGATACCTTATAAGAGCCTTCTAAGAAAGCCTTCTTTATAAGCCTTTTTTCTTATTATGTATTCACGCATTGGCCGCGCGCTAGCGCATAGATCCTATCCCCAAACATTTCTACTTATAATCTATCTTATTCTTTTTCTCTTCTTTACGCAACGTCTTAAAATATTACTTGGTATTATATATAGTAACTAATTAATACTTTTCTTTAAGCTCTTAACTTTCTGTATATAGTATTTTTATAACACTACGTTGCGTTATTAACTCTCTAATAAAATGGATAACTTGGAACTTATTAAAATCCTTAGATACCTTATCTCTTAACTCTTGACTTTAAAGATAAGTAATAAATTGCTTATAAAGACTCTAGCTAAATAAGAGGCTTATTACTAAGAGAGTATAAAAGCCCTTTGTAAGGAAGTTTATAAGTTAAAGTAAGTATTTATCTATTTAGTCCCTGCTATTACTATTTCTTCTGTTAATAAAAGTCTAGCTCTTGCTATTAATATATCTGGAAATAGCTTAAGTCCTATAAACCTAATACTTATAGTAATTCTAACTAGATTCTTTTTACTAATTTTATTAGAATAACTATCTAACTCTCCTATTTTCTCTAGCCGATATTCTGAATTATAAATATTTATTAAATAACTATATAATAAGCTAATAAGGAATAAGGACTAGTATTTAACTAAATAAGTTTACCTCTACTACGCTATCAGCCACCTATAAGAAAAAACTTCTAATTTAGTAAGATTATTTTAACTAAATATTATATAGAGCCTAATAAATCTACTTTAAAGTATTTATAAGAATCTAAACTAAAAGGCTACTATGTAAAGAAATTTAGTTTATATAAGTTAAAAAAACTAAAGCTTCTCTTCCTTCTTTATAGAATTCTATAGATATGTTTAGAAATCTAAATAGAATAATCTTACTCTAATTATATGCTTAATAGAAGTTCTCTACTCTAATCTTTATTATACCCTAATTAGAGTTAACTTCTCTAATAATCTTATTAAATATATAAATATAATTAGTAAATATTATAATAATATGCTTATATTAGCTCTAAAAGAAAACTAATATAATTTATATTACTTAATTATAAGGCTAGAAACCACACTACGAAAAGATCTTAATACTATAGAAATTAATGCTATAAGCTATACTTCTCTCTGTTTAGCAAAAAAAAAGAGACGCGTTTAAGAGAATCTTTATTTTAAATATAATAAATATAGTTACTTTATCTAAAATTATTTATTTCTTTTATCTAAACTTTAATTTAATAGTCTACTCTAAAGAGGCGTTTTCTAATAGTTGTTTTATTTATTTTTATTTAGTTCTAATAAATCCTATAGTTAGAAACCTAATTAGTAATTTAGATTTAACTTATTAAAAGTCTTATCCTAGAGATAAATTACTTTTTAGAATATTTCTAATACTAGATTTCTATTAACTTATAAACTTTTTACTTAATAACTAACTCTTAGAACTACTAAGTAAACGTTTTATATACTATTTAATAAAATAACTTATTTTATCCTATTACTACTTAATTAATACTAAAGTAACTAGTATAAGTTATATTAGTAGATATTTAGTTAGTATTTAAAAACTTTATTTCTTATTACTCCTACACGTCTTATATCTTACTAGTTTTAATAGAAAATAACTTAAAAAGGATTATATTTTATACACTACTAGTATAACTCTCTACTATGTAAATTACATTAAAAAGATTTATCTTCATATAATAGCTATAAAAAACTATAAATTAATTCTTAGCTAACTTTAAATAAAAAAGTATAAAATTAACTTTAACTATAATATGTAAAAACTGTTTTTTAATGTTTTTTATTACTAAGTTTACTACCTATACTTATTTTAATTACTAATATTCTTAAAGAAATCTACTAACTATTTAAGAAATATTTTAGTAAAGTCTTTACTAAAAGACTTTTATCTTAATATTATTTACTTATTCTGTTTTTAGACTTATTTTTTAAAATTACTATTAACTATCTAAGTGCAACATAATAACTAGTTAGCTAAAATAAACTATTAATTATAAAAACTTAATATCTATTTAAAGGACTTTTTAGTAAACTATTTTCTAAAAAGCTTTTATTTAAAAGTTAAATTAATATCTAAACACGTACCTAAATTTAGTACTAAGTTAAATAAGAACTTTATAAGAAAGTCTTTTTTTTAAAGCTCTAAAAACCTTTTAGTAAAAAGTTTATTAAAAAAGTCCTATTAGAAGCTTAAACTTAATTTAAAAATAGATATTTATTTAACAGAAATAGCACCTTTTACTTAGCTTACTTAAAAACATAAATATAAAATCTTTACTATTTTAATAGCTAATATTAATAAAACTCTAGCCTTAAAACTTTATACTAACTTATTTATAAAAGTCTTAAGAGAATATTATAATATACTAAAAATCTTTTTATATAAAGAAGCTAATAAACTACCTAAATACTAGCCTTATAACTATAAAATTATTCTTAAAAAGGGAAAACAACTTAGATTTAGACCTTTCTATAGAATATTCTAAAATAAACTTAAGGTTCTTAGAAAGTATTTTAATAAATACCTTGCTAAGAGATTTATTAGAGTAAGTTTTTCTCTAGTATTTTCTCCTATTATTTTTATAAAGAAATTTAATAGAGATATTTAATTTTATATAAATTACTAAGCTTTAAATACTATTATTATTAAAAACTACTATTTAATTCTATTAATTTAAGAAACTTTATTTTGCTTAATATTATCTCAGCTTTTAACTACTTTTATATTATAAAAAAAAAATTTGTTAACTATTTTCTAAACTTAATATAATTTATTTAAGTATTTTATTATATTTTTTAGACTAGCTAATACACTAAACACTTTCTAATATTATATAAATAATATTCTTTAGTTATACCTTAATATATTCTATATAGCTTATATTAATAATATTTTAATTTATAGTAACTTTTTATAAGAATACTAGTAATATATAAAATAGATTTTAAAAGCCCTAGAAAAAACTAGCCTATAACTTAATATTAATGAATATAAATTCTACTAAGAATAAGTTATATTCCTTAAGTAGGTGTTATAAGTTACTAACTTACTAATATAAATTATACTAGTAATAAGCTGTCTAACTACTTAGGTAATACTTAGTAGTTCCCTTACTTCCAGATCAGATAGCTTATTAGACTTAGTAGAAGTTAGTTAACTTAGTAGAGAATAAGAAGAAGGTAATATAATAAGTTGAGATTTAACAGGATAGTATTAAACTATTTCACTTGAGGTGCGAATCTTAATTTTAGAGTAACTATAAAGAACTAAGAGTAACCGTGAACCGTCTGACGCCTCATACTTATAGTAAATCCTCCGTGCGTACATTCTGTACCAGTGTTCAGTATGTTGGATACTGCCAGAGGCTGCCAGAGCTGCCAGAGGTTCTGTCACCTCGCTCCACCTCTGTCTGCCAAGCCTTCCTTGGTCACGTGAGCTACTGCTCCCAATCCTTCGGCATGGTTCTGTATTTCTGTCCTTGCTTCTTGGCCTGTGCCTTGGCTTACGCCAATGCATCCCGTGCTCGCTTGCAATTCTTCCTTTCGAGCTCGAACATACGTTTCCATTCTAGAGCTTTGTTGGCTGTTGTTGCCAGTTCCCTCAGCTCCTCAGGTGCAGTTGCCTTACTGTTACTGTTTGTAACATTATCCCCCTCTTCCAAGTCTTTGTCTTGAAAGATAGTTTCTCTTTTCTATAAGCAGTATAAAGGTAGCAGGTCCTCCGCTCTGTGTTCCAGGCTGTAAGACCCTTGACTTCCTTTCTTTCCTGCCCAGCTCCCTAATGATGACACGTTCTGAGTCATCTCTAATACGTGCTTGCCGCCTAGCTTCTCGGATCTATAGCGAACCCCATCACATGCCAACACCCTGCTCGAACTGTTCCTATTAAGGTGATGATTGCCTTATGAATCTGAGTTCCAGTCACTGTTCAGCCTGTGCCGATTATAATGTGAAATACGACTTGATTGTTTCACAGCCGGAATAGGATTGTATTGATCGCGATAAGGAAAAACTTCGTTGTTAGCTTAACTCCCTTAAGGATCAGTATCTTGAGCTCTGAGCTTGAGAATTGCGGCTTCGTCGTGAGCTTGCGAAAGTGGATTCCAAAGAGAAAGAGATGTTTGATCAAGAGATGGCCTCCATTCGTGAAGTCCAGGCTCTTAAGGAGGCTGAAGCTTGTTTTCAGGGTTAAGAAACTCGCACACCACAACCCGCAGTGCCGGCTTCTTCCCAACCTGCTTTGTCTTCTTCTTCCTTTAGTTTGGATTGGAACGTGCTGTAGTTGTCCTTTCTATGGGATACAGCCCTTATTAGTTTGTCTAATAGTACTGGTCAATTAGCTCTGAACTATTCCTCAGGTTCCTAATTAGCTCCCATGTATTATCTTTAGGTCCGTAATTCTTCTATCTAACTAGATACTTCCCCTAACGCCTAAACTGCTGGTAGTCTAAGATTTATTAGACTTTATACTCAGTAGTATCTTCCTTAAGTTTGAGTCGTGTCTGTGGTTTAGCATTTAGTAGTGCTGGTTCTAATTTTGAAATATGAAAAACTAGGTAAATTCTTGTGTCCTTGGGTAGTTATAGTTCGTAATTTACTAGTCCTATTTATCTTTTAACTTTAAATAGTCCTAACTTAACGTGATCTAGTTTTCTTAATGGTTATTTTGTTTCTAAATTTTTTTATAGCAGGAAAACCTTATCTCCCTTCTTAAAGATCAGTTTTTTAACTCTAGATTTATCTTTCTGCTGTTTGCTGAGAACTCCTTTCTAGGTGATTTTTTCTGCTATTTCCTGGTAAAGTTACTGTAACTTTTCAACTTTTATTCTTACTAATTCTGATATCTTGTCTAGAATCTGTGGTTCTCAATAAGCCGTAGGCTTATAGCCGTAATTTACGAAAAATGGCGATTTTCCTGTAGTTAATAACTTTGTAGAGTTGTATGTAAACTCAGCTATTAGTAGTAGGTTAATCTAATTATCTTATTATTTATTAACGTATATTCGTAGATATTATTCTAGTATTTGGTTTATCCATTCTGTTTGTTTATCTGTTTATAGGTAAAATACTATTGAGAGGCAATATTCAGCCCCTAGTTTCCCTATAAACGTTTTCTAGAATATTAATGTGAATAATTTGTCTTTGTCTATAATAAATTCTTATAGCAATCCATGTTATGCTATTAATAGTTTAATAAGTATAGTTACTAATTCGTCTACTTTAACTTCTATATGTGTTAGTTTAAAGTATATATACTTTATAAGTTAGTTTACTATAACTAGTATCATATTATACTATTAGCCTCTAAAGGTGATTGTTGTTGGTATTCCTGTGATAAAGTCTATTATAACTAATTCCTATAGTAGGTCCAGTAAAGGAATTAGTTATATAAATCTATATTTCTTATATCTTAATACTTTATTCTTTTTACACTTAATATATTCTAAAAGAATATTTCTGACCTTTTTCTATATTCCAGGAATCTAAAAGTGTTTGTTGATTCGTTCTATAGTTTTTTTAATTCCTTAATGTCCATGCATTTCAGCTGAGTGTTAATTTTTAATAAGTTTAGTTTATAATACGTCTAGTACATAGATTATTCCTTAGTCTAAATTCTAGTATAATTGTTTATTATTGAATTTCTTTATCTGTTTTTTCTAGGTGTTTTTAATAATAACTACTGCCTTAATATCTATTTATAAGCTTCTTAAAGATCCGTCCGGTCTTTATCTAAGTATTATATTATAGATTTTTAGTATATCCTTTATATAATTTACTTTTTAACTAAGTGTGTTAGCCGCTGTGTTTTCTTTTCCTAACTTATAAAGTATTTAAAAATTAAACATAGAAACTAGTTTCTACTACCTAACTTATTATTAATTTAACTTCTTTGTTGTTATAAATGCTATTAGATTCTTATAGTTTAAATATATAATAATTTAGTGCTTAGCTCCTTCTAAGTAATATTTTTATTTCTTAAATACTTAAACTATTACTAGTAATTTCTTATCATGAATATCGTAGTTTAATTTAGTAGTTGTAAGTTTATAAGATAAAAAGTCTACTAGATGCTTATATTTATTATCTTATATTTATAATAAAATAGCTCTTATAGCTCTATCTAATACATCTGCATATATCTCTATTTAAAGTCATAAATTAAACATTTTCAATATTAGTAGTTGTTAGAATATTTCTTTTAATATTATAAAAGCGTTTTCTTTGCGTTGTTCTCACTTAAATTATTAATCTTTCTTTAGTAATTCTATTAAGGGTGTTGTAATTCTTAAGTAGTCCTTAATAAATTATCTACAGAAACCTATAAATTTAAGAAAAAAATAAACTTCTTTTATGTTTATTAGTATTAGCTAAGATAGAATATTTTTAGCTTTATCTAGGTTAACTACTATCCTATTTTAGGATACTAAGTATCCTAAGAATTTAACTTCTATCCTGTAGAATATATATTTTTTTATTTAAATATATAATTTGTGTTCCTTAAGCCTTTATAATACTATCTTAGTATGCTTAATATATTCTTTTAGTATTCTATTTATATATATAAGCACGTTATCAAGATATGCTATCACAAATATATCTAGGTATTTTCTTAGTATATAATTAATAATTGTCTGAAATGTTATTGGTATGTTTATAAGTCCTATTAGCATAACTAAGTATTTAAATAGTCTATATCTTATTTTAAATGCTGTTATCTATTCATGTTCTTTAGCTATTTATATCTAATAATATTTATTCTTAATATTAAAAAGACTAAACTACTTAGCTCCTCTAAGTTTATCTATAAGTTCTAATATTAATAGTATTAGATAATAATTCTTTACCATAGCTTTATTTAGGTGTCTGTAATTAATATATAACTATAATTTACTATTCCTTTTTAGTATAAAGAGTATTAGTAATGCTATCTTGCTTTGACTAGTTTATATATACTTTTTTTATTAATTCTTTTACAAGAATTTCCGTAGTTCTTCTTGTTGGTATATGGGTACTTGATATAATAGTCCTAGTTTTAAATCTATTCCTTCTTTAAGCGTGATTTTATAGTCTTAGTTTTAGTATTTTAGTAACTAGTCTTTAGCTTCCTTAACGAACTATTCTCTAAATTCTTCTTAATATTTATTTGGTATAATAAACGTGGTATTGTGAAGTATTACTTTCTTTATTTATATTATAGCTCTTATTTATTACTATCTATAGTAGTTATTTCTAACTCCTATGGTTTTTCTTTTCTAATTAATAGTTAGATTCTATTATGCTAGCTAGTCCTATCCTAAGATAAAATCTTCGCTGCCTAGATTTATAATTTTAATATAGTAGTTATCTATGTAACCTACTACTCTAATAGTTATATTTCTTATTTTAAGATTAATTAAACTTTTTTTAAATACTGTTAGACTATTATCTATGTGTTTTACTTACATAAGTTTATCTAAAACTCTAGTTAGTATCTAGTATCTTTATATTTACTTATTTAATATAAGTATCTTACTAGCTCTACTATTTATAAGTGCTAGTATCTAATTACTGTTAATACATATATTTATATATAGCTTATTTTTATATTTTCTCTAGTCTAGTTATGTATATATAATTAATATATTATTCCTAATCTTTAGTTCTTAGCCCTTTAGTGGCTTAGTTATAGTCTACTAGCTTTCTAGTTTTTTGTCTATAGTTAACTCCTAAGTGGCAGTTACTTCTTTAGTGTTTTTTTTTTTTAGGTTTATGAATTAGGTATCTCTAGAGCTAGCATGCTTTTTTATTAAGTATTTTATATACTTTTCTAGCTTATTCTCTATGATCCTAACATTTCCATCCCAAGAAACATTCTTAATATGTGAGTTTTTTATGTGAATTTATAGCTAACTATTCTTTTTAGTAGTGTTTAGCCTAGTGTTTTTAGCATCCTATCTAGCATTTATTCCATAATAGTTATTTATGTTCATTTAAATTTAGGTCCTATAATTTATCTTCTAAATCTATATAGACTAGTTCTTATTACAGATTAAGTTCTTTCTTATTTATTATTTATTATAATATTTTTCTTATCTTTAGTCCTTTAACACGTATAGCGTGTTTATTCTATTTATAATTCTTTCCTATATAGCTAGAAGCTATATATATCTAGTATTCCTTTCTTATTATTCTATTTATGGTATTATTATCCTATATTTATAGTATTAATAAAGAAATTTTCTCTTTCTTTTCTTTCTAATAGTATCTAATAGGGTGATAGTACGTTGCATTAGTCGTAATTAGTATAAGTATTTATTATTAAATCTCGTTTATTTATATAGCTAGTTTTTTTCTGCTTAGTTCTTTATACTACTTATTTCCTACTAATTATAATACTTATTAGTATTTATATATCCTATCTCTTAAAGTAACTTTCTAGTATTTGGTAATATAATATTCTTCTTAGTAGTACTCTAATCCGTATATTTAATAGTATTACTAGTATATATGTTGTATAATTATTATAGATATTAACTCTTTATCTTTTATTATCTCTTAATTCTTTCTTTACCTAAATTTTTGATCTTTCTTATAAAATAGTCCACCTCCTTTTTTTATAATCTTATAGAATTTTTGTATTTCCTTTTTGGTTTCTGCGTTATGCTATTATACTACTACTTTTTATATTATAGTAATTATATTATTAGATTATTCTACTAAATAATCCTTAATTTTCTAGTATAGTAATTTATATTTCTAATTAAGGTGTATATAACTCCTATAAACCTAGCATTACTCTTTCTAGATTCTTTTTTTAATTATTTCTTTAGTTACTATATTTTATGCTTATTTTATTTAGACTATTACTATCTTAATTTCTCTTAATACTCTAGTCTAAACATAAGCTTTTTTAATATCTAATTATTATTATTTATAATCTTTAATAAAGTGTTTTTATTTTCTATATTCTAAGCAAACTTTACATGTATAGCGTTTTATTTATTTCTTAACTTACTTTTCTTACCCCTTTCCAATAAATGCCTGTTTAATATTAATATTTATTTTATTATAGACTCTATTATCTTTCCTATTTTTTTTAGGTGTATAGGTTATTAATCTCCTATATATTCTTTTCTTCTACTTCTATTAGTACTGCTAGTTATTAATAGTTACTATTTATTTAATAATTTCTAATAAGATACTTAGCCGCTTTTCTTTAGAAATTTCATCCTTAATTCTATCTTTTAGTTCTTTATAGTATATTATGATTAATAGCTAGTCTATTTAATTAAGCTATAATTAGATTTACTTAAACTCTACTATGTAATTAGCTGTTAATGTTTATTACTTAAGCTATTAAAGCTTTTAAATTACCTCTATTTCTTTATTAATCTCTTTAAAGACTATAATCATTTCTTGTTTAAAGTATTTATAATTCTTAAAAGCTTGTTGTATGTTGCTATTACAGTTAGTTAATTCTACTACTTCTAAGTTTAAATCTCTATTAGTAAGATAGTTTCTTACTAGTAGTTTAAACTATTATATAATCTTATCTATTATATTTATACCAGCTGCCAGGATCCGATCCTGATTAGTTAAAAATAACTTTTAATTAAATTAATAATAGAGATCTATTACTGCTATAAAAGTCTTAAGTTTATTTTAATTACTATTAAACTTCTTAGGAGGTTGTATCTTAGCTATTCCTTCTTTTTAAATTATTATAGCATATTATTTAGCTTTAACCTATTATTATAAATTTACTAAAGTATTACATAGTTTTATAATAACTACTTCTTATTCCTAAATAACTTATTATACACTTTTTATTTCTCTAGATATATTTTTAGTTGTGGATAAAGATTTTACTATAACTTCCTCTTCACTATTACTCTCTAATAATGAGTAGAGTTCTTATTCATTTTTATAATAAGTTATTATAAACTCTTAATAATTAGTTGTTAGAATCCTATCCAATAATCTTTTTTAATTTCTTGAGGTGGTAGTTATAATATTATAAGTTACTAACTTACTAATATAAATTATATTAGTAATAAGCTATCTAATTACTTAGGTAATACTTAGCAGTTCCTTTATTTCTAGATCAGATAGCTTATTAGACTTAGTGAAAGTTAGTTAACTTAATAAAGAATAAGAAGAAAATAATATAGTAAGTTAAAATTTAATAGGATAGTATTAAACTATTTTACTTAAGATACGAATTTTAATTTTAGAGTAACTATAAAGAACTAAGAGTAACCGTGAACTGTCTAATACCTTATACTTATAATAAATCCTCTATGCGTATATTCTGTATTAGTATTTAGTATATTAGATACTATTAGAGACTACTAGAGCTGCTAGAGGTTCTATTATCTTATTTTATTTTTATTTACTAAGTCTTCTTTAGTTACGTGAGCTACTGCTTCTAATCCTTTAGTATAATTCTATATTTCTATTCTTACTTTTTAGCCTGTGCCTTAGCTTATGCTAATACATCCTATACTTACTTATAATTCTTTTTTTTAAGCTTAAATATACGTTTTTATTCTAGAGCTTTATTAGCTGTTATTACTAGTTCTCTTAGCTCCTTAAGTATAGTTACCTTACTATTACTATTTATAACAGTAGATTATTTCTATAAAAGAAATTAGTATAAATCTAAGTAAAATAAAGAACATTCTTAATTAGAAAAATCTCTATAATATAAAGAATATAAAAGTGTTCCTAAAGTTTACTAATTTCTATTAATAATTTATTAATAACTTTTTCTATATTATGGCTCTATTTATAGCCTTAATAAAAAAAGATACTTAATTTAAATTTAATAACGCCTACTAGAGTATATTTAAAATTCTAAAACATATATTTATAACTACCCTAATCTTCTAATATTTTGATTTAAAATTACTAATTATTATGGAAGCTAACTTCTTAAACTACGTAACTATTAGTATACTTTTCTAGAAAAATAATTAAAATAAACTAAGATCTATTATCTACTTTTTAAAGAAGCTAAATTTTACTAAATATAACTACGAAATTTATAATAAGAAATTACTAACTATTATATGCTGTTTTAAATAATAGAGACTTACACTAAAAAATACTATCTTTCTAATTTAAGTACTAAGTAATTATAAATACTTATAATATTTTATTACTATAAAGTAGCTAAGCTATTAATAGGTCTACTAAGTTAAATATTTATTCTAATTTAACTTTATAATTATATATTAACTAAGTAAATAAAAGAGAAAATCGGATATTTTTATCTATTATATATAGAATATTTTAGCTTAAAAAAAAGTTTATAGAGCTTAATAACAGACACTTCTTTATCTAAAACTATTTAATAATATATTAGAGTTTAACTTAACTAAAAGAGATAGGTTTATGTAATAGATTATTAAAAATAAATATCTAAATAATAAGTTTATTTAGGAAATCTTATCACTAATGCAGGATAGAACCTATTATTTTAAAAAGATTTCTCTAAGTAAATATAAAGTATTAAGGGGCGGTAGAGTATAGATAAAGTTAATAACTATAATAATAATATATAGTATAAAGTAGATTATAAGATGTAGCTTATAAAACTATATATAAAAACTATAAACAGAATATATATAAGGTTCTAAAAGTAAGAGAGCCTGTATAGCCTATATAAAGGCTTTATATAGTATTTAATTTAAATAAACTTAAGAGTAATAGTTTTTATAAAATTATATTATAATAGTATTTCTTTTCTTATAGCTATAGTCTCTATAGTTATTTTAGAAACTAAGCTTCTTAAAGTATTACTAGTAGAACACTTAAATTATGTTTATAGTATTTTTTATTTAATAGGTAGAAATTTTAGTTAACTTATTATATCTAATTTATCTAACTATATACTTTAGTTATGGGGTGCTATTACAGTTATAGTAGTTCTAATAAAAGTTAATAATTTCTTTAATAAACTACTTTTACTTACTATTAATTTTTATTAGCGGAGGGGGCAGTATTCGCTAGTAAAATAGTAAGTTAATTACTATAAAATAGAACAGGCTAATATAGAACATGTTATAATAATAAAATCTATTTAATAATTTAAAATAGTAAGTATACAGTAATACAGTCTCTATAACTTAAAATAAGTCTAAATTCTTTTAATTTAGTTTCTTTATAGAGTGTAGGGTTTTAATATTCTAGGTATCTAGCTATACAGAATCTTTTATACAGAATAGTTAGATAAAATAGTAGTGTATATTTATTTAGTCTTTATAACAAGCTTTTATAGTTAATAGTTTAGTATATAAGTAGTTTATAATCTTTTATATTTTAATTATAAGCTTTTTAAAGTTTTAGCTTTATATAAAATAAGTAGTAGCTAATAGTTTAAATCTAACTCTTAAATAAAAACTATAGTTTATAAAGAATAGAAAAACAGTAGTACTTTTTAAGTAAATAGAGTTTAAAGTAAATTTAGATAGTAGTAGCTATTTAAACTAGTTATTTTATAAATAGCTACTATATAACTATAAATACTACTTAAAAACTATATTAGTCTATTCTAACTAGCTATTAGTTTTAGAATAGTATATAGTTAATAGTAGAGTTATAATCTTTAGCTAATAGTTTAGATACTTCTAGAATTTAGAGATAAACTAAGGTCTATAGTTAAAAAAAATAGTACTTAGTAAACTATAAAGCTTCTACATATACATTAGAAATAGATAAGTAGTATTTTTAATATTATAATATATTTAGCAGAGAATTAAGTACTTTATTTTTATTAAATAGTAGATTATAATTATTATAGTATTATAACAGCTGCTTAGTAGTAGGTAGATAATAAAGTCTATAAACACGTTTTTTTAAGCATAGTTTAGAATAGATAGCAGTTTTAGAACTTCTTAACAGACTTCTTTTAATAAGATAGTATAGTAGTAAATATAATAGTTATAAAGCTAGTAGGTAATAAAGTTATATATATAAAGCTAATAGTACTTATAGAATAATAGTTTATATATTTTATTATAACTTATATAACTAGTAATAGGGCTCTTATAGTAGAAATAGAGTAGTTCAGCTTTTAACTTATTTATATTAGGTATATAGAGCTTTTTTTTATTTTATAAATATTTATCTATTTTAGCACACTTAACTAGTATTAAGTATTTATTCTTATAGTTTCTATTTTATAAGTTAGTTAGTATAGAGTTAATTATAAAGTTAGTATAGTAATCTTTCTAGAATAAAGTCTAAATCTTTAGTAGTAGTAAGTTTTTAATTTATTTAAATTCTAAAATAGCAGTAGGTCTAGTAGTAGTAGTAATAAAAATAAAAGTAAAAATAAATTTAGTAAGTAATAATAGTTTAGCAGCACATTAGTAAAGCTAGTTATAAATTATTATAATAATTTTATAAGTAGAAATCTCTAATAGGTTAAAGAAACAAATTAATTTTTTCTTATAATTAGTTATAGTAGGTAAGGTAGTAGCTAGAAGTAATTTTAAGTTTTCTTATTTTAAAATAGTTTAGCTTTAGTAGCAAAGCCGTTTATTCTTTTTTATAATAAAATAGTTAATTTTCTAGTTAAAGAGTTTAGCTTTATATCTTATTTTTTAGAATAGTATACAATCTTAAAGTTAAAACAAGATAGGAATTTAGACTAGTAAACTTAGTAGTAGTTTAGTAACTTTATTATTATAAAATACTTTAGATTATAGTAGTCTATAATTACTATAATTAGTAAAACATATTTTTTAAATTCTAGTTACTATTCTTTAAAGTAGTAAATAATTACTAGTAGTTTTTTATTATAGATCTTATAGTTACACTCTATTATTAAGTACTTTTTTAAGAAGAATATAACAGGCTATAGAATATTATTATTTCTATATTATAATAATATTCCTGTAGAAACGTAGTTAAAGGTATTTATTTTAATAATAACTTCTTTTTCTTAATTAAATAGTACTAGAATAAGTGCTATAGTAAATACTATTTTTAGTTTCTAAAAAACTTCCTTATATCTATTATTTTAATTAAATAGTATGTTTTTCTATGTTAGGCAGACTAGTAAAGTAGTAATATAAAAAAATCCTTATATAAAGCAGTAGTAGAAGTTTATAAAGCTAATAAATACTTATATATTTATAATATAAATTACTATTATCTAACTAGCTATTATCTTAATTTTTTTTAGATTTATATAGATACTATTATAGCCTATAATTAAGCCTAAAAATTAGACTTTAGTTATAAAGAACTTATACTTTTCTGCTTTTACATATAAGCCTGCCTTTTATAAGCTTTTTAGTATTAAATAAAAATATTCTTTATATTTAGTATAAGTACAGCTATAGACTAGGATATTATCTATATAAATAGTATAAAAATAGTTTAGGTATTTTTGTAAAATATTATTTATATACTACTAAAAGGTTACAGAGGTATCTATTAACTTAAATAGTATTACTAGTATTTTATATAAGCTAAAATAGGTTTAGAATGCTATAAGCTACTTTTAATTAGCTTTAATATAAAGATTATTAAAAGCCTATAAAATATTAATTTTAAAAAAGTATTATATTCTTTTTAAATTATTTAGTAGTTTTTTAGTTAGCAGTAGTAGATAACAGTTTTTTACTATAATTTTATTTAGTATATAATAGTTAATATAAAATTAAAGTCTTTTATTTATTTATTTTATAAATAAAACTAGAAATGCAGTTAAAGAGCTATTAAGATAAATAAATTCTTTTTAAAAGTTCTTATTAAGCTATTTCTAGAGTACTTATAGCTTTATATAAAATATTAAATATAGACAACTAAAAAGCAGAGTTTTTCCTTTTATTAGCTGAATATTATAGTTATATAAGTAGTATAATAATAAGTTTTTAGCTTCTTCTAGCAAAAAAAACTAATAAAACTAAAATAGAAATTTCTTAGTATTAGGTAAGAGCTTTTTTATAGATTTATACTTTTAATTATAGTAAGAGCTTACTTAATATTCTTTATAGAAGTAGTAAATAAGTAGTAGCTATTATAATAAGTGTATATAATATAGGCTTTTAAGAATATAAAATAAACATTTAGCTTTCTATAATTCTTTTAGTTATAGTAGAATTTAGAGATTAATTTTTATAAAATAAAAGTAACCCTACAGGTCCGCGCTAGAGTAAATAGAATTTTATAATAATTATAATAAAATAAGTTATTAAATATAAGAATATTTATAGCCTAGTTAATTTAAGAGTTATAGTATTATAATTAGTATACTTCTAGTATAATAGAATACGACCCTAAAATAGTTACAAACAGGCAGATTATTTTAGTATAGTTATTAATATAAAGTCTTATAATAATATATAAGGTAATAAGTTTACTACAGAACTTAGTTCTATTTATAATATTAAAATAGAATAGTTTCTTTAGCTATTTTAGCTAGAAGCTTATAGAAATAGCCTAACTTTAGTTAATAAAGTTTCTTTTAGCTCTACTATTAATAAGGCTATAAATAGTAGTAATATAGCTAGCAAACTATATTAGGTCTCTAGTAGTAGTAGAAGTTAGTTTAGTAAAAAATATAAGACTCTAAATTAAGCTTTTCCTTAATTAATATCTTGTAAATAGTAATAATAAAGATTTTATAAGAGTATAGTTTTAAAGCTAGAGCGTAATTTAGCTATAGCTTAAGACTTTTACTAGACTACATAATAAAAAATATAGTAGAATATAAGAATAAGTAGAGAAGTAAATAAAAAACAAAAATAATAAACTAAATAGTATATAAGTAAAGATACTTTAGAACTAGTAAATATTAGAATAAAAATAGTAGGTAATAAAATAGGTTTTTAAGCTATAGTAATAGTATTTATAGTATTTCTTATAGCTTTAGCTTAAAAAGTTTAGTTAATAGTAGCAGCTTAAATTTATAGATTTAATAATAAAGATAGTAGAAATAGCTATTAGTAGAAAAATAAGATATTTCTAAATTATAAACTAAGAGTTATAGGTCTTATAGCTATTTATAAAAATAACTAAATTATAGTAATAATAATAAATCTTAAGGTCTTATAAATAGCAGGCTAGTAAATAGTACTAGTTATTTAATAGTAAATTATAAAGTAATATATTCTATAATTTCTTAGAGACGGTGTTCTTTAGAAGGGTTAATAAAACGTCTTTAAATAAACTAAATTTAAGAACTAACTATTAAAATTTTATTAGGAAAGTACTAAATTCTTAGTTCTTTTAGCAGAGTTTAAACAAATCTTATTAAATATTATAGGCTTAATTTAAGTCTTTATAAACTTACTTTAGAATTTCTAGTATTACAGAGTAGTTTAATAGGTAGTAAATACTATTAGTAATATATAAAAAGACTTACTTATATAGTATATCTTTAAGTTATTTATTTACATAAGCTATATAAGATTTAGCAGTAAGAAAATAATTTTAATTTATAGTTATCTTTATATAAATATATACTATAAAGTATTAAAGGTTATTTTAGTTACTATTAAATTTATTAAGATTAAATAAACATTTAGAGAGAGTATAAATTAGAAATAGAATAAGAATAAATAGAAAAAAAATAGTTATAAACAGTTTAGTTTTAGTCAGAATAGCAGTAGAAATAGAAATAGAGATAAAAGTAGAGATAATAAAGAAAGTAGAGATAATAGAAGTAATAGAAATAATAGATATTAGACTTCTAGACTATAGCTATACACGTAAGTCTATAATCTATTTTTAGGCTTTTTATAACTTCTTTTTTTAATAGCTATAGACTTTCTTAAGTATTATAATTTATTTATAAAGATTTACTATCTTTACTATAGTAGTAGTAAGTTACTATAGTTAGCCTTTATAGATACTATAAAAAACTATAATATAGTCTAGCTATTCTTATAGTTATTTTTATATAAATTATAGGAATTTATCTTTATTCTATAAAACTAGCAGGGGTTATAGAGCTAGTATATAAGAATAAAACTATATAATATTAAGAGATAACAGAATATAAATAAGGTTAGTAACTATAATAATAGTATATAATATAAAGTAAATTATAAAACGTAGCTTACAAAGCTACATATAGAGAATTTAAATAGAATATATATAAGATTCTAGAAGTAAAAAGGCTTATATGGCCTGTATAGAGGTTTTATATAGTACTTAATTTAAATAAACTTAGAAATAATAGTTCTTATAAAACTGTATTATAATATAAAAACTAAAAGAGTTAGTTATACTATTACAGCTAACTAGTAATACCTAATAATAATAAATTTAAAATTAAACTTTTTTAAATTACGTACAATTTTCCTGCTGGCGGCTATTTTAGTTATGAAAAAAATTTTAAAATTTTATAACACGAATATTACTAGCTTTAGATATTTAAAATAATATGTTAATACATATCTTATTATTATATCTATTAAAGATTTAAAGCTTTTTATGAAAAGTACTATAGCCTCTTAAAACCTCTCTTTATTTCTAAAAGAAGATGAAAGTATATCTCTGTAGATTTTATTACTAATTTCCTAGAATCTAAAGGCTGTACTAATATCATAGCAGTAGTAAACTACCTTATAAAATATTAATATTTAATTTCTTATAGTAAGATAACTACCTTAGCTGTAGCTTACTTTTTTTACTATTATATATAGGTAGACCACAGTCTTCTAGAAACGATTATATTAGACTAAGAAATATAATTTATCTTTACCTTCTATAATGAACTATGTAAATAACTATGAATTAAACCCTAATTATCTTCTGCTTATCATCTGGAAACTGATGGCTAAATAGAAAGAGCTAATAGTATAATAAAGTAAGTCTTACGTGTATACATAAACTATTAGTAAGATAACTAGGTAAACTAGCTACCCTTAGCATAGTTTGAAGCTAATAACACTGTATCTAAATCTATAAAAGTTTCTTTATTCCTGGCTAACATAGGTTAACACCCCCAAATGGGTTTTGAATCTCCTATAGAAATCTAAAGACGTTCGTACCAAGCACTACAAGCCGCAGAAGCCAATCATATGATAGAGAAAATAGCTAATATTTAATAACTAGTCTGAGAAGAGATGATCTGGGCATAGGCCCTTTAAGAAGAATATACAAACAGGAAACGATCACCCGCTCCTGACTACCAAATAAGAGACATGGTTTAGCTTAATGTATGAAACATCTAAACCAAACGACCATCTAAAAAGCTGGACTTGAAGTCCTTAGGGAAATACTGTATCTCTTAGAGAGTTTCTCCATACGCATACTGACTTGAACTCCCTGAATCCTTGAATATACACCCGGTCTTCCATGTATCATTGCTTCGGCCCGCCGCGCCTGAATCTGAATACCTTCTAGGTCAACAAAACCCGCCGCCTAAACCCGTTGAAGTTAATGGCGAAACTGAATACTATGTTAAACAAATTAAAGAACTGCGCCTGAACCGCAGGCGGAAACGCTATAAATACCTGGTTAAATGGACTAGATACGATGACCTAACATGGGAACCCGTAAACAACCTCCAAGATATAACTGCCGTAGAAGAATTCCACCTCAAAAACCTAGACCAACCTAGACCTGATACCTAACATGAATACCCCTCACAGGAGCTCGGATTTAAAGAGGGGGTACTGTTACGGTAACTATCCGTGACACCTTACAAGGGCCTTCTGAGGAAGCCTTCCTCACAAGCCTCTTTTCTTATCATGTGTTCACGCATTGGCCGCGCGCTAGCGCACAGACCCCATCCCCAAACATTTCTACTCACAACCTATCTTGTTCTTTTTCTCTTCTTTACGCAATGTCTTGAACTATCACTTGGTATTGTACGTAGCAACTAATCAATGCTCCTCTTTGAGCTCTTGACCTTCTGCACGTAGCACTCTCGTGACAACTAGCTTCAAACAGTAGTACGAGAGGCATGGAATGCAATTCCTGAGGAGAAGCTTAATAAGCTAATAGATTCCATGACCCATCACTGTCAGAACGTGATTAATGCTTAGGTAGTCATACAAAGTAGTAGTACGTAGTGTTGATTAACTAATGTATTCTAGTATTTTGCCAAGACTCCACAACGCTAACAATACTTTCCCCTCATACTATAGTAGGAATGATGATGAGTCATTTTATATCTACAGCAGTGATAGTGACAGGCTTGACTCATTTCTGCCTGGAATACGAATGTATGGATCAGTCTAGAGGATAAGTCCTCGGACCCGTGCTTGCGCGTACTTGGCGCGTATGCCGAGCGCTTTCGCCCAGCGAGATGACTCACGACATGAAGCGAGGCAATGCAGATCCTCAATCTCTATACGGTAAAGAGGGTATTGGGGCTTGAGATGGATCTTCTCCTTTGCTTATTATTGGCCGACGAGCATCACGATGCGGCCGTAGGGTACCCTGTACGGCGTGTTCGCGGGCGGGTGGAAGAAGCCAAGACCAGGACACGAGGTAGGCGGAATGAGAGAATAGATGCGTTCAGGAAATATAAGAATAAGAGGAATCAAAAAGCAGCGAATGCAATCTCCAACCCTCCCGGATCAGACCGGTTCATCTCTCTTCAATCAAATCCTCAACCGACACCGAACTGAACTTACTTTCGCCTAATTGCTTCAACCAGCTTCCCTAACTAAAGCCCTCCTATTTCGGCTCAATTAAGTCATCAACAATGGCCCCTCAGAAACGCGTGTTTATTAGTCTCCCCACCGCTGATCTCACCGCCGCAGCCCGCTTCGCCACCGCCCTCGGCCTCAATAAGAAAACCGATTGGTGCAGTGAAGAAAAATCTGTTTTCTTCGAATACGGCGAGAGCCTCTACCTTTGCTACCACGACCACACGACCTTCAGCAACTGGCTCCCTTCGGGGCGGAAAATCTCCTCATCTAGCACCACTACGGAGGTCATCGTGACGCTGTCGGCCGGATCGCCTGAGGAGGTGGACGGATTGATTGCGAAGGGCATCGAAGCCGGAGGGAAGCGGGGTCCGAATATGGTGCCGGAAATGGAAAAGTACGGAATGCACTCGAGGAGCGTGGAGGATCCGGATGGGCATGTCTTCGAGATTATTTATTGCGAGGAGAAGCCCAAGGATGAGAAGAAGGGCGAAAATGGTGAGAAGTGATGCTCCGGAGATTTTTGGGACGAAGGTAGAAGGGGAGTTAACTTGCAGGCTCAGAGCGCCAAAGGTTCTAAGGGTACCGGGATGTAGTTCTTTCTAAATTCGCACAAATTGATATATTATAGTTATTATCTCGTTTTTCTGTATAGGATTTATAAAAAAGAGAAATAACGTGATTAGAAAGCGTATTTCCAGGACCATCCTCCAATTGATCTATCTAAGCCCCCTTTGGGCGCCTATCAGGTAGCCGGTGCCAAGGCGCTGGCCCGTATAGTCACGTTAATGGTTATGTGTATAGATCCTCTCTAAATTCCCTAAGCACTTCTTAACGATTTATCTCTCTTTAATTTATTTTCTACTCTCTTTTTTAGCTCTTTAGATTTTCTTCATATAAAAGGTTTTATAATTTAATTTTTTTTTTTTAAAATATTATTAAATTTAATACTTTAGGTTTATGTACAAAAAGCTTTTTTTATTTATTTTAGTATATTATTTGCTTTTATTTAGTAATTATATATTATACATATAACGTTTTTTATAAGCAAGTGGGCTATATAAGCGAGTGGGCCATATAAGCAAGTAGGCCACTTTTGCAAATAATTACCTTTTCTTTAATAACTTTACGAAAACTTAATATTATTTAATAAAATTTTAAAATTAGCTTTTTAGATATTAAATGCAACTAGCCTCAAATTTGCATCCTAATAGTCTTACGTAATCATAAGTTATTAAGCTTAGAATTAGCTTTTTAATAATTTGGTTTTTAGCTATTAATATTTTAATAACTATTAAATAAGAAACTATAGAAGTTAAATTTAAACTATTTTATATATAATTTAAACTATATTATGCTTTTATAGTAATAGAATAAGTAGGTTTTTAAGAACTCTAGGTAAGAAGAAGTTTTAGCCCCCACTTTTTAAAAACTACTAATACTATAGCTTTAAAATTCTAATATATTATAAATATAAACTCTAATACCTTATATTTAAGTTTTTATAATTTATTATTAAGTAATATTATAAATATAAATAGCTAAACATTATTTTAAAGTAAAGTAAATTCTAAGCTTAATAACTTATAATTACGTAATATTATTATAATGCAAATTTAATACTAGTTGCACTTAATATCTTAAAAGCTAATTTTAAATTTTGGTTAAATAATATTAAGTTTTCGTAAAGTTATTAAAGAAAAGGTAATTCTTAGTAAAAGTGGCTTACTTACTTATATAGCTTACTTACTTATAAAAAACGTTAGTACTTAAGCTTACTACTAATTTTAATAAGTTTAAATAGTATATTTTACTAACAAATTTTTTTTTTTTGAACTTTAGTATAATAGATTATAGTAATTATGTATAAAAATTTAAGTATATTTTCCAAATTTTAAAATATTCAAGTTAGTATATATATAAAAAAACTATTTAGAAAATATAGTATATTTTTTAAAACTTTTAAATTTAGTTTTTTAAATAATTATTTTATTTAAATATTTTATATATTAAGTTAAATTATGTTTTTTCATTTAATAGTTAAGTATAAACTTTTTTACTTTAGAAATGTTTTTCTAAATTAGTTATTAAATATTAGTCTTTTTTTTACTATATAGTTAGCTCTTAAAGCTTATAATACTTAGTAAAACTATTTTTAAAATTTATAAATAGTTTAAACTTATTTAAAAATATTTGTTTATATAAACTAAAAATAAATAAAAACTTTATAAATTTAAATATAGTATTATTAACTTTAAATTATATAATAAAAGTTAGTTTATTTAATAATTTTATTTTATTATTAAGCTTTTTTTTAACAATTAAATTTTTAAATAGTATATAAAACTAGTTAAATTTTATTTTATAGTTATTTATAAAATTTATTATAAAATATAATTTTTTTAGTTTAATATAATTGTTTTTAAAATGTTATAATATATTTATATATATTAATACAAAAAATTAAATATATTTATAAAAAATATTTTACTATAAAATGTTAAATATTAGTATTTTATAAAATAGTTTAATATAACTATAATATTAGTATAGTTGTTAAATTTTAAAAAGTTAGGAATAAAATTTTTAAAATTATTTTTTACAATTTTTTTAAAATAAAAAAAGAAGTAAAGGTTTTAGAAAAACTATAATATTTTTTATAAAAACCTTTAAATTTTAATAAGTATAATAATAAAAAGTATAATAATATATTATTTTAAATATTTAAAGTTAGTAGTATATATATTAAAATTTTTAAAATTATTTTATAACTAAAATAACTACTACTAAAAATATTATATACAATTTAACAATAACTTATTTTTAAGTTTATTATTATTATTTAATATTATTAAATAATTATAGTAATATAACTTACTTTTTAATTTAGTAAAAAAAATTAAATAAACTTATTTATTTTAATTAAGTTTAGTTTTAATATATTATTAAATAGTTTAAAATAAAAAATATTTATTATTAAATTTTTTAAACTTTTTTAAACTAAAGTATTTTGTATAATATATTTTATAAGTAAATATTTTATATAAGTAAGTACTTTATTTTACTAAGTATTTACTACTTTATAAATAAATAATAACTTAATATTAATAGCTATTATAAGAATATTTAACTGGTAAATAATTAACTTATTTTTTAGTTTTTTTTATATATATAAAAAGTATACTTAAGCTCTTTATAGTATTTATAGTATTTTTACTATAATAAGTTAACTTTAGTATACTTTTTACTTTAGTAATTTTTATTTTTAGTTTACTTTTTAATCTTACTTTAAGTAATTATTTTTAAGCCTTTTACTTTTATTAATATTTCTTACTTTTAAATATACTTTTTTTTGTATTTTTTATGTTATGTTATAGCTTTATTTGCCTTTTAAAGATTAATAACTTATACTTTTAGTAATATAACTAAATACATTATTTACATAATACTTTTTATAAACTAGTAAAGTAATTTAATAATTAAATTAAGTAAGCTATTTTAGTATATTTAAATTTAATTATAAACTAAAACTATTTAAAAGCCCAATTTAATAGTAGTTTTTAGTATTTTAACTTTTATAAAGTATAGTGAAAATATACAATACATAATACTATAAAGTCTTAAAGTTATATAAAAGTTAATTATTTCTACTAGCTATAAAAATAGGTAAGAATATTCTTTATTTACTAACTAATATAATTACGTAATACACGTACTATTACGTAATATTATATAGTAATATTTTTTTATATAGTGCCTTTAGCCTACATTTATAACATAAAGTATTTTTTTAAAAAAAAAGAAAATAGTGTTTAAAACTTAATATTAAGCTTTAAAAGTATAAGATTTAAAGTAAATAAAATTAAGCTAGTACCTTAAAAGCTTGTATAAATATTACTTTTTATAATTATTTTTTAATAAACTACTTTAAATACTAGTAAAAACTCAAGCTTTATAATATAGTAAATATAGTTATAAACAAAATCTTTAACTTAGTACTTATATATATTTTTTAAAAGTATAAAACAATTTATATTAAGTAGCTAAAGTAAATATAATATATAAAATAATATATAAAATATAATAATATTCTTTTTTTATAAAGCTACTAAAAATTAACTAAATTATAACTTTTATAGCTATTAATTATTAGTAAATAACATGTGTATATTATATAATTTTTTATATACTTATTAAAGTATTTATTTATTTATTTATTATTCTTATATTAATTTAAGTAGTAGTATGCCATACAGACCTTCTATAGACTTAATTATATAAAGGAAAACCTATTACGGGGCACATAGCCTCCGCTTTTAAGAAAAACAATTTTTATTTCTTTTATTTATTATATATAGCCTATTTCCTTGCTGCTTGTAGTACCTTTTATAGAGTAAAAAGAGTTTATAACTCTAACTATAGTACTCTACCTACTTATTATAGGCACTTTCCTATCTGTTCTTCGCCTTATAAAGTAGTTCTATAGCTAGAGAGAACTATAGTAGAATATTTATTTATATAAGCTAGTATAAGAGCTTAGCTACTCTCTCTACTAACTCTATAAAGTACTAGAAATTAATTTTACTAGATTCTATATCTCGTAAAGCTGTTCTTATATCTATAAACTGAGGGTAATATAAAATAATATATTTTACTATCTCTTATCCACAGCTGTAGATATATATAGTGGTAGGAAAATTTTTTAGCTAAACTTTTATAAGAAACGCTGTAAGTCTAATTTATTCTATATAAACCTAAATAATAATTAAGCTTTCTGCTTTATAGAGGTTTATATATATTTTAAGAACTTTTTTTCTAAAGCCTATTAGTATGCTAGACTTTAGTTATATTTTTAAATAATCTACTCTTACTATTATTTACGTGTTATAGTGGTATATAGTTTAATTAATATATTTTCTATATCTACTCCTATTTATTTCTAGTCTTTAATAAGTTTATGTATGTTTGTAAACTATTTTAAGGTCTAATCTATACACTTTTCCCCTATCATACGTGGGTAGATAAGGCTTTATTATTTTTAAATTCTATCTTAAATCTTTATATAAGCTTATGTGATTTTTTGTTTTATATTTAAAGCCTTTATACAACGCCTGTAGCTAGCGATCTTTATATTAAAAATAATCTATAACAAAAAAATAAAGGTTTTTATTTTAAGTACTACTATTAGTATAGCTTAGTATACTCTAGTAATTATTTATAAGCATCCTATCTAGAATTTATAGAGTTAGTTTAGGTAACTGCTAATCTTTCTAGACTTATTTTAACTAGACTAATACTAGATTATAGTGTTAAAAGTAAATACTAGAAGTATTATAACACTATAAATTTATCTTACTCATAAAAAGATAGCTCCCTATATTAATATAGTAAGATAATAAAAAGCTTACTACTATTTTTCTATTTTTTTAAAAGGTTTTTCAGATATGTATACTCTAGTAGAAGGCTAGATTAAACTAGATACTAAGAATTTAGATCTTTTTTATAAGCTTTTTCTTAGTGCTGTTAATGTTTACAGAGACTGCTATATTAAAACATCTTAAGTTTTATAATAAGTATATAAGTTTATACTTTTCTAGTATAAAGACTACTTTATAGTGGGCTACTTAGCTAATATAATAGTTATAAATATACTTAAGAATATAGTAATTAACTTCCGTTAAAAGACTATATATAAAAAGTATAGTATTATTAATAAAACTGCTAATATATATATTCTTATAGGTATTACCACAAGCCTTATAAAGCTCTATAATATAAAATAAATAAAGAATTAATAAAAAAAAAAAGTCTTATAGAATTCCAGCTAACACATTAAAAAGCTCTATCTTATAATCTAGGAGAATAATTATTATTTTTTAGTTTATTATAAATGCTTTAACTTAGTAAATAAGTTATTATAAGATTTTTTTTATGTATAAGACGTATATAAGCCTTTTATAGACTATTTTATTAAATGCTTTAAAGATATTAAGTGCTAAAAGAATCACAATAGAGCCCTTTTCTCCCTAGATAGTATAAACTTAGTTTATAAGAAAGTTAAGGGCTGTATTTATAAACTTATACTACTTTATACTTATTTATTAAGTTAAAAGTATATTATATTACTTTATTAGTTATTTTAGCTACTCTACTATAATTACCTTTATAACCTTTATAATAGTATTTAGAAGCGTGATAGGCTATTATATTTTAGAAATTAAGTAATTACTTTTCTTAAGCTTCCACAGGGCCACTATACGAGCAATTTTAAATATTTATAGATAGTATACTAGGTTCTAGTATACTTAGGTAATTTCTATTATAGCTATATAAAAGAAAAAGTCTATAGCTTTTAAAAAGCTATTTAGAATACTATTACGGCCTAGTGTACTAAATATCTACTATTTAGCTATTATCTTTCTAATAGTTTCTAAAGTAATTTCTAGGAGCTATTTAACTTACAGAGAGTATATAAATTTTATAATATCTAAAAAGTCTATATTTAGCTCTATTAAAAAGAACTATTTTTATAGAATATCTGTTTTCTCTTTATAGCTCTAGGCCGTCCTGTTTTAGGTCTATAGTAAAGAAAGAATAAGGAATTTAAAAGAAATATAGCTATAGTTTTTTACTTACGCTGCTAGTTTCTAGATACTATCTCTTTTAACTACTACTTTATAGATTTAATCTTAAAGTACTATCTTTTAGTATTATAAATAATTCTTTTCTTTATTTATACTAGCTTATGAAGTATTTCTGTTAATTTACAGCGTCTTTAGGTTATTCTTTACTACTTTATTATCTCTATAACTTCTTAAGTCTACTATAGACAGCTAAAATCTGGTTTTACTTTCTATAACGGTATAGTATACTAAATAAGGTTAACTAGAAAGACCTAGAGGTATTTTATATATTAGTTAATTACTTCTAAAGTGCTAAGGTCTTTCTATAAACTAAGAAAATATTATATACTACTAGAAATCCCTTTAATATTTATTTTTCTTTAGTTATAGGCTTTTATTAACTAGCTTAGAGGTTTACAGCAGTCTATAACTTTAAAAAAAAAAAATAAACAAGTAGTCTGATTTATACCAGAGGCTTTTATTAATACTATATTTAATAAACTTTTCTTAAATACTTAGGGTAGTAAAAGTAAGGTTAATTATATTAATAAAGCCTTATACAAACCACGTAATTATTTTTAGTAGGGTTAAGAAACTAAGATTTATATCTATAATAGTTTAAATAAAGTTATTTACTATTTTATACTATATTAGGCATTTTATGCCGCCCTATAGCAGGTAATATAAGTTAAAGTCTTTTAAAAAAAAAAGTGTTCACCAGGCTCCGTAAGTTACTCTTAAAGATTAAAAATAAAAAACTTTAAGTTACACTAGTTTTTACTAGAGGACTCTAAATAGATATTATGGATATAAAATATTTACTACTTAGTATAGACTATAAAAGTAAAGGAATCCGGCCTGTAGTGTCTTACTAATTATATATTTAATAAAAGTTATTTACTAACAAGAAAGCAGGCCCTATTATAGAAAGATAGAAAATATACTAGCTAAAATAAGTACTTTATAAGATAATAAATAGTATATATACGTTTATTTTACTATAGCTCCTAAATAGTAATAATATCTTATTAATTTTTAGAATCGTGAATTAGCAGGACTATGATTTTATTTTTACTTTTTTACACGTTATATTAGGTAATACGTAGCGTATTCATTAGAGGGGGTTTATAGAAAGAAATTTAGTAATATTTTAATTACTTAGGCTTTTTATAGACCTGTTTAGGGGTCACTTAAGACTACGTTTTTATAAAAATAATATTAGTAAGCCTACTTCTACCCTACTTTACTTTCTACTATTTTAAAAGAGTATAATTTTAATGCTTTTTATATTTTTCTTATTCTAATTCTACTTAGTTAATTATTATAAGTAGTTTACTAAGTAGCTATAAATAAGCGTAATAAGTCTATAGGCTGTAATAATAAATCTTTAAAACTTATTTATATAAGCTTACCTAGCTCTTTCTACTTTCTTTTATTATAAATTATAGGCTACTGCCTATACTAGATAGTTTCCTCTATAATTTATATAATAAGCTTTATTCTTCTAATTACAGAGACTATATTTATAGTTTAAGTATTTTAGGCTTATATAGAATTTATATTTCTTTACTACCCTATAAAATCTAGCAGTGTGGCTATGTTTTTAGTAGTTAAAGTATTAAGTTATTTTACAGTCTCTATAATAGAGTTTACACGAAAGTAGTTTACTATAAAAAAGTAAACCTTTATCTATTAAGAAGTTAGCTTATTCCAGGCTAGTAAGATTAATAATTAGAAAAAAAATAGTTTTCTACTTTTAAATTACTTTTACAGGCTACTTTACTTTAAGGATTTTAATTTAGTTCTAAATATATTAGTTCTAGCTATAGAGTTCCTAAATAGCTGTTTTTTAGTCTAAATAGTTAATTACAAATAGCTCGAGGCTATATATAATAACTATAAATTTCTTATAAATAAGTTTTACCTGTATATAAACCTTATAGAGCTAGTTATAGTCCTTTTCTAGCTATTTTTTTCCTATTTTAGTATCTATAGTTAGTATAAGGTTTTTGCTAGAAAGTTTATAGTTTATAAGAGCTTTACCTACTACGTCTAGTCCTCTCTACGCGTTTATAATTTAAATAATTTCTATTATAGGCCTTCCGCAGTCTTATATAGAGATAACAGTTTAAAAAATAATAATTTTATAATATAAATAAGTTAGAACAGCTTATGTATAGATATAATAATAATTAAAATAGTATTATTAACTACTATAGCAGCATAAGAAAGGGGGCTGTAACTTATTTTTAGAATTATAATCTAAAAGATAAGAGCATAGAGATAGTTTTTAATAGTAAAAAAATATTTCTAAATACTTTTATAGTTTTTAGCTAAGTTAAGATATAATTAGAGAAAAATTATATAAAGTTACTATTATATCTCACAAACTAGAGCAGTACTATAGCTAGAAATAAAAACATTAATTTAATTAATTTCTTTCTATAAACTAGCTATATAATTGCTAGATGTTATTTATAGTAATATAAATTAAGTTTATAGCTCTAAAGCTAGTTTCTAAGGGTCTAGTAGCTAGTCTCTATACTATAATAATATCATCACGACTCTATAAAGTATCTAGACTAAGTTTTTTAAGGTGTATTTAATAGTAAGAAGCTAATTTACACGTCTATTTCTCGTAGTAGTTAAAAATTCAAAATGTATATTTTAAGTGTATTAAAGTATTATAACTACTTAATACTTAGTTTATTAGTTATTTAGTTATTATTACTTAGTAAAATAGTTTAATTTTATAGTATATTATTACTCTTATCCTATATAAAAAAGTAGTATGTTTTTATAAAAATAATAAATAGTATAATTATCTATTTTTAAGTGTTAATACTTTAAATTATTATAATTTACTTATAATTACTTACTTATACCTTTTTATGTTAATTACGTTTATTAAAGTTTATAATAACTTTATTATTTAAAATAATACTAGTTTAAAACCTACTTTTCTTAAAGTTATAAATGTTTTTTTAGTAATATTATACTTTACTATTATATAACATATAAGCTTAAACTATAGTTTAATAACTTTAGAATTTTTACACAAAGTTTTTTAGTACTTATAGTTTTAATTATAAACTATTTTAACTTTTAAAGTTTATTATATAAAGTTTTTTAGTTAGTTTCTACTAATGTTATTAATAGAGTATATAGTAAGTAGTTAATTAGTTATATTTTTTACAGTATGAAACTTAAGTAAAAATTCTTATAAATTTAAGTTAAATATATACTAAATAATAACTAATTTCTTTACTTAGTAAGCTTTTTTAAATTAGCTTTATAATTACATTATAAAAAGATTTTAGTATTTTTTAGTTAATATTATATACTACTATTATATATTACTTACTTTGTAATTAATTTTCTTTAATTATAAAAATAGCTAAAAATATTCTTTTCTTAATAAGCTAATTAAACGTTATATTATTAAAATATAGTAATTAAAAGCTATTAAGTTGTGTTTTGTTATTAAAGTAAAGTATTTACTTATATAAAGTACTTACTTATAAAATATATTATATTAAGTAAAAAAAATTTAAATTTTTTTAACTTATATAGTTAATACATAATTGTAAAGTTAAAGTAAAATTAGTATTTAATTTAATTAACTTTTTTTATTATAGTAAAGTATTATAAGTTTTTATATTTATTTAGTATTTAAATTAAAAAGTAGTATTTTTTAGTTTAAATTTTTATTTTTTAAAATATATATATAATAGCTAATAATTTTTTTTTATAAATTTAGTAGTTATATTTTATAAACTTTAATTTATATATTTTTTTAAGTAAGTATACTAATAGTTATATAATTTAAGAAATTTATGTATATAATAATTAGTAATTTTAAATAAAAATATTAAAAAATTAAAGTGGTTATAAATACTTTTTAATAAATATTATTAAATTTAAATTAAGTATTTATCTTTTAAAGCTATAAATAAAGCTATAATATAAAGGAATTTATTAATAAATTATTAGTAAAAATTAGTAAATTTTAAAAATACTTCATGTTTTTTATATTATAAAAAGTTTTTTAAATAAATATTTTTACTTTTTTTAGATTTATACCAAACCTTTTTATAAAATAACTATAATATACTTTATAAGTTAATTATTTAGTTTTATTAAAATATGCTTTTAATACTAATATAATTAGTTATAAAAACTAATTAACTAGTTAATTAAATACTAAATAAGTTATTATAGTTTTTTTATTTTGGCTATTTATTATTATTTCTATTTACCGCCTGATTTGGTCCCCCTAATGGGTCTATACAGGCTAATTCCTTTTATAGGAAAAACTTATTAATAAGAAAATTTATTAATATGCTACGCTAAAGGAGCGCTGATGCTCTGCTATTATAATACTTTTCTTTACTTTCTTATTTTTTATATAGCCTATAATTTTAGCTATTATATCTGTGTCTTATAAATAATTTTATCTTCTTTTTTTTCTTTTACCCCCTTTTTCTGTCTCCTACTAATTGTCTATGCTCTGGAATAGGCGGAAGTTGTTTATTTTCTTAGTATTAATTACTTTTACTACTTAGAACTAAGTAAGTAATTTTATTCTTATAAACTATTTTACTACTACTTAAGCACTATCTCTCTAGCTTAGTATTTTTTCTAGTTATTTTAATAGGAATAACGCTATTAGTTTAGTTCTCTCTAGCTTAAGGTAGTAAAAAAAAGTATAGTATATAGTCTACACTAGCTAGCTATAGTTACACTATAGGAATTTATTTAGGACCCCTATTTTTACTAGCCAGGCGTTAAGGCTAAGGACTTCTATATATAGTAAAAGTAGGGTAGTAGCTTCTACCTTTAAGAGTCCTTTATAGAGTAGAATTATAGGTATTTCCTATAAAGTACGCTAGGTAGACGCTGTTTGTTCTTTTACTATACTTTATTATTAGTATTACCACTCTATGTCTACTTACTTTAAAATAAGGGTGGCTATGCGCCTACGGTGTTAATAGCTGCTAGTATAATATACTTATAATTCCCCTGTACGTCTCTATCCCCGCTGGCGTTAGTAGTTTCTAGGGTTTTCTCTTACGGGGTAGACAAGGACTTCTTTCTTACATTCTTTTACCCAGTTTCAAAGCTTTTCCAGTGGAGTCAGCGGTTGTGTTACGGTCTACTGTCAACTCACTAGCGATGCCCAGATGTCGTCTAGAGTGCTTACTATCTTTTTTTCCACTAAGTCCTAGCTAGTGTCTAGGGTCCTCTAGAGAGCTATAGTGTCTATATAGAGTGTAATTAGTAGGACTACTATTTCTTTCTCGATGGCGACTATTAGTATTCTTTTATATGCCCCTGTTATCTTACGAAGACACTGGTTTTAGGTCTTCTGGAGCGGCCGGACAAGATTCTTTGCTATTAGATTACCGTTATCACGAGTTCCCCATATCTGGGCACCGTAGAGCATCGTTGGGCGGACGACTGCCGTGTATAGGAGGCGTGAGCGTCTCATGGACGGGCCCCATGTTAACGCGGTAATTCGTGACATGGCTTTAAAGACTGCTGTGCCCTTCTCTGCTGCTTTATGGATGTATTCTTTCTATTAGAGCTTTAGGTCTACCCAGACCCCAAGTATGCGTATGCTCGAGCTCTGGAGAGTGGCCTTATGGCCGGCGATTCGTACAGTTGACGCTAGGTCTGCGCTATTATAGCGTCTTTTCCTAGTAAAGTGCATAAGCTGGTATTTCTCTAGCGTAAATATAGCTCCGTGGCGTTTCGCCAACGCTATACATCAATCGTGTGCGGCTGTTAGGCGTTGGCAGTTCTCAGCGGCGGAGTTTCCCCATGAGACGAGGTTCGTGTCGTCAACGAAGCCAAACGCTAGCGTATCGCCGTCTGATCGCTAAAACTCCTCCAGAAGCTCTGATATGAAGAAGAGGAATAGGATTAGTAAAAGTGGGGATCCCTATGGGATGCCTGTTGGTGTTTGAATCCACTCGCTTTAATACCCAGGGAATGTGATACGCGTTCGTCGAGCAGTTAAAAAGCTTTGCACGAAGTGGACTATCCATTCTGGTAGCCCCTTCTTCCTTAGAATATATAGCAGGCGTTCGTGAGAGCCCCTAGGGTCCTATCTAGGTTCCTGATGCTCGTGCTACTCATGTCGAACTTAACGGATCCGGTCGCGCCAGGTCTAGATAGTAGAGAGTTTACGAGGCTCTCTGTGGTGCTACTTTTAGGCTGTCTCCATTTGCGTAGGCAGTCTGTCGCCATGCAGGGAAGGACCCTTGGTAGTCGCACCCTAGAAGTTTGCACCTTAAGCAGGCCTCTGGCAGCACCCCTAGAAGTTAAAGAGAAAGGCGATACCTACGCCGTGTCCGCGTACACAGCCGGCCCGAGTACGAGTCGGGTTCGCTCCAGCCTTCTAAAAGAAGTTGGAGAGAAAGGCGATATATGCGTTCACAGCCGGCCCGAGTACGAGTCAGGTTCGCTCCAGCCCTCTAGGTTCTGCCCTCTTAGCCTACCGACATGCACATCCGTCCTCTCCGGCCACTATACTATCTCTTCAGGTAGCGACTTCGGTACGTAGGCTCTATGCCGGCGACACCCTACTAGAGGCAAAAAGCGTGCTCTCTAGCACAATCTGAATGCGAACTAAGTCACTCCTATGCTCTAGATAGGTCACCAGCCCGGTTCAGCCTCCAGCACCTCTAGTGCGAGTAGAGAGCGTATTGCCTGCGCCTTCTATTGCTACCTCCTCAGTCATAGTATAGTGCTACAGCTCGCTAGCTGCCTAGGTGCTACCCTAAGGCTAGTTTCCTGTTACCCATAAAGGTCTCCCTCTATAGGCCGTCTATGTCTTGTAGGCGAATAACTTAAAGGCTTTATCTAGCCAGCATAAAGCCCCTAATTACATTGCCTACTAACCTGTCCTAATTCTGCCATATGTATATCCAGGTGCGGTGCGCTGTCTTTAAGGGGGCGTTTTAGTATTAATATTAACTCAACTCACCAAGGCAGCTTAGTTACCTGTGTTCTAACTTAATAGATCTATTAGCTACCCCTGTGACCCTATTAGTTAATAACTTTCTTTACTTCTGATAGTAATACTTAGGCTTTATCCGCGCCCTTACCGCACTAGCAGGAATTTCATGCTTATGTATATATTATAGAGTGCTAACGTAATTCTAGAGCTAGTTAAAACTAAGAGTACTCTATCTATCTACTAGAATAGCTTTAAGTTAGGTGGTTTTCATATCCTAGTATCCCTTTATATAATTAGTTAGGCTGTGTAGAGTTGCTAGCGTTATTATATTACTAGTATATCATAATAGCTTAGCGTGAAAAAATCTTTATTATAAGGCCTTAAACTTTAATAACTACTTATAACTTAACAGCGTGTTATTAGTGACTTAATGCAGTTCCCTAAGCTTAAGGGTATTTATTAATAGATAAATATTCTTGATTTTTGTGATGGCTAACGGCTCTTTTAAGCCGCCCTTAATACATACTTATTAAGAGATTTCTAAACTTAAAATTCTATTTTAGCTATTTATAACTTAATTAATTTTATACTAAATTAAATAATTATTATATTAAATAAAATGTTTTGAAAAAACTTTTAAAGCCTGCTATTAATATAATATAGTAATTTTATTTTCATAAAATAGCTAGTAAAAAAATTTAAAGTATTTTAGTTTTATTTAATTTATAGTTAATACTATTATTTAATACTTATAAAAATAGCTTCTACTAATATATACTAAGATTTTTTAAATTAAAATGCTTTTAAAAGTTAATAAATATATAAAAAAGTATTTTATTTATTATATAAACTAAAATTTGTTTTAAACTATTAAAATATTAAGTATACTATTAAAAACTAAATACTAAATTTATATTAATATTATAAGAAAATATTTTACTAAAAATAAAATATATATATTTTAGTTTTAATGTAAGTTTTAGCTTTTTTTATATATAAAAAAACATACGTTTAATTTACTAAAATATACCACTATTAAAAATATATATATATTACATATAAGTTTGTATAATAAAGTAATATTTAAAATTAAATTAAATACTATACTTTTTTAAGTATATTAATAACTTAACTATATTTATAAAAACTAATATTTTAAGTTAAAAGTTTTTACTAATAAAAAATACTATTATATATTGTATTAAAATTTTATATAATATTAAAAAAAAAATTTTTATTTGCTTATAAAAAATATCTATAATATAAATATAAAATAATATTTTAATTTATATTATATAACCTACTTAAAAGTATATAAATAAGTATAAAATCTTGTATATAAAGTAGTTTATTTAAAGTTTTAATTTAAATTTTATTAAAAACTTTTAAAACTTTTAAAAATTATATAAATATATATTTTATATAGTAGTATATTATTATATATACTATACTATACATGTAGCTAGCTAGCTAGTTAACTAGTATTAGTTATTAATTTTATATTATTTATTTACTTTATAAAAAAAATTCTAGTAATTTTTTTATAACTACTTAAGTTTTATATATAGTAAACTAATGTAACTTTGTAATAAGTTTAAATATTAATACTTATAACATATTATAATATTTTAAAAAAATATATATATTAAAAAAAAGTAAAATTAACTTAGTTTAAAAAACTATAAAAAGTATATTTTTTTAATTAAAATATAAAAGTTATTAAAAACAAAAGTAATTCAACTTATTACTAAACTTATTAAAATACTAAAAAAAAATTGTATTTAAGTTTTATATTAAGTTAAAAAAAACTTTAAATTTAACTAAATTTTACTAGAAATATTATATTTTTAATTAAATAAACTATTTTACTATAAACTTTTAATTATATAGTAGTTATTAAGTTTTTATAATTAATTTATATATACTTATTACTATTAATGAAATATTCTTAAAATAAGACTTTAAAACTATTTATTAAAAAAGCTATTTTATTTTAACTATAAATATATATAAAATAAACTAAGTTACGTTTATTAAATAAATAATAGTTATTTATTATTATAAAAGCAAGACACAAAACTCTTAAGTCTTAAAATTAAATAAAGTATATTAATTAAATAATATTCTCTAGCTATGAAAGTAGACAAGTATATTTCTTTATTTATTAACTAATAGTAATTATATAATACTATACTATTATATAATTACATATAAAGTTATTTCTTTATACTATTCTCTAAAGTATATTTATAATATATTCTTACTTTTTAAAAAAACTTTTACGTTCTTGTAAAGAGATTTTACTAAAAGAATATTTATTTAAATTCTAAATTAAGTAAAGTATTTTTTCCTTAAGCTTTTAGTTAAGATAAACTTATTAAAATTATAAGTATTATTTATATAGAAATACTAGTATATAGTAGAGTACTTTTTTACTTAGAAAACTTTTAATTATATAAAAGTAATTATATTTAAAGTATGTAGTTAGTTATTAGTGTTTTAATAAAATATTACTATATATCTAGTAGCTGCCTAATAAAGCAAGGTTAAAAACATTATTTATACTTATTATATAAGCTATTAATTCTAATTTATAAATTTATTTATACTAATCTAAAAGGTGTAAACTACTCTTAAAACAAATAACTTATATATTTAAAAGTATAAATTATATTACTAGTAAGTATAAAAGCATTAATTAAAAATAGTATTTTTATAAATTAAAAGATTTTAGTAGTAGAGTAGGTTCTAGCGTGTTTTAGAAGTAAAGAGCTTAAAATAGCTTAAATAAAAATCTTAAAAAATGTTTTAATAAAAGCTATAAAGTATATAGTATAATTAAATTCATATTAGTACTTAGTAAAGCTAATTTAATAAAACTAGTATAAACTATAAATACGTTTATTTAAAAGCAATAAAATAGTAGACTTTAGATAATATAAAAATATATTACTAGTAAGTTTAAAAGCTCTAGCTAAATATAGAATTCTAGTAAATTAAAAGATTCTATAAAGGGTGTGGCTTGTTGCATAACGTTTTTACGAGCGCACGGGCCCTTAGACTTCCCCTCCTTAATAAGCGAGGTTTCGACTAATAAGAGAGCCTCACTCACGGCTCTTGGCACCCCATTAAATGAAGTTGATTTTGAGTGTCTGTAATCTTCCCAATAACATGTTAACATAACGCTCCCAGGACAGGGCTGTAGGCGCTGCAGATGTCTCCTAACAGGAGCAGGCTTCTATAATTACCCTCAGGAAAATCAGCGGGCGAAAATTCGGCGAAATAGCAGATAATCTAGGCATCCCTAAGTCGACTGCAAGCACTGTTTACTATCAAGCTTAAAACTAAGCTGGCGACGACAATATTCACGCAATATTAGCCTTAATACCTTCTTAATCTAATCATCCTGGCAAGAAACTAAAGGTGGAGGACGGTAGCAAGCTATCCAGTCGAATGCGCAAGGCGATAATTGATAAAGGAGACCAGAAAATAGTAGCTGTAGTTCACCCAGTTCTCTAAGAAGTCAGTATTAATAAACTTGGCTGGAGGTAGGTTGAAAACGTCGTAAAGGAGCACCAAGATCCTAAACACGACTATGCAATTATTTGAAAAGTATAGCCTAAAAAGAGTAAGCTAGATAAGGAGGATAAGAAGCAGCAAGTTAACCACTTATAGTAGTTAATAAATAAGTACAACCTGCGTTTCCCTAAGCTTATATTCATTTATTATAACAAGACTTTAAAGCCTTTTAGAGGCACTAATAACTGTGGAGGTAAGTAGAAGATCTCTATACCTCAAGGTCATAACGTTGATTTAAATAACTTTACTGTACACGTTAACTCTCCTTAGTTCTTTCTTATGATTTGCGCTGCTGTATTCTCCTATGTTACCTACTCATATAAGAGGCCCTACGTTACCTGGGTAGCTGCCTCTAAGGTTGAAAAAGATCGCTTGAAAACTAGAGTTATAGCCGCTAATAAAGAAGATTGATTATATTGTAAGTGACAGTAGAAACAGGCCCTCATTCCTGGCACGCTTGAGTACAAACAATTGGAGGAGATCAACAACAAAATTGAAGCTGAGAACGCCGAATATCATTGTTAATACCTAGGCTGCGGCAGAAAGGGCCTACATAATAGGAAATCACCAAAACAGGTCTTCAAGCATGAGATTTTTACGTACACTAAAGGTAAAGGTATGAACGTGATCTGGTACGCTGAAAATATATTAAAGAAACGCGTATTTCCATACTATAAGGCGATCAGGGAGGAGAATTAAGGATTATAGATCTACTTTATAGAGAATAACGTTTATCTCTACCAGACTGCTCGCCGTTACCTCCGCCATATAATTCGTGAGAAGGAAATTGAGTTTGCTTCTTACCCACTCTGGTCACCAGATTTACACCCAATTGAGCGCTGTTTTGGTAGGTTAGAAGGTTTTATCAATAGTTACACTATAATATCTTCTTCACAAATAGCAAAGAAAAAGGCAGAGAGATGGGTGGAGTCAGTTTGGCAGAAAGATCCTATAATAGAGTTGTATATGGCCAAACATCTCTACCCTAACTACTTTGTACGCGTGGTAAAGCTCTGCATTGAACATCAGGGCAATAACAACTTCCGTGCATAGGATGAGCGAAAATATCCTGATTATTTTAGCCTATTTTCGATGATTTTTGGTTGTTTTGTTGTGACAGCCAATTTTGATGAGGTTGCTAAGAACGAGCTCGTTATAACTCGTAAAAACGTTATGCAACGAGCCGCACCCTTTATAGTTCTAAAAAACTTTTTTAGCTACTAATTATTATAAAAGCAAGGCACAAGGCTCTTAAGTCTTAAGATTAAATAAAGTATATTAATTAAATAATATTTTCTAGCTATAAAAAAGTAGGCAAGTATATTCTTTTATCTATTAAATAATAGTAATTATATAATACTGTGCTATTATATAATTACATATAAAGTTATTTTTTATACTATACTTTAAAGCATATTTGTAACATTTATTACATAAATACTAATATTATAAACTATAACCTTAACTTTAAAAATAATAATAAAATAATGTTAATAAAATATATTTTAGATTTTACTACTTGTAGTTACTCCTTTTATAAAAAAGATAGTAAAATAATAGTAAAATAATATAATTAATATACTACTTACTTTTTATAGTAAAAAGCTAGTAAGTAAAAATTAAGTAAATAACTATATTACATATATTCTAAAAATATAGCTAGTATGAAATAAAAAATATATAACTATTAAAAAATAAAATAAAAGAATTTAAAAATTATTTAAAAGTACTTTTAATATTTTAAAAATATAGAAAACAAAGTTTAGTATATAAAATAAGAATATTTTTAATATAAATAAAACTAGCTTTTTTATATATTAATATTAAAACTATTAAAGTTATTATAGTTTTTTAATAACTTAAAGTATTATATATAGCTTCGTAATAGTAATTAAATTATAGTAATTAGATATATTAATATAATTCTTTTACTATTTTTTTAACTATAGTTATTTACAAAAGTAAGATATTTTAAAAAACTAGAAAATTATTTTTAATAATATAAACTAAATAAATAATAATTTTAAATATATTTAAGTTATAAAAATATTTAATTTAACTACTAAAAATTATGTTAAAAGTATTAAATAACCTTATATAAATAAATAAATATAGTAGCTATTATTTTATTATAGTTGTTTTTATAATTTTTTATAACCATTAAATATAGCTTATTTTAGTATTATTAAATAACTAACTTATAGTAGTTCATATTATATTACTATTAATAACTTTTTTTTAAATTTATATTATTATAAAACTTTAAACTTTAAGTTCTAATAATATTAAAATTATTTTTTAAGCTGTAAACATTATTTTACATTATTTTAATAAAGTATTTAATAAATTAAGTAATTTATATATTAAAATGTTAAATTTAGTTTTTTATTTTTAAGTATTATTTTTATGAACAATATACTAAAAATAGTTAAGTAAGTAGAAAAATAATAAATAACTTTAAAATATTAGTAACATAAGTTTAATTACTTATTTATATAACTTATAATATTATAAATACTAAATCTTATAAAATTTATTATAATAGTACTTTAAAAATAAATTTATAACTATAAAATTTATAAAATTATAAGTAATAAATATTAAAATTATTAAAAAGTATAATATTAAGGTTAAATATTTTATTTAATAAAAGTTTTTTATAATTTATAAAACTATTAAGGTATTTAAAAACTATTTAAAGTAAAACTAATACTATAATATTAAAATTTTAATAATAACTATTTATTATTATAGTATTTATAATTTACTAAAGTATAATAAAAATAATTATTTTATACTTAAAAGGTTTTAAAAAAATATTATTATTATATAAACTTAATATAGTTATAGTATTTTTAAAGTATTTTTTTATATTATTTATAGTACTAAAATATATACAAATAATTAAGTTATAAAGTATAGTATTTTAAAAATTTAACTTATTTTTAATAAAATTTACATTTATTAATATTAAGTTATAAACTAGTTTTTTTAAAAAAAAAAAGTTTTTGAACTTTATTTAATATAACGTTTTTTATAAGTAAGTAAGTTATATAAGTGAGCTACTTTTACCAAAAATTACCTTTTCTTTAATAACTTTACAAAAACTTAATATTATTTAACAAAAATTTAAAACTAGCTTTTAAAATATTAAATGCAACTGGTATTAAATTTGCATTATAATAATATTACGTAATTATAAGTTATTAAGCTTAGAATCTACTTTACTGTAAAATAATGTTTAGCTATTTATATTTATAATATTACTTAATAATAAATTATAAAAACTTAAATACAAAGTATTAAAGCCTAAATCTATAATATATTAGAATTTTGGAGCTATAGTATTAGTAGTTTTAAGATATTAAAAAGTGAGTGCTAAAATTTTCTCTTATTTAAAGATCTTAAAAACCTACTTATTCTATTACTATAAAAGCATAATATAGTCTAAATTATATATAAAATAGCTTAAGTTTAATATCTATAGTTTTTTATTTAATAGTTATTAAAATATTAATAGCTAAAAACCAAATTTTTAAAAAGTAAATTCTAAGCTTAATAACTCATGATTACGTATAACTAATAGAATGCAAATTTAATACTAAGTACATACGACATCTAGAAAGCTATTTTTAAATTTTCGTAAAATAATATTAAGTTTTCGTAAAGTTATTAAAGAAAAGGTAATTTTTGGTAAAAGTGGTTCACTTGCTTGTATAGCTTACTTACTTATAAAAAACGTTACTACTAGTATTTATATAATAAATTAATATAAATTAAAATATTTATAATGTTAACTAACGTATTCTATAAGTAAGTAGGTTATATAAGTAAGTGGGTTATTTTACTAAGAAAATGCAACTTACTAACTTTTAAGCGTAATATAATAATAAAGTAACTCTTAATTAATTTATAATAAAGGCAGGCTATTCTTAGCTATCTTAGTAATTAAGAAAAGCTAATTATAAAGTAAATAATAAGCTATAGTAGTATATAATATCTTTCTAATAATACTATAATAATAACATACTAAAACTATATTATGATGTAATTATAAGCTTAATTTAAAGAAGCTTACTAAGCTAAAGGAATTGGTTATTATTTAATATATACTTAACTTAAATTCACGAGGATTTCTCTTTAGGCTTAATATTATAAGAGATATAGCTAATTAACTACTTACTATACACTTTACTAGTTACGTTAGTATAAACTAGCTAGAAAACTTTATACAGCAAACTCTAGAAGTTAAAATAGTTTATAATTAGAGGTATAATTACTAGAAAACTTTATATAAGAATTCTGAGATTATTAAGCTTTAATTTAACTACGTATAGTATATAATTAAGAAGTATAGTATTACTAAAGAAGATATCTATAACTTTAATAAAACTAGCTTTCAAATAGGCGTTATTTTAGGTAGTAAGATTATTATAAACTTTAATAAATATAATTAACGTAAAGTAGTACAGCTAGGTAATTATAAGTAAATTATAATAATTTAAAGTATTAACACTTAAGAATAGATAATTCTATTATTTATTATTTTTATAGAAATGTACTACCTTTTTATATAGTACAAGAACAATAATATACTACTAAATTAGGCTATTCATTAAGTAATAATAGCTAGATAAATAATAAGCTTAGTATTAAGTAGCTATAGCACTTTAATAAGTATATAAAAAGTTATATAATAGGTGCATATTATCTACTAATAATTAACAACTATAAGAGTTATAATTTACTTGAATTTTAGTAGCTTTATAAAAAGAAGAATATTATTATACTTTATATACTATCTCATACGTTACATCTACTTTAGCTACTTAATATAAACTATTTTTTTTCTTTAAAGAATGTATATAAGTACTAAGTTAAGAATCTTATTTATAATTATATTTATTATATTATAAAGCTAGAGTTTCTACTAGCATTTAAAGCAGCCTATTAAGTTATAATTACAGAAAGTAATATCTACATAAGCTTTTAAGGTACTAGCTTAGTATTATTTAACTTAAATACTATACTTTTAAAGCTTAATATATAGCTTTAGATACCATCTCTTCTAATAGAAGAGAACACTATTTAGGAGTTAAAAACACCTAAAACTATTACTAAATTAGGGTTTTAATAGGCTCTAATTTGTAACTAGATTTAATAGCATTAAAATAGCTTACTTATATATATTTTTAAGTCTATTTATTAGCTTATAAAGAGTACTAAGGTAATAATATATAAGACTATATTACTACACTTAGAGATTACTAAGCTTTAGAAAATAAATAAGCTTATAACATAGCATAAAAAGCGTAAAAAGAAGTGAATTTAAAAGTAAGAAATACTAATAAAAGCAGAAGACTTAAAGATAATTACTTAATTAAATATTAATACATAAATTAAAGATGGAACGTGCTAAAGTAAAGAGTATATTAAGGTTAATATACTATAATAAAGGCACTATAAACGCTATTATGAAACTAGGCATAACTTAAAAACATATAAAAATACTAAGAAATGAACTAGCTATTTACTAGCCAAATATTATAGCAATAGCTCCTAGTGTTATAGTGTTATTAGTTTATAAAAAACTTAAAACTTAATAAAGTAATCTACTTACTTATGTAACCTGCTTACTTATGGAATACGTTATATAAAATATATTTAATATATTAACTAGTTTAAAAAGTATAATAAAATACTTAAATAAACTCTATTAATTTTTAAAAATAATTAATTATTTTTTATAATATAAAAATGTTTAAAAATTAAAATAATACTAATTATTATAAAGTATTTTGTTTTATTAAATAAAATAAAATTTAATAAAATTTAAGTAGTTAGTAATAACTTTAAATGGTAAATTTAATAGTACTATATATAAATAATATTAAAGTAAAAGCTTTTTAGTATAAATTTTATAAAAAAGGCTTTTTAAACAATTAATAAATTAAAAATAAACTAAAAATTAAAATAAATACAAGTAATAATTTTATTAATAAAAAATATTAAAAAAAAAATTTATAAGTTATAGTTAAAGTGAACTAAAAATTATTTTATAATTTTAGTAATTAAAATAAAAAAAAAATTTTTAATATAATTTATATAGTAAAAAGTTATACTAGTAATATATATAATATAACTATTTTAAAATTTCAAATGTAATATAATATAAAGGTTTTAAATACTAACTAAAAGTTTATTAATATAACAAATATTAGCTACTTTAATATTAATTAAAATAGTATTAAAGTAAAATAAGTTATTTAATTAAATAATAAATAAAATATTTACTTGATAAACTTAAAAATTAGTTATTATAATAAAAATTTTATAAGTTAGTAAAAATATTGTATTAAAAATATTTTAAAAAATAACTTAACTTTAAATTAAAGTTTTTAGTGAACTAAATTAAAAATATATTAAAATATTTTATTTATAAAAATATTATAATTTAATAAAAATTATTATATGGTAGTTTTATTAATTAAATAAATAAACTAATTTTATTTTATTTAATATTAGTTACTTATTTATAATATTAAATAAAGTAAGTAATAAAACTTTTTTACTTTTAGCATACTATATCAAGTTTATTTAATATAGAAAGTTTTTAGTTTAAGTTTTTATATATAGTTATGAATATATATATATATATATATATAAGTTAAAAATATTTTAGTAAAATATTAATTAGTATTATTTTTAAGTTTATAATAAAAATTTTTAATAAAAATTTAAAAAGTTAAATAAATAATTAAATTTTAATAAAAAGTAACTATTAAAGTATTATAGTTAGTAATAAGTAAGAGTTTATTACAGGTAATAATTACAAATAAGAGGTAATAATCTAACTAAGAAAAAATTACTAATTATTAGTAAAAAAGCATACGCGGAAACTTAATACTAAATAGAAAATAAAATAAATACTTTAAAGAGAAAAGTAAAAGGCAAAGCTTCTAGCTAATATTATTAAAGTAATTAATAAATTTAAGGGTAAAAAAAATACATAATGTTTTACATATAAAGTTATAAGTATAATATAAATAATTAAAACTAATAGAAACTAAGTAGCTATAATAGACTTAAATAGTAAATAAATTATAAGTAAAGAATTTACTATATAAAGGACGTCTCCTTTAGCTTTTTAAATAATTTTTTTTATACTTATCTTCTTATTTCAAAGCAACTCTCTAAAATTTGTTATGTAATAAATTAGTTAAACTATTACCTTATTATATTTTTATATTATTAGAATAATTATATAAGTAAGTTATTATATAACTTTATATATTTATTAAAGCTTTAACACAGGTTGTACTCATACTTACTATATTAAAAAAACCTATATATTATTTTTATAGTGTAGTAATAAAGAGTACGTATATTTACTATATATAATAATCTTAGATACATAAAAGCTAAAAAAGAGTTCTTAAATAAACCTTCTACTAGACTATTTTTAGAAACTTGTAATAAACTATAATACTATAAATACCTATAGAGTATGTAAATAGTATATAGTAATAATAAGTCTAAATAGTTTAGTTTTAGTACTAGTATTATTTATAGCCTAGATTATATAGTAGTAATAGACACAGATTATAAAGCTATAATAAATAGTTATAAAGTTAAAAAACTAGACTAATATAAAAGTATATGTATTTAATACTAAAGTATAACTACTAAAAAAGTTTAACAGGACACGTAAACACCTTAAAGTGTTTTTAATAAAAATAGAAATATATACCTACTTAAATAAAAACACTTTTTTTAAAAATTAAGATAGAATTCTTATAGTTAGTATGAATATAAAAAAAAGAGCCATAAACTAGTTTAAGCTCTTAGCTAGAAATTATATGAATAAGAAAACCAAAGGAATTAATATAACTAATAAAATAAAAATAGTTTTTAGAAGTTATAATAACTTCAAAACCCAAATAACTATAGTCTTTAAAGAAATTAATAAAAAAAGAACTATAGAACACAAGATACAAAACTTTAAATAAATAAAATTAGTTTTAGTATATACTACAGAATTCTGTTAATTATAGTTGTGAATTAACTAAAATAATGTGCTATTAATAACAGCTTATTATACTAGACTTAAAAACTAAGTTAAAAATAAGCTAGCTAAAAGAAATTAACTAGATAACTTTTATACTCTTATAAAATCTATTATACGCATTAATAATTAATAATACAAGCAAGAACTAGAGTATAAAAAGAGTTAAATACTAATTATAAAAAAAAAGCGTTAATATAATAAAGTTGAATATATAATAAAATAGATATTAATAAGATCTAAATAAAAAAGCCTAAATTATAAAAAGAGCTAAAGAAGTAGTTTATAACTTAAAAATATAGAAAGTAACTTAATAAAAAAGTATGTCTAAAATATAGTAACATTAAACACTTTATAAAAGAATATCTAAATAAGAAATTAAGGATTATAGTAGTTAGAATGAAACCTAAGTCTATAAAAAAAAACTTATAGTTAAAAAAAACTTTATTAGTTAAAGTTATTAGCAAAAGACTTAATAATAATTAGTATTAGATTTATAGATCTAATAAATACTATAGAAAAAATTATAAAAAATAGCATTAAAAAACAAAGTACAAACTGATAAGTAGCTAGTAATAATTAAAGAAAGTATTATAAAAAAATAGTTAAAAAATAATATTATACAGTAAGCATAGAAGCAGAGAACCTTATACTTTAAAAAATTAATAAAGAATAATAGCTATTTTAGGAAATTTAGTTTTTAATATATAAAGCTTTTAGAATTATAACAATAACTATTTAGTAGTAATTAAATAAAAATAAATACTAAATCTACAGATTAAACTAATATTTTAAATCTAAATATAAAACCAAGTATTAAAAGATAATACTAGAAGAAAAGTTTTATAAATTAAAAAACTAAATTATTAGAGTAGTATTTCTATAGTATAACAGCCTTACAAAAAAAGTAGTATCTTAGTTCTTTATAAAAGTTTAATAAAAAGAACTATATATTTCCTAGAAATAAGGAAAAGAACTAACTTAAAAATAAGAAACTAAGCTAAAGAGTAAGGATAATAAGTATAATAAAGTAAAAACACCTTTACCTACTATATAAATTAAAGATACTAATATCTTTTAATAATTAAAGAATTAGAAATGTTAGATCTATAAGTTAGTTAATTATAAAAAAAAAGTATACACATAAGTAATATATTTAATCCAGATGGGGAAACTAAAAAAATAGAAAGTATATAAAAAAGTAATAAATAAATAAAAACTAAATAAACAAATTTTAAAGGCCTTAAATACTATAGTTAATATAAAAGACAAAGACAGCTAGCAAGACCGCCTATACTAATAATAATATTAGAAGAAATATGCGTTAAAATACAGATATTATAGGGAAAAAAAATGTAAAATAGAATAGTACTAAAATAATATATAGTACTATAAACTCTTTTATAAGAAATATTTCCTAAAATAAAAATATTTAGTTTATAGAGATAAAGCTAAATAAGAGTATAGTAGAGTATTATATTTAGTATACTACTATAACTATTACTTTATACACATTAAATGAAAGCACTTTAATTTAAAAAACAAGAATTAGAAATATAGTATGTGTAGTTCTATATTAAAAAACTAAATAGCTACTAGTAAAAAACTTAAGCTAGTAATATAACTATTAGAACTTTTAAATTATAATAAGTATAATAAGAACTATATCTTTATTTTAATATAAGAGTAAATAGAAAATCTCTGAAAGTACTAGTAAATAATAAAGTAAACAAAACTTTTATTTTAAATTAATAGATTAAATGAAATAACGTATTATACCAGAAAAAAGTATATTTAGTAAGAGTAAGATAAGTAGATAATAGCATAATAACCTTTAAAAAGAGTTTAATTAATCTAAAAATTATAGAAATAAAGCTAAAAGTAGCAGGCTATATAAATATCTACGATATTAATATTCTAAATATAAAAAAGCTAGACATGATTCTAGAATAGAATTAGCTTTTATTACATAATTTAATAATAAATTAGTAATAGAAAACTATTTAATAGTATAATCTAGTAAGAAAAGTAGTATAAATATAGAAACTAAATATAATAGAAAAATACTCTAAAATAGAAAAATACTCTAAAATAGAAAAATACTCTAAAATAGAAAAATACTCTAAAAATAGAAAAATACTCTAAAATAGAAAAATACTCTAAAATAGAAAAATACTCTAAAATAGAAAAAATCTTGTACAAGGCTATATAATAATTATAATAATAAAAACTATAGAATATTAGTATAGTATAAATTTAGAAAGCCTTGAACACTACTAAAGCCTAAATATCTTAGAAATATAAGGAATTTATATACTTGTTTAGCAAGAAAAAGAAAAATGTACTTTTAAAGTATTAATCTTAAGACCATAAAATACTAGTTAAAAATAAAAAAGAGCTTAAACTAGAACTAATATATTTTCTATTAAGAGTATAGTAGAAAAAATTAAAGTAGTATATTAAAAAAAATTTTAAGAAAAAATACATATAATTAAGTAAGAGCTTAATGGCTTTACTAATATTATTTATACTTAAAAAAAAAATAGAAAACTATAATTATATGTAGATTTTAAATAACTAAATTAAACTATAATAAAAAATTAATATCTATTATTATTAATCTAAAAGCTAATAGATAGACTCTAGAAAGCTTAATAGTTTAGCCTATTTAATATCTACAAGAGATATTATAGAATTTAAATTAAAAAAAGATTTAAATAGTTAATAGTATTTAAAATAAAATATAGACTTTTTAAGTATTATATTATACTATTTAAATTAATAAACGCACTAATGCCTTATTAGGTAGTTATTAATTATACACTTTATAAATACCTAGATATATTCGTAATAGTATATTTAGATAACGTGTTAGTATATATAAATAAAATACTTAAAGAGTATAAAATATATATTAAAAAAGTCTTAAAAAAACTTTAAGAATATAATCTTTTTATTTAGTTAAAAAAATGTAAATTCCACGTTACAAAAATAGAGTTCCTAGGATTTATTATTTTAAGAAAAGGTATTTTAGTAGATTTAAAGAAGTTAGTAAAAATATAAAACTAGCTAATACTAATAATAGTAAAGAAAGTATAGTTCTTCTTAAAATTCGCAAATTTCTATAGAAAGTTTGTAAAAGAATATTTAAAAATTACAATACTTTTAACAGAGTTAACTAAAAAAGATAATAGATTTAATTAAAAGTAAAAATAGTAGTAAGTATTTAAAAAACTTAAAAATAAGTTTACTTAGGTACTAATATTAAAAGTATTTAACCTAGAATTACTAATTATACTAGAAATAAATGTATCTAACTATATAATAAAAATAATCTATAGTTAATAATATAGTAATAAATACTTTTATTTTATAAACTATTTATTAAAAAAACTTATAAAACTTAAGTTAAACTATAATATTTATAATAAAAAGCTATTAGTAGTAGTAGTAGCATTTAAAAAAAAGTAAATTTACTTTAAAAAGCTAAGTATTAAGTAGAAGTTTTTTTAGATTATAAGAACTTAATAAGCTTTACTATTATAAAGAAGCTAAACTAAAAACAAATACACTAATTAGAAATACTAACTATTTATAATTTTAAGATATTTTACTAAAAAGGATTAGAAAATAGAGTAGTAGACACACTTAGCTAATAACTAGATTATATAGAATAATATAAACTAATACTAAGTATAGTATTATTAGAAGGGTTAGATAGATTCTTAAGCTATAATTATCTAAGAATTACTAAATAATAAAAATTTAGAATTTTAAGTAATAAAACTTTTAGAATCTAGAATTAGAACTTACATATATAAATAGACTTATTTATGTACTAAAAGAACTATATAAAGAATTAATTATAGAGAATTATAAAGCTATTGCACATAAATACTAAGAAATAAAAAAAATTATAAAGCAAATTTCTAGGAATTTCTACATTAAAGAGTTGAAATGAAAAGTAAAGAAAGTAATTAAAACTTACTAAAATGTAAAAAAAAAATAAACTAGTATAATATAAGCTTTATAAACTTTTATAACTATTAAAAGCACTAAAATAATTATAGTAATTATTTTTAATGAACTTTATTATAAGATTACTATTACTTAAGAAACTAGAAACAAATAAAGAATACAATATAATACTTATTATTATAAACAGAATAACTAAGTATATATATTTCAATTTAATGGTTATGAATTTATTAGTAAAGAAACTAGTATATAAGATTTTAAAAATAGTAGTTTTAAGACATAAATTACCTAAGGAGTTTATTACTAATTAAGATAAATTATTTATATTATACTTTTAGAATATCTTATTAGCTAAGTTAGAGTTAAAAAATAAGCTTTTAATAAGCTTTTATTTTTAAATAAATAAATAAATAAAGTATATAAATTAGACTCTAAAATAATACTTAAGAATATATATTAATTACTCTTAAGAGAATTAAATTAAGTTATTACCTTTAGTATAGTTTACCTATAATAGTGTAAGATTATTTATAACTAATATATTACTATTTTATACTAATTACAGGTATGAGCTGACAGTTTATAAAAAACTATATAAATTAAAAAATAAATCTTATTAAGCTTAAAATAAAATAAGATAACTATAGAACTTATATAATAATTTTAATAAAATTATTACTTTAAAGAACTTATAAACTGTAGAAAGTGCTAATAAATCAAGAGTTAAAAAACTAACTTTTAAAAGAAAAAACAAAGTTTTCTTATTATACAAAAATTTAAAAACTAAATAACTAAGTAAAAAACTAAATTACGTTTAAATTAGACTATTTAAAATTAGTAGGATTATTAATCTAGTTAACTATAAACTAAAACTACTACAAAATATAAAAATCTACTTAGTAGTTTATATATTATTACTTAAATTAGTACTAGTAGATGTACTAATAGTAATAAATATAAACATAAAGCTATACTAGCTAGAGTATAAAGTTAAAAAAATCTAAAAACTATAATAATTTAAATATTAGTAGAAATACCTAGTTAAATAAAGAAATTATAAACTAAAGGAAAATATCTAAAATCTTATTAAAAAATTAAAATAGTATTCTAAAATAATTAACTAGTTTTATTTAAAGAATTTAGTAATATTAAATTTTAGAGAAAAGCCTACACAGCTTTCTAGTTAAAGGAAATACTTAAAAAAGAATTAGTAAAACTAGAAAATAAGAATATTATAAATTATAATAGTTTATAGATCTTTTATTTTATTTTTTTCTAAATTTTATATTTCCTTAATTGAGGTAAGCTTACGGGTAAATAGCTTATACTTATAATTATTAACTAAAGTAAACTACTTATATAGCTATTACTAATAAAATTAAGCTTTTAGCTTAAAGTCTTAAGTAAATTCTAGCTACTCTTAAAGCTAATACTTTTTAATAAAAAATTTATTAAACTCTTAAACAGAAACTACTAGATTATACTTTTAAAAATACTTAATGCATTTGAAATAATAGCTAGATAAAAGATTTATAAGGTAATAAAGACTTTTCTTTTTATATAAACTACACAAAGTTGGTATGAAATAATTATAATTCTAAATTAATTTCATAAAATAATAGTTGCAAATAGTTAAAGACTTAACTTTAAGTATTATTAGAATTAAAAAAGAAAAGAAATTTTAGAAACACTTATAACGTCTTTAAGAGAACAGACTTTTTTTATACTTAAAGCCTAAAGTAAAAAGAACTTTTAAGTTAAAAATCTAAAAAAAAAAAGTAAGTATTATAGTTAGTAATAAATAAGAGTTTATTACAGGTAATAATTACAAATAAAAAGTGGTAAACTAATTAAAAGAGAATTATTAGCTATTAGTAAAAAAATATATATAGGAATTTAATACTAAATAAAAAATAAAGTAAACACTTTAAAGAGAAAAGCAAAAGATAGAGTTTCTAGCTAATATTATTAAAAAAATTAATAGATTTAAAAGTAAAAAAAAAACACGTGATATTTTATATATAAAGTTATAAATATAATATAAGTAATTAAAACTAATAAAAACTAAGCAGCTATAATAGGCCTAAGTAGTAAATAAATTATAAGTAAAAAATTTATTATATAAAAAGCTTCTTCTTTAGCTTTTTAAATAGTTTTTTTTTATACTTATTTTTTTATTTTAGAGCAACTCTTTGAAATTCGTTATATATTAAATTAGTTAGATTATTACCTTATTATATTTTTATATTATTAAAATAATTGTGTAAGTTATTATATAATTTTATATATTTACTAAAACTTTAATACAGGTTACATTCATACTTACTATGTTAAAAAAATTTATATATTATTTTTATAATATGATAATAAAGACTACGTATATTTACTATATATAATAACTTTAAATACATAAAAGCTAAAGAAGAGTTCTTAAGTAAACTCTTTACTAGACTATTTTTAAGAACTTATAACAAACTATAACATAAAGTTATATTTATTAATAAAATAAATAATACTATTTTAATAATAAAAACTAACAAGTACTTTAGTTTATTAGTAGTTTTAAATTTAATAATTATATATAGCTTTAAAATTAATTAATTAAAATTTTCAAATAATGTATAAATTAAAAACTAAGTTATTTAATTTTTAAAAAAAAATTAAAGTTTTATTTAAAAGTAGTTTATTTTTATTAAAACATAATTTAATAATTTTATAAAGTTTAAAACTTTTATATTATAATAGACAAATTTTTATTAAAATTATAAGTTTAGTTATAAATATATTTAGTTTAAATAAAATAATTATAATGTAAAAAAGGTATTATAATATAATATTATAAAAGTATAATAAACAAAAAGTTAAATACTTAAAAAATATTAAGTAATAAGTTAAAATATTATATATTAAAAAAGTAAAAACTTATATATTAATATAAAATTAATTTATAAATTTATAATATAAAATATTATAAATAGTTATTATAATATAAATCTTTTTAACTATATATTATAACTATATTGTTTATTTTTATTTATTTTTAAATTTGTTAATAATATTTTAAGTTTATTAAATAACTATTACTATTAAATTATAATAATTTAAACTATTTAATAACTTTAGTAAACTATTAATAAAATATTTAAAATAATTATAAGTAATTAAAAATAATTATAAAATTATATTTTATTAACTATAAAAATATTAAAATAAATATTACTTATTTATTAGCTTAATTATATACTAGTAAAAAAATTTAGCATGTAAATAGTATTTATATATTAAGTAATAAAATATATATTTTACTTTTATTTATATAGCTATAAACTTAATATTAATATTGTTAGTATTTATAAAACTTAAAAAAGTAATTTTTTTAGATACTTAATAAACAACTTTATAATATAAAATAAGACTTAAATTAACAACAATTAAATACTACAAGTATTTAAAGTTCTTTTAGTAAATTTAAGTAACTAAAATAATAGCTATATTAAAAATTAACAAGCTATAACAACTAAAATTACTATAGCTTACATTTCTAAATTAGAGATAGATATTAACAACAAGGTAAATAGCTAAGCTACTCTACAACCACCTTATATATATTACTACGCTGTCGAGAAATATCAACTAAATATTATCGATATAGTTGCAGATTCGACATCGACTATGGACTATCGAGGACAACACTGCCAACTCATACGCCACATCCTAGCCAGGATGGCCGATACTGAGATTCGGGTGGAAGCGGCAGGGTGGGTGGGGAGGAGGAAGATGGAAGAACATCAAGGAAACTTGAAACTGGCGGGAGATACCGATGCGCTTGCAATGGCAATTCTAAGGTTCAAGCAGGACCGAAGGGCAACAATGTATGTACCCAACATTTGGGCCTGTCATTAATTAGAGTGGGGAGGCCCCTAGCTGTAGGGAGCTGCTGAGCCGTCGGCACCTAAAATACGGAGGGACTAGGATGCATTTTCAGTCGGAGCTCTGGTGGGGAGCAATCCAGAAGCTTCAGCGGACAAAATGTCGGATATACCGCCTTTCTATACCCAGCTGAGATTCAATTCTGGTTCATGAAATATGATGATCTGATCCCCCATGTAGTCAATCCCCGTGTCCCCCTAGCAACAAGGCCAGTGCGGGGCTGTCTTCAGGGAGTTGAAAGTGTCTGACAACTGCCCCCTCCCCGGCGCCTAGCAACGGCTGATGGATCCGGACAGTGATTGAGCGCTCTCGTGCACCGTAGGGATAACGATAGGGGGAAGGTTTTTCCGGCCGGTAAGCACAATGATGTCTTGGCGTCTGGAGCTCTCTTCAAACATCCATGGAAAACATCCGACTATCCCCCGCATCCCGTTTTCACACAGCGGCAGCTCTTAAAAAGCGTGCCCTCAATGTCGGACAGCCTTTCTCCTTCCGAGCAGCATACTCTGCTGCAGAGTCTGCTCGCTTCAATTTTCGCTTCTCCTATCTTTCCTCGCCGCCCAGCTTCGCATGAGGCTCCCCTTCCTCGAAAAATTCATTCTGGAAGCGATTTTCATCCGTACGAATCCCATCCAGCGAGCGGAGAAGATTTGTGCCGAGTGAGTTACGAACATTCCCGGTTGGTCTGACGTGAACGGAGTCGAACTCTATGTCGTCCGCCCATCTCCAGGCAACGAACATAAACCATTCCTCAACGGAACTGGCATTGGCGCTAAAGACACCAGAAAGTCTATTGTGGCAGTTCAGGCCTGTTAATGGCACAACTCCTTGTTGTTGGAGCTTGTTCACAAGCTAATCCAGCGTAAGTCTTGGGTATTTGATGTCCAGGGTCGAACTGTATATTGACAAGAGTAAAGGAACCCGACGTTTTCGCCCTCGAGTGGGTTCAATTTCATCCCCGGCCACGCATCTTTTGGCTCAAGGAAGACCCCGAGAAAGAACCGCCTCGCTGAACAACCCATCCTGTTTTTCGTATCGTGGATGTTGACGGAAACGGGTTCGTGCTTGATGGGATAGGATACTACTACGGTTGGCCGACCTGGTTCTACACTTGGGACAACTACTTGGTGGACTTTGTTGATCAGGAGAGAGGTTTCCTGTATGTCTTGAATGAGGCGGAGCTCCAATCCTGATTGAACTTAGCACTGAGGGACGAAATCTTCGACTAAGCACTCGATGACATGAAGGATTGCGTCGGAGATGTTATCTCAGCATTCAGAGACAGCTGGGACGAGAGATGCTCCGGGGAAGAGGTGTATTGCACGATGCGGGAACTCCTTGATACGATGGCGAATGAGCAGAGGAACGAGTGCACTGACTGGCTGGTCAAATTGATGGAAGAGAGGTTGTCAGCAGTGAGTTATGAGTGGGTGAGAGGGGTGCTTGCCTTGAAGGATAATAAGTGGTTTCTAGACGACGATTGGAAAGTGAAAAAATTTCTTGTTTCTGGGAAGGTACGAGTATCTCTACGATTATTTACCAGCAAGCATTTGAGGTTCGAAGAGAGAGGAATGCCGTGTGAGTCCTATCTTCACCACCGTATATATGACCATGCCAGTCTTCCCATCTGATGCACTGCGTCCGTGATACATCCCTGTCCCGTATAAGTCTGTAGTCCTTTGCATCCGCAGCATATTCTAGGAACTTTTGTAAAAGAAGGTATACTTCTCAGTGCTTACCACACGTTCGTTGCGCGGCTGGCAGTGGCGATTCCAGACAATTTAGATATACCTGTTCTGAAGTCAATATCCTGAGATTGTAATGCCATCGATCCATCATCTGTTTCTGTGGTACCTATCTCGATTTCCTCAACATCAAATCTATTCAAATGCGTATCAGATTGGCAACCTGCATCATATTACCCCAATACAATACGTTGATCCAAATGCCCCGGCTCTGCCGTCTCGACACTTGTTGTTCAGAGCTCGTTGATCCATCCGTTTGTTACCCGCTGCTGTGTGCTTCTTACCTTTAACTGTAGAAACGGCAGATTGCCATATCTTACTTTCTTAAAAGCGCTTGACACAAGTACATGGCCCGGACGCATGTTTAATGGCTAGATACTGACTTATCGGGCCAGAATACGTGCGAGTCGGTGAAATTTTCACCTTAAATCGCCCTCGGATCCCCAGATCCCAGCCCAATGCTCTCAGCCTTCATAAAATTGCTGGCGGAATCAGGTTATCCCAATTTCCTATATCTGAGTCTCAGCTTCCTATAGCATAAGCTTAAGCGTGATGTGAGATTGAACTCGCCCGGCGGAGAACATGCGGATTTAATGAAACTTCGCCGCTCCACAAAGCCCACCCAAATCAGCTTCAGCACTAGAAAACCACAACGCAGCATCATATTTGCATTAAAATAACGTATAAAAATACAATCTCACCTCCCTCTGCCGTATGCAGCTCTTAAAATCCAAAAATATAGTATAGACGCGTGTTACGCTTAGTGGGGCCAAAAAATTGTTAAAAAAAAATATTTATAATCGCGACCGTAGGTCGAATCCTCTGCCTTCTGTTCGCGTAATCCTACTTAGAAGCGTAGTTAGACTTAGGAGTGCAGTACCAGTGCCACCGCCTACCACTGCTTACCTTCCAGTGGAGGACTTTCCTGCTGGAACCGTTATATATTCTTGCAAATTAAACAAATTATATAGACGAGAGAAATCGTAGGCTTACAGTAATGCGTCGAATTCGGCGGGATTTGTAACGGATGGTGCTGCGGGGACTTAGCGATTTCGTGATGTACGAGGGCAACTGTGAAAGACCGAACATCGCTGCCTATGACACAATGCCTACCTTCGCACACGTTAACAGCTTGCCTCACAAGCCCATGATGCGTCCCCGTTCCTTCCTATTACACATGGGCGAATTCCCATTCGACCCCACAACCTCAACCCCATCGCACTGGGCTCTGCCCTCAACGAATCTCCACTCCTCTCTGACTTAGGGAAACGCATCCGCGCCCTGTATTAGCGTCTTAAAGCATCAGGGATCATCCTAACCTCCCTCATATCTTTCCCAATTCCATGTAGAGCCTATAGTGGGAGACTACGTGGGACTTACCAAAATCCGCTCCTTCCCACAAAACCCAACCCAAACCACCCTCAATTCCCCCATTTTCTACCAAAAGTAATTCTCCGTAACCCACCCTCTACGACCCTAAAATATAGTGAAAATAGAAGGCGACCCCAAGGATCCACCTCCAGACGTCCGATTTCAATTACACCCGTTGTGGCCCTCCCAGTGCGGAAAACCTCAAAAAAAAAGGTCCTAATAAAGGATGAACTGACCGTGAGTCGAACCATCTGTCTTTTGTTAGCAAAAGAACTCAAAGTTTAGTTAGCGTTAGTAGTCCCGCGCCACCACCTGCCGCCACCGTTACTGATTTGCCAATGGCCGTTCGCCTGGACTTTCCTGTACACTTTTAGCTTGAAAGGATATCGAAAATGATATAATATATATAGTTGAGAAAGAAAGAGGACTCGCCTATTTGCGGGCCGGTTTGCGAGGCATGAGGTCGCGGGGAGTTGGGCATGACGGGTCGAGCGCGGCCATGTCATTTCACTCAAGTCCCTCCAAGGACACCGGCCACCGACCTCACATAACGCAACGACACCTTAATTGCGTTCCTTCACTCATGGTCGAGGATGAGAGCCCACCACACACAAACAAACACTCCACATCACAATGGCCGACGCATCTCGAGTTCCCCTATCCCACCTACTTCAAGCACGCTGCACCAACTGCATCACCTTGCTCGCTTTCATCCTGATCTACCACACAAACACACCATACACAACGACCGATGAGTCTCAACAACCTGATGAGGCACTCCCTGGGCAGACTGACGCTGTCCTCTCAGCAGTCCGAAGGCGCCCAGATCGAACCTGGCAGGCATATCGAAGTGGAATGCACTCATCGACCCAACTTCTTCCCCACCGAATCGTGCGAGCATGCGACGCCAGCAGTCCAAGTCCGGCCGCTCTACGACAAATACCCCAACGCTCCAGACGCCAACGCCAGTGCTGCCCGATGACATCACCTATGAGCTGTGGGAGGGAGCTCTCGACATGCTCCTCCATGCCAGAATCCGGAAGGTGTTTGCAAGACATGCGATGCCATCGAGATATGGAGACTCCGCGGACTTAGGCGTGACGACTCAAGAGCCACTTGGTGATAGTAGCAACACTAGCCTAATTCACCCCAACGAGGACGCGCAAATGGACATAATGCGCTTCTGCAGGCACGTACAGGCTCCCAATCCACCGCCCACAACCACAACCGCACCACAGTGGCCGGCGACCACGATTCATACCCTCTAGGGAAGCACATTCGCGCAAAATGCTTCTGGGCGCACAAACCCTGGCCCACATACTGCGAACATCAGCCGAACTCTCAGCCAATCGCAGTCATGGAGCCACTGAACATTGACTCTCTGAAGAGCAACGCCTATTACGACAGCTACTTCAGCAAGCTCAAGAGTACCGACTTCTACACAGTGCGGTACGCTGACGGCGACGATGGCAAAGCGCGGAAAGGCACACCAGTCCTTCCTGACAACATCTTTTCCGAGCTGCGACTGGCTGTTTTGGCGTATAGAACCTGCCAAACAGCATGCTATGCGCTGTGGGATGGACTGCACAAGGCTTTTGAAAGTATGTCACGCATACCCCCCTACTTGCTTACAGAGCGAAGCTAACTCTTACAGGGCGACAAGCATGTCGTCCTAGCAGAATGGCTGCGCCTGATTTCCAATCCGCGTCTCATCATATTCCTAGAAGATTGCCAGCCAGCAGTAGTCAGCCATGACATTCTCAGAATCTCTGAGAATCTGAACAGGTCATTGCTGAGATGGAAGAGGTCGAAGACTGGCAAATCAGATCGTGACAGAGTGGCAGGCAGCCTGGAAAGACGGCCAGAGATGGGTTACAATGTGAAAGCTGCTGCCCAAGATGGAGTAGGGGCTATAGAGCGATGGCAGATGGAGAGTCGCCAATGCCGCATGGGCGCTTGTGTTGATGAATCCTAGCAGCGAGATAACGCATCTCACGGTCCAGTATATCCTTCTCCGCCGCTGATAATGTCGGCGTCGGGCTTCTGGCAGATAGAATAGATACCCTTATTCGCTGAGTCCTTCCTGAATGATGCCAATGTGTTCAATCTGTGGCTATAGCTTATCACAGAAGCCCGGGAGCTGCAGACCGGGTTCTTTTCTCGGCGAGCGTCGAGGATGAGTCTTGGCACGGTGCGTTTTGACTTCAACAACACCACACCTTCATCACCTCTGCACCCCACCAATCCCTAAACTTCTCACCAAAATATTTGCACCTCATCCTCGTGGCTACTCTCTCCAAAACAGTGAAGATGGCATCTAGCATAGACATCTCCACCCTTTCCCAGCGCCTTAAGACGATTTTTGGCGCCGATTCCCGTCGCCTGGCAGGCGGTGATGGAACACTTTCGCACTCTCGAGAACAAGGAGGTTGATCGGATCTGGGATCTGCAGACCCCTCCACCGACAAACCCAGAACTGCCCGCCTCGAATCCGGCAGGTCTTGCCATGGAGGACGAAAGAGGACTCTAGTGAGACAGAATGGCGGGACTGGGCCACAGATCCCGACCTTAAGGCCGATATGCAGACGATGAAAAACAGATACAACTTCTCTGAGGAAGAGCTTGACGCGCTCGACTACCCAATTTACTAGATCCATACCATTGAAGGAAGAGAATCCAAAGGGACGGCCGCCGACCCGCCCGCGCACCTCCAGAGAGCGGCATTAATGACAAGGATGTGCGACTGGAGTCTCCACCCAATGACGACAGTCCGTAGCCTCGTACAAGGCAAGCTTTATCCCCAGCAACAGTGCTGATACGATGCTGACTTTAGACAGGAATGTCCATCAGAGTAGACTGGCTCGTCGGCATCCCTCAACCGAAGTCTCCGGAGATATTCGAGGACGGAACAAAGGAGGAAATAGAGGTGCAATTCCACTCCGCAATCGTTTTCACAACTGCCGCCGAGAACCGCTATATCCTGGACCTCACAAACAGCGGGTTCGGCCATGATGAAGATTCTTTCTTCACTCGAGCCGTATAAGCAGGGATGCTTCATGCCGCCGAGCGGCACAGTCCCGCACAGGTGCACAACCAACACAGAGAAACATATTGCGCGCGTCGAACAGAAAGCTCAGGGAGGGCAGAGCCATCGACCGAGAGCGCGTGATCAGGTAGAGATAACTTTCCGTAAGTGGACGAAAGGTTCGCTGGCGGAATCGAGTGGCAGTTCTGGGCTGGCGAGCTGGATGATGAAGCACGGGAGAGGGAGCTCAGGTGGTTGAGCGAGATTGTTAAGGAGGTGTTTGGAAGTAGTTGCGAGAACCCGGTGCGGTTTTGAAGGCAAGTCCCATCTTACTCCCAGTCTACAAAGCTGACACTGAACTGAGCAGCAGCTTGATCCAAAATGCCAACTGCGATTGAGAATGGCGACGAGATGCGAGCTACATGGCCAGAACCAACAGTGGAGCTCATTGACCCCCAAAATATACATCCTTGGAACGATGTGCCACACACTGCTGAAGCTCGACTTCGTAGTTGAACTGATCGAAAAGCAGCTGTGCGGATGATTGGTGCAACGTCGATATCCCGGTCTGTGGGGGTTCGTATCCTTCATCTGATTGGACCTTCTCACGGACTTCATGTGTGTAACAAATAACGCGCCCACACGCCCCGAGAATTCGTCTTACACTTAAAATTACACCCATCATAGATGTACAGGGGAAACCAGAATCGTCCTGTCAAGGTACGCAGTTCTAGTTCTATAAAGCTTCCTATAGTCACAAATACAGCCAGGGTGGAGCTAGAAAACTATTGGAAGCGATCAAGTTTCAAGCGCGCCGAACCTGTTCTGGTGCGGGACGAACAGAAGTCGGGCGGAAAACGAAACCCACGGCGAAGAGGTATCTTGGGAGATTCCAACCTGATTGTTGAAGCCTTTCTAAAGCTAAGTTCCTCCTAAGTCAGAACACGAGCTGACCTCCGCCGTCACAGTCCCCTCTTGACCAACCCCTCCTCCTCCCCTACCTCTCTCTAGAACTTCCCTCTCGAACCCTCGGTCCTCCCCTTCCTGTCGAGCCTAATCCTCTTCCGCATATCCGAGCCCAACCCTTTCCTACGGACCAACGAGCGAGATCGCGAGCACGAGAGACGACAAAGCCTATGATATAAAGGCATCCGAGGTATATAAAGGAGTACTGCGTATAAAAACATGTAGGGGGTAGATAGGAGTACCGGAATATAAAGGCACCAAAAGGATAGAAAGGAATACCAAGATACGAGGGCATCCAGGGGATATAAAGGCATCCAAGGGATATAAGAAACGCAGAATACAAAGACAGCGCACAAAAGAAGGAAGAAATGACGTTCGCATACCATTGGCAGAGGCGGAGAGAAGGCACGATGTCCATGGCATAACGGAACACGGAAAAAAGAGATTGTGGATAGGATTGCAAAGTCCGATGGACCAGGAGAAGAACAACGGAAATACAAGGCAAGTACCATCTTCGAAATACGCGACAACAGAAAAAATCAACACACCAAGGTATGGTGTTGGCCAATAAAACGATAGGAATGGCATATGGTGCAAAGCCGACATACACTGCATATGAACAGAGACAGAAATGAACACTAAACGGACAGTAAGAAGAGTAGCAATGCATAAGAGAGAACACAGCAAAAGGGACGCAACGAGAGAGTAGAAGGCGGATTATGAAATGAGGAGACTAGAGAGTAAGGCCTTAGACTTTTACGAAACGAATTGACTGATAAGACTGACAGGAAACTTTGCGAACTATGATTGCAAGGCGAGACAAAAGACGGAAAAAGGAGGAATAGAAACGGAAACGAAATGAACCCTGAGAGGAATAGGTTGCAAGATATATATTGCACGAGTATAATAAGACAGAGACAAGAAAAGGCTGCAGAGCACGCATCTCCAAGGTTAGTCTCTGCTACAAAAATCACAGGAATTACCGCGAGCTCTGACGTTCTCGACCGCACAAAGCGACTCTTGATTTTAGACGCTATAACTCAGCAGGATCTTCGCCCGGGGTGCAGATCATCCTAACTCGTCCTACTACCGTGCAAAGTGTGCGACGAGAAACCACCAGCGTCCAGCCTCCCTCATCCAAAAGCGATTGCCAACGAGAACGAAATCAAGAAGAAGCAAGTTAATACAGGACGACTAAGGGAAAAGACATGAGACACGGAATGCAGAAAGCAGTATGCAAGTGGGAAGAAAATGAGTCGAAACACGATTGACAGGATATACTCGAAATACGGTCGGCGGATAATAAGAAGAGACAAAGAAAATTACGGCACACCAGACCATGGTGCTAGCCAGTAAATTGACAGGAATGACAATAGGGTGTAGGAATGTAATGAGGGATCAGAAAACCGTTGGAAAATTGTCCGGAAAGAATGGAGAGTGCCCACCACCTACCCACTCACAAATAAAGAACTGACTTTGTATAGGATATAAAAGTTCAAAGCGCAACGAGAGAGAAGAGGGACAGAGTTACCATCGGTAACCGGATGGTTAGATGAGTACACACGACAACTATCGGTGGCGGACCAGAGGACCAGGAAGAGGCGGCGGAAGTGATACTCGGTGCCCCTTAGACACATTCCCAAAAGAGGAAAAGGACGGCGCGCCAGAGCATGGTGTTCGCCGGGAAAGAGACATGAATGACAATACTGTGCGGAGATCAACTGAAAGGGAGGAAGTGCTCAGCCACCATGGGTAACTAGACGGTTGAATGAGTACATGCAACACCATCGATAGCTAACCAAAGGAACAGGAAGAGACGGCGGGAATGATACTCGCTGCCCATTTGGCACGGCTTTCAGACGAACGTGAACTTCAAACGAAAGAGGAGAAGCAACATGACCAGAAAAGGGCAGTGTCGCTAATGACAAGAAAGACCAAGACAGAGTAATGGCCCTCATCAGTGGCATTGGCGACAAAACCGAAGAACGAGAAAAGGATATATACGCATACCATTGGCAGAGGCGAGAATGGCAGAACAAACATGAAGGGGTAAACTCTTTGAGGAGAATGGAGAAAAGGTTTGGGAATTGACCAAACGAAATAGGAGTCTCATCATCCATTGGGCGTGGCATCGGGGGCAAGAACAGACGATATGAATGAAGAGACATTCGCACATCATCTCCAGAGGCTAGATTAACAAGGAAAACGCGTTGAAGAGACTAGAGGATTGACCTGAATATCAGCCAAATGAAGAATGACTCTCATCAGCTATCCGCTGTGGCATAGGCAACAAATTCGGGAAATATGAGCAGAAAATGACGAGACATTCGCATACCTCCGGCAGAAGCGGAGACATACTTGACGGACGCAAAGTGAATAAACACCAAAGGTAAGAAAACCCGAGAAAAGACCTGGAAATCGACTAGTTGAAGAGACTCTCATCAGCCATTGGCTGTGGCATACGCGGTAAAATCAGACAATTCGAAGCGCAAATGAAGAAACACATGCATACTGTCGGCAGGGGCGAAGTATGGCTGGAAAAACCAAAATAGCAAAAGCATCCAATGTAACAAAGAGGAAAGACCCGGAATGACCAAACGAAGAATGACTCTCATCACCCATTGGGCGTGGCATCTGAAGATCAATCTGGAAACTTGACAAGTAAAGGAGACATACGCTTACAATCGGTAGAGGCGGAGACTGACCAAAAAAACGAAAGGACCACCAACACGAAAATTGTGGAATGCCTGAGAGGAGGCATGTAAACCGGCCAAAAGAAGAATGACACTTATCACCCATTGGGCGTGGCATCAGCGCCAAAAAAAAAAAAAAAAATTTTGAATCCGACAAAGAAGAGACATTCGCATAGCATTGGCAGAAGCGGAGAATACAAAGAAAACAAACAGTACATGCAGCACCATTGGTGCCGGATCGGAAGAGCTTGAAAGGATGAGTGAAATCATATTAGCGACCCATTGGGCCCGGTCTATTTGCGAACATGAAAGGAAAGAGGAAGTCCGAAAAGATTAGAAAGAGCAAAGACGAAGAAGATGAGAAACAGCGGAAGAGACATACGCATATCATTTAGCAGAGGACACACAGAGCCATTGGTGGCGGACCGGAGGAGTAAGGAAAAGGTTGGAACGCAGTCACAATCCATTGGGCACGGCTGCGTGCGAACTTCAAGGAAGAGAAGAAGAGAAGGATCAAAAACAAACAAGATAATAAATACTGGAGTAGGCATTGGCATACCATTAGCAGAGATTGACAGTCAAAGGAACACTTCTGCACCATTTCGCTGTAAGAAGAAGCATTAGTAAGAGATGGAGTGGAAGTGCGAAACATAGTTTGCCATCGGCACCCAGCAAGGAAACTGAGGAACGATACTCGCCACCCATGGGATGCGGCAAAGGTGTTCAAGAGACGGAGAAGACTCTGGAAAGGACCATCGGAAAGACTCGAAAGGAAATCTGGAAACCACTCTTGCCATCCATAGGGTGTGGTATCAAACGTAAGCCGACAGAAAAGGACAGCAAGCGGAAACTAAAGGCGGGGCATGAACACTCGCGTTCTATCGGAAGCGGCAATGGGGTGAAATAGCGTTCGCAAGTACTCAAGATATTGGAAGAAGACGATTGGCATGAACCCCGCATCCGGCGGAGGCCGATTCGAGGGATACTCGCATTCATTGGATGCGGCAAGGCATGTCAAAATATTCGCAGGATTCAGACTTGAAAATGAGACGTCTGGGATGAACCTTACATCCACACGATGCGACATCGAAGAAAACCTGCGGAAAGGCTGGGCCGGAAGCGGAAATTTAGATGCTTTGAAGGGAGACAACGGATCTCGGTGTTCAACGGAGTCGCCGGTGGGAGGTGTTCAGAAACGATGAGATTAGAACAGATCAGGTATACGTCTAGGATGCCAAAGGTAGGCCACTGTAACTTACATAGAACAAAAAGCAAGCTAACCAACAAGGCAGGAAGAACGGCCATCCATGTCCGGGGAACTTCTTCGTAGATGGCACGATGACCTGAGAGATGATACTGCAGACGTTGCTGCGGACAGGTGATGATGTCTGTTAAAGGAAAACATCTAAAGGTGCCTAGGGGTTCAAGACATGGGATTTATCGAGCATCCGTGACCGCGCTAATGCACGAGCGACATTTGAGAAGTAAGGTAACCGAGGCTGCTGCTGAAATTATCCTCGAAATACATCAGTCCATACGAATATCCAGGTTTCTGATTAGTTGAAGAGCGAGGTATATGTTCCGAACTTGTCGACACGGGTCTCGCGTTCTAGGCTCATAGGTGGCTAATCGCACACAGAATATGGAAGTTCATGTGGCAATTCGAGAAAGATAGGCTGATGTCCGAGGAATCCTACTTCGCAAGACAATTAAGAGTGGTACCTCGCATTCATACATTCAGTGTTCGAATCTTTCGAGGTCCAGGCTGGTCTTTGGCGAAGCCAACACGTTCGACTCCTCCAAGTCAAACGCGTTTGGTCTCTCAAAAGAGGAACATTCTAGCGCGGTAATGGCATCGTTGCGGGCCGAACTTGGGAAGTATCTCCAAGTCATCACTGCCAGAAGGCGTTGCTAAGGTTTGAGAGCGGAGATCGCGCGACGCTGGACTGAGACCTACTATTGAGACTTGTCACTTCCTTCAATGCGGCGTGGACAACGGATAGATGACACCAGTGCATACTATCTCATCCGGCTGGGGTGTCTCGCGTGATGATGTCATTTAACATCTGGTCGCAGGTTATCGGTCATCTGGAATATGGGCCAATAGGAATCCCCGGTCTTCGAAGGCGGTGGGAAATATTCTGTCCGGTACCAATGCATCACGAGTTGGTGTCGGCCAATGGCGACCATGCCTGATGAACATGACCATTCCACTATCCCTCTCGGCTTATTCGCCTTGACAAAAGGCTATATCGGCGCCACCATGAAATGCTCGGTATCATTTCACAAGTTGACGGGGAGGTATAATCCCAACTACGGCTCCGGTCGCCATCTGCGTCTCTTCATGTTTGACAAATATCGAAAGTTCATCGTCCCACTGCTTCGGAGCCATAGCAAACTGTCCCTTAAGCTTCATTATCCCTGGGTCGAATGCATGGATCAGGAATGCTTTGAGAACAGTCGTTTCAGACGTCTTCTAGCAAGGTGCAACGAAATTATTCTTCGCACCAGGACACGCAGACGGACCATGCGCTACGAGAGGCGCAAAAGAAAGCGCATGCCGCAACCTTGATGGCAATGAATATGGTAGTCAATCGAATATCTCCTTTGCTCTATCCGACAAGGGGGCTTGGAGTATTGTGGCCCAAAGTATGTGGAGGCTCGATGCTTTGCCGAGCAATGAAAGTTGAAGATGTATTTTGAGCGGAGCCATGCGAGTGGGCCTACATATCATCTGTCAGTATGCATGCTTGTCTCGGCACGGTGTTGCGATGTCATACCCTGATCTGGAGGCCTTCGACCTGGCTCTCTTCTGTTTCCACGCTGCTACTAGTCCGTCCGTCTTGTAGGAGATATTTGTCGACTCGCCTGCTCCGATATGTCTTGCCCTTTCAGGATCCTTCATGTCAGCAGTGGTCAGCCGACTCCTGATTTCGCAGCCAATAGGTATTCGTCGTTTCGTGGAAGTGGATTCCAATGGTTCTTTGAGGACAGCAATATCGATAACCGTGACGCAGAAGATACCTGAGGTTATCCGTTAGCTACGTCATCCCGCCATTGCACGGCCCCAGCCTGGAGGTGATGCCGAGTTGGTGGCACTTACCAATGCTGTTCGAGTGGAAGGAGCCTTCCAAGCCAGATCCACAGTTCCCTCTCGCGTTCATCCCGCTCGTGGAAGATGTCGAAAGACGTTTATTTTTTGCTCGGTTTGAAGCTTTCCCGGGCGGCTCCAAGCCAGCCCTTGTGTCTTAAATCATCGTGTGCTTAGGCCGCCGATGAACTCAAAGCCAATAGGCATTTGTCGCGGCACAAATCTCGATGATGATACTCTTTTGCGAACAGGAAGGTCCATGCAAAAGAAGCATAAGATACCTGAGTACCTGTCGCTATCTGCTAGCTGGTTTTGGTCGCATCATTTCGCTATGACATCTTCCGGCTCGGGGTAGAGTGAAGGTGTCGGAGGCGCCTGCCATGGTATCCTTCAGCTGGAAGGAGCATCCAATCCGCTCCTGGACCACTTCCGCTTCATGTAGTCGGGTAACTAAGCGGGGGTACATGACCCAGCTTGCTCCAAGCCGATGAATGTCTCTCGGTGTCGACGATCCTTCGAATGCCCGAAGGCCTCTCTAGAAGGGTCAGAAGGTAAACACCTGCCATGGCCGAGACCTCTTCGAATTCTGGCCCCTAGCGATGTCTCTCCTGGTGGAGATGGCCAAGAGCGAGAGGTGCTGGCCACACAACTGGGTCGCTCAGATGTCGAAGGCGGTTACCGACAGCACTAGCACCTAAGCTTTGAAGATGTTCGCGATAGACCATCTTCCGAAGACGGCTGTGACGTCTCAGGCCCATTTAAGAACGTCGGCAATCCAATTGAGCGGATCTTGTACACGGTCGAGTCTAGTCGCACATCTCTCGACGGAGACGCACTTCCTGACGTGAACTAGATGGCCCGGCTAGCTAGGTTCAGTCTTCGAGGATGTTGTTGTGTTGTTGTGGTAGAAGAAGATGAGTGTGGGGGGGTTGTGTAGGTTTGGATCCGGGACGAGCTCGCAGTGAACGCTAGGGTGGAATTTTGGTGTCTTGGCGGACGGCAGATGCCTCATCACCACCACGACGGCCCCAGGAAAGCTATACCGCCATTGGATAGTCCAATGCCAACAGGATTTCTCTGCCACAGACAGCTCTGCTTATCCAGATCCTCCGAATCCCCCCAACGTCGATTTCCTGTACCGTCATCGCTCCCAGGGGGTTTTGCGGATGGCCACCGAATCCGAAATACCCAAAAGGAAATCTTAAGGCGAATTCGGGGTTGATGGGAGAGATGGGTGCCGACGCCGGTGGTGGTTGACGCAGGTGGGCATTTCTCCCCACAAGCGCATGCATGAGTATCAGAGCGGCATCAATGCAAGAATTGAAGAGCCATTAACATGCGAACCCAAATAGTAATGATTTAGGGACCAACTACTAGACGCTGCGCCCATCCAAAGGCCCCGAGTCCATCCTTCACGAGCACAGCGAGCAAAATCAATGAATCCGCATAGCGACGGCCTTCACAATACCACCTTTAGCGCGCTTCAGTGATCGAAACCACGATAAACTAGTACTTGCAGTCACAGAATATGTGATTGAGCGTGAGAAAGACGCTATGGGTTCTAGGGACGAGGCCAGGGATACTCTCGAGACTCGAGACAACTTCATCAGGTAATGGAGAAGCGGGATTAAGCTAAATGTGTGAAGGAAATCCGGGGACAGGTAGGACACCAGAAAGGACTCAACGAGTGTCTCAATCGGAGTCAACCTCCAAGTCACCTGAACCTCACATCTTGGGAACATTTCGAATATTGCATTGCTAAGTGGCTTCCAGGGGGCACAGGTACTCCGGAATAGCGACCACGACCTCACAACCAACTCTCAAATCCTACCACTTCCTCCACATTCTAGCCGCCTGAGTTCAGGAAGAGATTCGAACATCATGCCTCCCCAAAGATACGACGGCCACATTCACATTCTCCACATAAAAGTGTCAAAAGAAACATTCACGCATCAACAATCCAACCCCAGGTCTCATACCCAATCTCGAGGCTAACCCAACTAGCTGCCATCTTAGCAGTATATTGCCAACGCACCACGAGCAGAATACACATCCCACCATGCCATACTTATGTCCGAGTTAGGACACTCACCAAGAGTCAGTTTTCCAGTGAAATACGGGAGTCTCAGTGGAACGAATGGTCCAGGGGGTGATATCTCCATCGCTGACGAGGAATACTCGAACATCATGAGGATGGAAATAAGAGAGCTTTGAACGGTATGAACCCTCTACCTATGAAGCCTCGAATAAATATTTCTCGAAGATGCTATTACCGTGATCCTCATTCCTAAAACTCGTCCTCGCCGGAGGAAGCACTTTCGTGCACTCATTTAACTCATTAATATTATTAACGCCCAACAGCGACAACCTTGTATTCAACTACGCGTAGCATATACTCATCAACTTCCTTGTCCAAACGAGTCGATCAAAAAAAAGAATCCACCTCGTTCCAACGACTCTGGCCCCCCAAAAACTCATTCCCCTCCCTCTTCGTCCTCGAATCCTTATTCAACGCAACATCGCTCGCAAACTTCAACACCCTCGGCGGCGAACTACCAAGCGTCTCCCCATGAAACGCAACATCCCGCAGTCCCGGCGTAACTATCCTGGGGCCCCCATCCCTCACCGTATTCACAAAATGCTGCTGACTCATATGCGCGTACACTAGCGCAACCAGATCATGCGGGTCAATTGCCTTCGCCTGGAATAATCTGATCAACAAATCACTTGAGTCGCTAACACTCGGAAATAAGCCAGTAGGGCCAAGCCTTCGCATTATTTTTGCGGCTAACGAAGGAGCGGAGACGAGGACCCAGGGGACAGGCCACGGTAGTGATATTCGCATCTATTTGAATCAGATCCACCATCGAGACGCTGTGCAGCTTGTATTTGTTATACCACTACTTAAGTCACATCCGTAATATCCTTCAACCCGTCTTATCACTGCTACTAATCTCATCCGCGAGCAAGATACTGCCATCGGCGTCTCCATAACTACTTATATTTGTCCATACCCCCGCATCATGGAACCCTAATCGTACCGCTGCCCTGGCAACTCTGGTACGCCGACCCGACGTGCCATTGAAGCGGGCTGTCATTTCATAGCTTATCCATTTCCAGATGCAGCAGAGATCGTCTTTGCAGGCGGCCCTGTCGGCGGTGCCAACGGGGCGGATTTGTCGATAACGGAGGATTCGGCGCTAGCTTGATCGAGGTGGACGGCTAAAACGTCTTTTCCGATGGGAGCGGGTTGCGAGTCTTATGAGCGTTTTGAGGTCACCGATATGTTGTCTGGATTCGGCTCGTTTAGCTCGTGCTGCCTAGCAGAGCTCGGCCATGGAGTCTCACATGCCGGGGTAGGCCGAGGAGATTGGGAGGTATGCGAGGAGGGCATAGCTGGTGAGGAGTGACTTCATAATAGGTGAGAGGCAGGGGTAAGAGGGGTGGAGAGAGTGAAAAGGCTGAGCTCGACTGATGAAACAATTGAAAGTGTCGAAGAAACTGATGGAGGAATTGAATAAAAATCCATTAGCTACATGAGATACTTGTGCATCTACAGAAGTAAGAACAAACCATCCACAATCGCGGCTCGTAATCCGGAGAGACCTAGAGAGCTAGAATGTAAACTCTGCAAATTTTGAAATGTACAATGGTCTGGAGGTCACAACGTATATCAATACGAGATTGTCAAATGGACATGTGGAATCCGAGAATGGAGTTGTACCTGGACAAGTGGCCATTGACCGCCAGTTCTCTCGCTTGAAGTAGGGCTATGCTTTTGAGAAATGCGCTTTTTCGTCCTAAGCTTACAGAATGATAAACGGCTGACAACCAAGCGGACCAAATACAAGATTGATGATTGGCGGATGCGACATAGCAGGCTGAGTAACGGGCGACCTGGAACTGGGTAGGAGAATACGAACTACAGGTTGGGCCTGGAAGGAGTACTTTAATACGTATGGTATATTTCACACTCAACTGGCAACATGGTTCAGGAATATCACACAGATATATCGGAGCGTATTGAGCAGAAGGCCATAGCGGATGGTAACCATCCAGCACCTAGAAGGTGTCTACATGGTGGAAGAGATGACGGGCAATTGTGAAGACGGAGAATGATATTCAATGCAGCTTCCTAGTAGCTTTTGGACACTAAGCGACATCATCGGGCTCAGCGATCGTACTTCCTCGTTGTCCCAAGCAAATTCGCTTGTTACCCTCGGAGGGCAAAGACGGGTTGAAGACGTCATTACGCAGCAGTATAATATACAAATCCGTCGATCCGGTCGTCGTGCCAGATCAAAGTACAATTCTTAGATTTTCATAAAACGATGCTCCAGACTGGGAAGCGGTTGATCGCCTTCGATTAATATCGTGCCGTGTGTAGCTCGCCTGGGAGATCAAAGTTGAAACTAACAAACTTAGCTGAGGTCAGATCTCGCTAGGCCCTGAGCGAAGAACGCCAGTCTGGTCTTGGGAAAGTTAAAATGGACAACATTCCTGTAGCAGAAGGTCGATGAAGACGGATATTCGTATAGTTATTCAATGAGCGAAAGAACGGCCGTGACTAGGAATGAGGTATCTTACAAAAGCCTCCGTGTAGGTGCGATAAGCCGTACTTCGAGAACGGGGCATTTAATTTGGCCGGATAACGAAAGAACATTCGGAGACGCCGGTGGAACACCTCGGTGTTGAGGACAACCCGGTTTTGGGTACCGGCGAAAAGCCCGATGCCTGGGACCCGGGTTTGACGCATGTAAGACCAGAAGAACGGCTATTTGGAAGAGGCGATGTTGGAGGTACCATCCCAGCGAGCCATGCCTGAAGAGGTTAACTTGCGATTGCTTCGTATCTGAGGAGTGAACGCTCCCAATCTTTTAGAAGGGAAAGAGTACAACGGCTGGCTGAGGGCTGCATCGTTGGATAGGAAATGCGGAATTGCTTGCGAAAAAGATTCTTTTAGTACGAGATCCGGCATCATGTATTGCTGCATTCTTATGGGCTTAGAAGGAATCAGACTCCTTCGGCAACCGAGCTCGATTTTATTGACATATGGCATAGGAGGATGAATGCAGAATTATGAGAGATCAGTTAAGGCGTGCCTGACGACGGTTCAGAGCCTGAGTGATCGCGCAATTCATCACATCGCTCGCCAAACCTAGGTAAATGAGGGAGACAAGGCTTGCTGATTGAAAGCCAAGCTCTGATTGGGGTCAAGAGCGCAATCAATATTCGCGTGTGCGAAATGAATGGATTAATTTCGCAGAATGAACCGCATGGTGAGAGACTAGAAGGTGATTGGACTATTTAAGGAGCACGTGAACGAGAAATATCAATAGTGAGTGACAAGGAGAAAATTTTCAGAGAGAGCGTGAAATAGATGGACGGCGATGCCATCGTATGTCGGTGGAGAAAAACCTGAGGCAAGGAAACCAAGGTAAAGGCAGGATCTCTCGGCTCGGAAAATCATAGCCTCCGACCATCCTGGAACGGAACGGCCGGTTGCGCTAATTCACTCACCGCTCGCGCCATTTCTAAATTCACCCATCCAGCCACAAGCCACACTCACAGCCTCTCCACTCCCGAACTCATTACCACACCAATGATGGCGAGAAAGCATCGATAAGAATGCGCATATCCAGTCGCCGTACACCCAGAAACGTGGCATTTCTATTTACTCATCTTTCCTGCATACCCGCTTACATTTAGGGTTGCAAAAAAGCACTCCGTCGGTTGTGCGGTGGCTTCAGCTCATGCTAGGCTTCAGCCAGCCTCAAAAATCTGGAACAAATGAACTCAGGTCTAACAGCTTTTTCGTGCCGTCTCCCATAAGTCTTATCTCTCACAACGTTCGCCCCAAACTTTTGGTCCAAACCTCTTCAGTTCTTGATTTCTACTCTTATTTTCATAATCTTAACAGGCTTCCATTTTGCTTCGTCACTTTGAATCAAATTCCAACGACATTTTCTATGCGGAGAAGTACTCGTGCTGTATCTCTGGTATTCAATTTGAACGTGCGAATAATAGACTACAACGCCTCGCTCCGACTACGCTAAACCAAATCCTCCCAATATACCACCCCTCCAGAAGTACTATCAACCGCTTAACCCCACCACCAAACCCTTCAACCCACGAAATCATCTGACCTCACTCAAACCACCCAAATTATCCACAATGAAGCGCCTCTCTGGCTTATTCTCATCCCCGAAAATCTCCTTCCAAATCATCTCAGACCTCCACCTCTCCCACGACTTCCAATATCTAACCTTCCATATCCCGGTTACTGCACCCTACCTAATCCTCGCCGGCAACATCGGCCGTCTCATCGATTACGAAGCCTACCTCTCCTTCCTAATTCGGCGCTCCCAGCTCTACGAGCGTGTCTTCCTGGTCCTCGGATCGTTGGAATTTCACGGCATCGACATCCCCGCAGGCCTTGAGCTTGGACGAAAGATGGAGGCTGAGGATCGGCTGAAAGGCAAACTGGTATTACTTGATAGACGGAGATTTGATATTCCCGATACGAGCATCTCGCTCCTTGGCTGCACACTCTGGTCACGCATCCCCAGCTCGGCGGAATCCGCCGTCCGCAAGAAAATCCCGGAATTCGACAAAGAGCAGGGAATCAAGGATTGGAGTGTGGCGAAACATAATGCCGTCCACCAAATAGATCTAAAATGGCTGAAAGGAGAAGTTGACGCAAACCGTCGCTTCGCAGGCTCTTTCACTAGCACCCCTGATTCAAACGCTTTCGGTGGACTCACAGACTCGTACACCTCCAGCCCCTCATCTTCCGGTAATCGGACCCTCATCGTGATCACTAGTTTTGCGCCCGAATTGAGAGATGCGCTGCAGCCGTGGCAGATTGATAGTCCTTGGAGCTCGGCATATGGAACGGAGTTGTTGCGCGGATGGGATTGGAGCGGGGTCAAGCTGTGGGTGTGTGGGTCTACGGGACGGACGGGCGAGTTTAAGAAGTATGGAGTTAAGGTTGTGAGTAACCAGCGGGGCATGGTAGGAGAGGAGGTGAAAGGGTTGTTGAGGGATGGGTTGACGGAGAAGGAGCGGAGGGGGTTGTTTGATGTTACGAGGATTGTGAAGGTTTGAGATGGTAGGTTGAGAGGGAAGTTAGATTATGGTAATGGTAATGGTAATGACTTTGATGAGTGAAATTGTTTGATATTTTTCACTAGATGTATTATTTTGTATTCCGAAATTCTCAAAATACCCTATGCTTTCAGGGTATCCTCTCAGACGCCAAGTAAGCCCATAATTTAAATGCAGAATATCATTTTGCAGGTTATCTCAGCGCAAAATCAATTTTTACCATCCTCCGCATCTTCAGCACTCGGTGTAAAGTACAGCGGACAAGATTCGCATTCATCATGCTTACAAAGGCCACATCGTTCGGTGGGCTTGAAAAATTGAGGGTTTCCTCTGCGTGCGATGCAGATATGGCAGATGAAGTATTTGTCGCCGCCTATCTTGGTCGAATTGTTTGCTAGCTGGGCAATTTCGCTGAGCGTATTTGTGTCAGCGGCTTCGCCAGATTTGTCTTGAGACATGGTGATTGATGGTTGCTTGACGGTTCCGTCGGTGTTTGTCAACAAATTCCGCAATTTTTGAAGCATGAGTATTTAGAAGAGAGTTTTCAGGTTTTGAAGAATTTTTTGCAATAAAGTTAGAGGAGATCCAACGTTGCTTTTATGGAGGCGAGCTTTCTGCGAGCAAGGATACTTATATGCTACGTATCCCAAGTGACAGCTCTGATCGATTCCAATTCACCTTCACGTCACGCACTCACGTTAACGTGTTCATCCACAAACCATCACTGCCCCGATGATAATTTGGTTGCGTCACGTGAGCGCGGTCATGCGTGTCAAAATGCAAATAAGTGTTTGATATGTTGGTATCGGGCAAGGTGGTACATCCCCAGTGCTTAGCTTGGCCGTTTTGTTCGATGGAACTTGATGTTACCAGCATCGTTTGCGCAGCAAACGTGGTTTATAAATCTGCTTCATATAAAAGCCGGCATGCAAGTTTAGATGATATTATCTCTAAACCGTCTCAGTTCCATTTTAAGCCCCAAATCTAATTTTCAAATCAAGACCATCGGATTTTCTTGACGCAGGTTAACTGAAGGACCAGAATATTACAACGGAACAGATGTGCAAGCACCATTCAGTGTTTTCCCTCTTCTGCAGCGAAGACATTAGCTAATTATTTGCATTGCCACACATTTAATGGGCAAATTCGCAACCTATCTTTTGCAGGCAGAAATCGCACATCATCCCCAAATGCCAAATATATCAAATAATAAACTCATCACCATAATTTACATAAGAGTATCTTGTTTCATAATCATTTATGGAACGTTTTCCATGCTTGGGAGGGTGTAAGTGGTGCAATCTGAGCACCGCCTATGTCCGCGTACTTTGCATTGAGTACCAGGCTTGGAGTATTGATGATAGCCCCAGTCATGTTGGCAACAGACTATCCACCTCTAGCCATATGTTCCCGAGTATTAAGGCATGTGAAAAATAAGAATGTGATGTCGATTCTGATATCCATTATAAGAATCAAGCCAGGATCTTTGGCAAATATTAGAATTACTGCCTGTCCTGATGAGTACGTTTATGGGTTAGGAGAACTTATTCTTGAATATATGGTAGAGTATTGCACAGTGTTGTAGAGCATGTGTTTACATCTACAGCTTTTTGTACACCGGGCCTGAAGCTTCTCCTAAAGATGGGTATTCATCATCATGCCCAATAGCTCTTTCGGTACGTATCTGTTCAAGATGTCGTGGCATCCACGTATCTTGCTTCTATGAATTCAACAGAAAATTCCAGCAACTAGAAGAACAGTAACAACTAGCAGCGAGCAGCAGAAATATAAATAGAACATAGCAGAGCAAAATCAATGTGAGTGTTTCACTATGTTCACGAAAAGGAACTAACAATGGATCCCAAAGATGGACTTGTGCAAAGACGGTGTATCGTGATATCAAATGTAAGATGCTTTGGGTTGCGGTATAGTCCCTAAATGAATGAACTGTATCGTAGCAGATGACTCATCTTGAAAGGAATTGAAAAGAGTGGGACGAATGGTTCATCTTTTGCTTCGGTCCAGAAATAAACGTCATCGCCGCCTGCAGCTCCCCTACACTCCGCCAATTATCAATCCTGCAGCAAAAGCTTTTTTAATTTAAATAACTTGCCGAAGATTCCGTTTTTGAACACATCCCAGTTATGTCTTCCCGCCCAGATCTCAGTATACCACGCACAGCTCCCGTAGAACAATATCACCACTCATCCAGGGACACATGTTCAGTCGCCCTCTATACACTAACGGATCTCTTCGACGAGGAGCTGCGAAAACTCCGAGACGAAAGTGACTATGAGCAGGATTTCGGCGAACCTGGCGACAACGTATGTGTAGCACCGCAACTAAGATTCATTGACCAGCTACTACGCGCCGTCTACGACTACCATCTCGAGCTTGGCGCTCAAGAGCTTTTCGATCCCATTTGTCTCGTGTGTTGAGAAGAATTGGAGAGAGAAAGGAGATTTGGTTGTATGTTTATGAATCTGCAGATTGTGAATATGGATTGGGGAGACTGGAAGAAGTGGAAAGGCATTCCGCAGGATAAGGATGATGGCGGCGACCCAGGAGATGATGATGATGATGATGATGACCACATCCCTATTTATGTTCTCGACTTCGTCAATGCTGAACAGCTCATCTACAAGCTTGAACTCGGAGGGTCGTACTCAATAAAATAAAAAAAAATTAAAAAAAAAACCACTTTCGAATATTATGTCATCTGTTTGCAAGCTAGTCTGGCACCGAAAACTAAACTGTTGATACTGAGGACCTATCCGTCCCGGATCCAGAGATTACTGAGGATCTGGTTAACCAAGCCTGCGCTCTGCATCCCGTTCGCTGCCGCAAGAACCGCTGGCTAAACAAAACCTTCTTCATCGTTTGCGATACAACCGAACCAGTCGAGCACCGTCTTCTAGTTGTCCGATTATCCTGGGACGGCGGAATATCCCGCCGACCTAATGCCAAACTTCGAGAAATAGGATCTGAAGGAGTATGCGATATCCAACGCATGCCTAGAACCTGTCACGAAGGCATTCAAACCCGATTTTGCAATCTTGGCAATGGTGTGCGGATCTGGAAGGCTGATCACCTGCCTGTTGCAGTCTTCCAGTATAATAATGTTGGTGGCCGTGATCCCGGATTTAGGAGGAGGCTGTTGGATGCCGAAGCAGCGAAGCGGAAGGATGGGGATGAGTCTCTAATATATGGACCGAGGTTTGCGATACGAAAGAAGTCACCGTGAGCGCTGGAGATTCACCGGTTATTTGAAGAGGCGGTGCGGAGGTTTCCGTGGTTTTGTCCCGTTAGTAGGTTTTGATGAAAATTCTGTGAGGAAGTATTTTATTTGTGTGGATAATGAGATATTGGAAGAGGAGGGTGTGCTGCTTGTAAGGATGGATTGGGATGTGGATGTGAGTATGAGTGATGAAGAGTTGTTGGATTTACAGGCAATGGATAAGGTTGAGACAATGAGAATTCCAGTTAAGGAGGCTTTTGGGATGATTGAGAAGGCACCGAAAAGGGATAGCTCTGGCCTGAGTGAGGAAGCTGTAAGATTCTCGTCTTGACTGAAGTTCAACCAAGTAAACAGGTTTTTCATATTTCCCTGCACAATCTGAAAGGTCACTTAATCCTACCACCCCATTTTAGGCGTGTTTCACGATCGGCATACCCGTCTCATATTCTCTCTTATCGTCTTTGACCCTTAGTGCTAATTTAAACACATCAATACTCCTAGTAGCCCATTCATGGCAGTTCCGCACTGAATATGCCACATTCACCACAAGGATATCTTATCCTAGTATGTTGGTCTCCCGGGTTGTGAGTAGGGTTGCATTTACAGCATGTGAAAAGAATTCCTCCAAATGCTTCTCCGCTGCGAATATTTTCGAAGTGACCACTAAATTTGGGTGACATGGTTACTGATATTGTGAAATATCATATTTGAGAGCTCAAGGTCGAGGTACTGAGAGTGAAAATATGAGGACACTGACTAGTGTATATGTTATCTTTTTTGGGAATTGCTAAATATTTTGGGACGCCTTTGAGGATTAAGAAATCCTTGCAGAGGAGTGGTGCAGTGCTAAGGCTGGTTTTACATCTAAATATAAGCATAGAGCTGCGCTACGTGGGCGTTGGAAACACGTAGCTCACGAGGTTCATAGAGAGACAAGGAAGAAGCTGGCAGAATATTTAAGTGCCCGACAACCTGAAGTCACATACCTGAGCTATCATATTGAAATTAGTTTCACTCTTACTATCTTTAACGATTATTTCATTCATATTAACAGCCATCTCGCATAACTTCCAACACCCCATTTTCCTGGGCGAATGTGAAATCCTCCCGCCAGAATATCTAAGCTCAGCCTTGCATAGATTCCTTTAGCCTTTGCTTCCACTCAGCGAAGAGCCAGGCTAAAGGTGCTGGGTATGATGTAGCTTTCAGTGCCCCCTAGTGATGGAAAGAAGGTTCGATGGCAGTATTACATTTCTGGGCTGTCATATACGAAAATTTCTCCCCAAAACATGGCCCGGAAGCGTCCATTTACAAATTACTCCCCGACATTTATAGTCAAGCGCCATTTTTCCCCAGTAATCTTGCCATTATCTAGCAAGATAATAAAATGTACCTGATGAGAGACAGCTCCCTTATTTATACCTTCTCGCCCCTGTCACATTTATTCCCATCATGGCCACACCGAGCACACAATTTACCAAGCTCATTTTGCGCCCGGGCTAAAGGCAGAAGCGATGTTGATGCGGCATTTCTTGATTACTTCGTTGTTGTATATTGCGTAGCCTGTCATATGTCAGATCCCAATCGCTATTAACCAGTATCGGTACTCAGCGACGAATTCTGCAGCTCTATACTCACACCTCAAGTCTCTGTCGACAACCTGAATTATCATGTTATACTCCACCTTGTAATGCCGTTGTCCGACCTTTCGACCTTGTTCGTCCTCATCTGGTTCCACGGGTCTAATCAAACCTTGGTCTCGGAGGAAGCTGAAATCTACCTCGATTGCCCCAACTTCCTCAGCTCCTGCCAATATAGAGTTAGGACAAGCTGTTCTTCTTCCAAAGGTCACTTTACCTCGATTTTTCGCATGTGATTCTCGGTAGTGCGACTCAGTTGAAGTGTCGGATACGTATAAAACCTCCTTACACAGAAGCGGCGTACTTCTTTTACAGGGGAAAAGGTGACTAGAGAGGAACGGCTCGCATCGCCATACAGGATGGACTTCAACTCCCTGCCAAGATATATTAATTATCTTTCCTCATACTGACCAGGGTCGGGAATCAACCTTCTTAAGCACCCAGTCGATTGTGTTCTTGATGCAGGGCAATCCATCATAACGATCGTACGATGGTTTCAACCCTGAATGCTCTGGATAATCCATGAATGGCTCGGTTCGAAGGATGCCATAGCTAGACCTTGCCAGCCTCCGAGGGCCTTGCTCCTTGTTCAAGGCGCGCAAAACAGCTCCGGAGGCAACGGCAGTGACCCTTCCACAAATTAGCCAAGTCTGGCAGAGGGAAAGAGAAAACGAACTGGTTTTCTGGCACAACCAACCTGATATGGCAGTTGTTATAGGTAGAAATCGCGTCGAGGTATTTTCTCAAATAGCGCTGGAGGGAAATTGATGCAGCGAAGCCGCCAATAAGAATAACTTTCTAATGCTGGATATCAGTTTACCTTCCACATGATTTCATGACTACGGAGGAGAATTCTCACGTCTACCACGACGCCCTTGTCAAGAGCCGTCTGGATTTGGTTTCTCATAATCGATTCTATGCCCTCCAGGCATTTCATGAAGATGTCCTTGATGGTATCGCTGGAGATAGCTCAGTATGGCCGAGGTAACGCCCAGAGATCAACTAAATACATCATATATTCATTCACTTACAATTTAACATAAATGCAGCTGTTGCGGAAGCCCTTTTTACGATCGTCACGAAGACCGTAAACGACGAAGCGTTTCGCCAATTTGTTCGTGTCGTAAATATCGAAATTTCTTTTCAAATCTTGCTCAAAGTCTCTTAGCACAATGGTTTCAACGATACCGCGCAGAGTGATTTTGTCGTGTTCGAGGTATGTCTCATTCTCAAGCCGCTCCAGAAGCATGGCTTGGAAGGCCTCGTTCAGATAACTGGATCCATACAAGCCACCTATAGTCAGTCAGACTTCTGTTTCCTTTTTTTTTTTTTTTTTTTTTTCGGTTGTCTTACCTCCGGGCTCAACTACCTCACTAGTTAGCCTCAGAGGTGTTGTCTGACTGACTGTGTACGTGTTCGCATCAACTGTCCCCCCACCTTCTCAGCGGTTAATGAAAGTGAATCTCTTTAGCACAAAGACAAAATGCTCACCAGCATCTAACAGAACGAAGGTATCGTGCGGCTAAATATACAGATAGTTAGTGACTTCATCTCAGCGGCATATGTGAGTATGGCGGTACCCTTATGGTGTGATCTGTCGCAAGAACGTAGGCCGCTGCTGCCTCGGGTTCCGACACGATGAACAGATTCTCAATGCTGTTGTTCTGGATGTCAACACCTTGAAATTGGGCTTGCTGCATAGCCTTGGCCATCGCCGTTTGCATGTCTCGGCAAGCCTTCTGGCTCCATATTGCCGGAACACACATGACCAATTCCACAGGGTAGCTGTCATCGAAACCCCGAGTCCTGAGTTCGGATTTGGTGTGGCGTAGAAGGCACGTGAGGTAGTCGGCAATAACAGTTAAGGGCCCTTTAATGATCTTTTTGGCGGCCAGTGCCTCAAAGGTGGGGGCAACCTGAGTACGAACTGCTTCGGTAGTCTGGCTGGTGTCGAGGAGAAGTTTAAAGCGGGACAAAGCTTGGTTGGTCTTGTCGAAATGGGTGTCGGGGAAACGCCACGCTTCGTGAACTTTGTATCCCCATTGAAAGGGTTGAGCTATAGTCCGAAACTCTGCCTCGTCAAAAATCTCTTCATAGTCGGTCATATCTACATCCATTGTTTGAGTCTGCGACAGTTCGGGGCCTTCGTCTTCATCGCCGTTAGCCGGACCGTCAACCTGGCTGGTTTGGAGGCTATCCCATTCTCCTTCGCTGCGGAAGCGGCGATTTAAAGGGTAGATGACTTCGGTCGGGACCTCGTCCCTCATTCGGTCGTTCATGTCTCTCGCTGAGTCGCCGGGGAAGTTTTTAATCGAGAGGATCCGATCCGATCCTACGAGCTCCGCATTTTCACCTTCAGCGAGGGACATGAAGGAGACCGCAGAGTATGTCGTACCAAAATCGACGGCAATGATCAAGCGCTTCGACTGACACCTATTGGTGGGCTCCCCAAGGAGAAGTTCAATTCCTTCATCAGGCACAATGTGACCCAGGATGCTGTCGACGTCGTCGGAGGGGCTTCGTGGTGCCACGAGACCATCGCACGTGACTGTGACGGTTGATTCTCTGGAAAGATTCCCGCTTGGCATGATGCACATACAAATAAAAGAAGGGAAGATGCAAAAAGAGGACAAAACTCCGGGACAGCAGCTTTATCTATGGCTTTTGCTCTTATTTCATCAACTTCTCGATTTTGACAAGGCTGTCGAGTCACGGAAAGGCAGCAAGACGCCTCATTGTGGCAGAGCTCGCAGATAATCCAATTAGAAGAGCCTACCCGACCCAGTTGTCTGGTATTGCCGCCCGCCCCGCCCACTGTTGTTTTTAAGGACAGTTTGCGTCCCCAACCTGTATGGGACAAGAATTGAACATCCAGATTGAAGCGATAGTGATGACAAAATCAAAGAAGCGGAATTCTGTCGCAAGAAACGCTAACCTCTGGGATCCGCGCGATCGGATTCATCTTCTAGCTTGGTTGGACTATTGCATCAGGCGTGGAATCAACTTCGAAGCCTCCGTCGTGGATCACCTCCAGGCGACGACTGGGAAGACATTCTCTTGGAAGCAAGTAAAGAGCAAATTGAATAGTACGTGGAAGAACTGGGGACATGAGGACTCGAAATTATCCGACATCTACTCCCGTGGTTCTTCGTGTCTGAAATCTCTTCTAGACAAAGAACGAGAGGAGATTGCAGAGGTGATTGGCCATCTGGAGCAATCTTCGGCTCCATACCGATTGCGAAATACTCCATCCCATGCGGCTGCATCTCCTCCGCCCATGGCTTCTGTGATCACAATCCCAGGACCAGCTCCAAATATCAGTGTACCCGTACGTGGGATTTCAGAAAGCCAAGACCAACTCCCAGTAGAGCTAGAACGGGATCTCGGTGAAAAGGCAAAGCAGCTCGTCGAGAAGGACTCCAAGATCATGGCCCAAGAAAACCGAATTTTGAGCCTAGAGACTCGACTATCTTCTCTCAGCAAAGACCACGATGAGTTACAACATTGTATACGGGCCACAGGGGCGCATGAGCGGGACCCGGACCTGCTACGAAAACTGCAATACGAAAATTCCATTCTGCAACAAAGGCTGGTGGTGAGTCAAAACATCCAAAAAGATACAGCGAGCATCGAAGGAGACGATTTGGGATTAACGGACGCTGAGATAAGAAGAGATCTAGACGTCATAGAGCGTCGGATAGCTGAAGCATGCTCCTCCCTCGGGAACTGGGAATCCCCGGTTATGGACATCCAAGTCCAACCGGAACAGTTCCCGTATGTAGAATCTCTACTGCAGAAGGCCTGTGGCTTAAAGATCCATCAGCTCAGACAGTTTTCTCTCGATATGGATATTCAAAAGCTGCAACTTCTGCAGTCAATCGCTGCGGCTAGTGTTTGCATCTCCGCCTTCGAGTCAGGATTTCCAGAATTCCTCGCTAAGGACTCACTTCTCGACAAATACAGAGAGCTAATTCTTACTCAAGGTTTGCGCCAACTATAAAATTCTGTACGTACAAGGTGCTAATTAATTGCCAGGCGGAATTGTTGCACTTCGGAACCTGGATCTCTTAGCTCATAAGTCTTTAATTTCAGAGCATTATTTCGATTTGGATATCATTATGAGCAAGTCGAAGGAGCTGGCATCCTTACTATCCAATACATTGGCACCTTTTCTCACGCCAAGCTCTCCTGTCATTGGAGATTCTGAGGTGACTGATGAGGATGTCCTGGAGCCTGACTTCTTCGCCGTGGTCCCAGCGGCTGAATCTTTCCCCGAGGTCTTTGCGCGTGCCTTGAGGCTCAAGTCAAAGCTGTTTCTATCCCAGAAACGGTATCAATTTATCTTTCCCCAACCCGGCGATGAATTCAGTCCAGAAACAATGAAAGAGAACGGCCAATCCTATGATGAGTACGTAGAGAGGGACAAACGGAATAGGGTTCATGGCGTTCCAAATAATAGGCAGCGGGTCATATTATGTCTTTTCCCGAGCCTATACTCTTACTCGCTGCCGGCAGCCGGGGAAGGTAGAGCCACAAAAACGGATGCTGAAGACGTTGTGGTAAACTACCAGAACTTCTCGTTAGATAGCGCGCTATCATCCACGCAACAGCCCTCATTGGTAGCTAAGGCTATTGTCCTGATTTCGAAATAAAATAGATATCGTGTGTTCTATATTTGGCACCGACATGTAAAGGGTATTGCCCATTACTCCGTCTGCAATTGTGCGTTCTTTTCTCTACTGTTTAACCTTTTTGATGTCACATTACATCCTGCATCAAGCATTGCACTCTTGGGAAGTTGGTATCAAGATCTCACAGTTATATGGTCGTATGAAGGGGTGTTAAAATATTGGTGAGATGCCCTTTTGGATCATGATCTAGCATACTCCATAATCATAACCATGGGTGACTTCCCAACATTCATAGTCTTCTTCCTCCCCAATAATCTTGCCCTTATTCCAACATAATCCTAATACATTTATTCCGAAAGAGAGTTCCTTTATTGTCTTCCTTTGTTGTATACCTTCTCACAACTATTACATTTATTTCTATCATGACCACACCACTTACACTTTGCTTAGACCAACAAACACCATGCGTCGGTGGGTGGAGCAGAAACAGCATACGTAGGCAACATGCCGTGGCATTTTTGTTTTATACTCGAGAAATAGATTTGTACGGTCGTATAATATATATTAGAACCGGGAGGCTGCAAATGCCGAAGTTAACAAGGGTTATATTATGTAAGCTCTTGGGTTTTGATGTTGTTGTACGAGGTTAATTTGTTTTTACTGAGATTTTTGGGAATCTTGTTAGACAGTTTGCCGTTCCATTTATACATCCACTACCCAGCCTCGTTGTCAATAGTCCTTTGCGTCGGCTTCTTTGCCAAATCCATCACTGCAGAACATGCGTGGCGGCTACGACACTTCGGGGCATGTGTATGCAGAGTGTTATAGTGGTAAGATGATAATTCCTAATTCTTGTCCAAAAGCATCAAATCCGGGTTAATAAATTGGGTTGAAATGTCTAAATATGTACCAGACTTGCTAACAATCAAATCGAACGAATCAAGGCTCCGGATTTGATTTGTTTGCTCCCCCAAAGGCTGGCAATTTGATCTGATTTGATTGGTATGCCTCAGACTTGGCTTCATTTGATTGATCTGATATGTGATAGACCTGTCACGCGCCGCCCTGCCCACTTCGCGCGCGATTTTTGAGTTTGTGGCTGAAGGCTGAGTATCACACTTCGGGGCGGCGGCAACCCCGGCTATCAAATCTCGCTTAACAACTCTGCACTTCCCTCTCAGGGCCTATCAAATAAGCCAGTCAAATCGACCAACTTGTCAATCTCGATTTTTTTGTTAGCAACTCTGATATGTACAAAAAGCAACCAATAAATCTCAACATGCCACTCCGAGGTTGGCTACATGCAGGGCACAAAAAGGGGCACACCTAAAACAAGGCCGAGAACATTACCTTCCATCTTAGCATATAATTACAGAATAGAGTAGTCAAAATCCATTTGTCACTGTAACTTTCTCTAGCTCCACATACGGGACCTTTTGTGTTTCCGTGATTAGAGCTTGTGGAGATTAAGAGACTGAACAAGATTGCATTAAGGACCTCAGAATTTAGAGGGCGAGCAGAGGCTATATACAGCTGAGAAGTGCCAAGCCGGCTGATTGTATATCCGACCAGCAGGAGGTCGCTTTACGGCAACATTTTGCAACTTAACGGCGCCTACAAGGCTGGTAAGAGGTTGGTCTCCAACGTGTACTTTTTGGTAGACCACTTCTGGAGATACGTCAACGTATAATTGTCAAGGTACTCTTCGCATGCTCTTCCTGCAGCAACTTTTTCTGTGACCTCTGAAGACATTGATATTAAATGCGAACTCATAATTATTGAATAATCTCTCCGATATTCAATCAAAGTATCCGAGAATAAATTACATGTTTGTGATCCGTGATACGCATATATAAAGAATTAATTTCCGTCTTCGTTCGTTTACCCTTCACCATCAACCTCAACTATGTCGTCGATAATAATAATAATTCGCACAAAGAGAGCACGTCGGTGCTACATAGTACATACGGTGTATGCCCACGTCCTGTCGCACGGCTGTCTATCTGGTACCCAGTAAGGTCTTCCTACTGCGCTGCAGAAATGACATTGATAATGCCAACCATCAGTGACTCGCCGTCCACCTAGCATATTTCTCGGTTGCAAATATGATACGTTATTCTGAGTAAGTGTGTGACCTGCTTATGTATAGATGTTCTAAGAATCTGTTGTCTATTAACTGTCGATGTGCAGAAGTGGTATAAGTGGGTGGGTGTAGATACTGGCATGAGGTTACTTATAAGCGTGGTGTAGACTTCACCCTTCGGTCGTCATGGCACTCACTCAAAAGGCGTTTTGAATCACATATCCGCCTATATCCGTTCTCTGCTTCACATTCAATTTCGACTAGGATGTGTCCAGTTCATGCACCATCAAGAGCACCTTTTACTGTGAAAAAACCCACATTATCCGCTTCACTCACAGCATAAGCTCCGTGTAAAATTGAACACTTCTATGGAAGTACTTGAGAGGTCCGTAGTTGTGAAGGGTTTCTCATATGATCTCACCTTTCGGGTATGGAAGGAGTTGGAGAGTGCTGCGATGATTACTCTTTGTGAGAACTGAGTGCAGGACGCGAAAAGGCTTAGGAATATTCGAGTAGATAGCTTAACATTACTAGTACAGGTCTTTTGTGAGTATGTGGATTCAACGGCCTTCATTCGCGAGCTCACTGTACGTAGGCCTAGGGCCTCCTTCGATACAGGTATACCAAGTGTTGTTAGGATCGAGCCGCACGCGCCCATTGGGAAATCTGCGATGAGTTAACAAATCGGGAAAGCTCTTGGCGGCAATTTGGAGAACAAATGTCTCTGCAGCGATAGAATGAAAGGGCCGACTTGGCCGATGGGCACTTACTCCTTCTCAGCGTTTTCCCTTGCCTTCGTCTTCTTCTCCCCATTCCAAATCCTCAACTTCTCTAAAAGCATGTTACCCCAGTAGTATGCTTCGCTATCTCCACCGCCCATGCCGCCACTCTTCTTGAGGAAGCGGTCAAGGGCACGCACTGATGGACCATTGTTTCCAACTCCGTTATGCGTCTTGACCGGATGATTCTTCTGAGCGAGTTTCTGGAGTTCGCCGGAGAGAGAGGTCTTGTTCCATCTCTTGCTCGAACCTGGTATGGTGGACTTGGAATCGAGGAGCTTATTTAATTTGCGACGGACAGCAGTGGCCTGGATCGAAAAGTGTTAGCGGATGTGTTTGCGCTAAGAATCGGCGTGGGATGCAAAACTCACGTTCTCATACACGGGAACTTCTCCTTTCTTCTCCTCAAGCTGGATGTCGAGGTAATTGTTCGGCAAGTTGGAGCGGTCTGGCTCCTTCGATGACCTCTTCTGACTCTGGTTAGGAGATACCCTTTGAGGAGGATGGTTCTCCTTGTCTTCGTCATTGTTTGCAGTCTGCGGCTGCTTAGGAGCTATCTGGGGATATGGTGCTTTTCGAGCAGAGGTTGCCGCTTGTGGACCATTATTAGTATGGCGTGTTGGAGGCATGACGGACAATGGACAATTTAAAAGGTAATGGATGATTTAGCGAGCAATGGGCGATGCAATGGGTGATGGATCAATTAATTGCTGCGAGATGGGCGAGATGGAGTTCGAATTGGAAAACTTTGAGGTGAACGATGTAGGAGAGATGTGAAAAGGGTTGAGAGATGGGTTATAGTGGCTTCTTAGACGTGTTGAGATGATCGACGATGGTGACGTTCCCGGTGATATCATTGTTTTGCGATTCACGAGAAGTTCACGCCATCACGTGCCATGCACAGGCCATTCTCCACCACCGAAATCTACTCCACTCATCCATAAGTCGCATTGAATCAAGAGGACGAGCCACTTTGACTCAACAACCATCGCATGCCTGCCTTCATGTCTTCCACACTTTTCTTACTTTGGCTCAGCATCGGTAGGAAATCCGGTCCGCCATGTGGTATCCCCTTTAACATGTCTAGTTTCGTCTGAATGCCACATTCCTCTCGCAGGTGATACTCATAGATCAAGCTCTCATCTCTCAGCGGATCCATGCCACAAATCTGGAAATACGTCGGTGGCTGGCCCCTGTGACCGGATGGCCAGAGCAATGGGCTAGCGAGGTGCGACTTTGGATCCGTTTTGTAGTGATCTAGCACATGCATTAGCTTTCACGATCTATCTTTTTGATCCCGGCGAACGGTCGATGGCTTACTATAAAAGAAATTCATGCTCTTCTGGCCGAGGATGAACGCATCCTTGAGGTCTTCCCAACTATTATAGTGGGGTTTGTATTCCTCCAGTACGGCATCAGGATGAACGAGGTTCGGATACTGGAGGAAAACACCTGTAATCGGCGGGGACAGCTTCTGATCCACTGCCTGATGCGAGGCAATGGCGGCGAGCTGTCCGCCAGCAGAAGCACCACCGATCAGGAAACCTTTCGATGGGTCGGCCCCAAGGTTCGATGCGTTCTCTGCGACCTAGTATCCTTATTACCCATCTGATGTCAAATCTCGCAGGAACGGAGTGCGGGAGCGTACCCATCTGATACTGTCGACAGCGTCATTTGCCGCCGTAGGAAACACGTGTTCCGGTGCTTTCCTGTAATCCACGCTCACGATCACTGCTCCAAGTTCCTTGGTCAAGAACTCAACATACTTCTCAAACATCTCCGGCATGCCAACACACCAACCTCCACCGTGGAAGTACACTACTACCGATCCTGGTTCTCTAGATTCTACACGGTACTGTACAGCGCGAATTGAAACGCCATCACGTGTGGGAATTTGGATTTCTACTGTCTGGATGCCGGATAAATCTGGCAATTGAACAATTCCGGCAGCCACCATTTCAGTTATTTGCTCCGTGAGCGCAGCACGGAGGGTAGGGACGTCCGGGTAATCACCCATAGCCTTGCGCGGAGGGAGATTTGGAAGCACCTGATTGACATGTGAGTGGGCGAAGCGTGGAATGCAAGAGGTGGAGTATTGTATACCGCTTCAAGCTCAGGGTCTATCTCTCCATATGCTTTCCATGATGCTGAATTCATCTTGAGGTACAAATTGAGGTTGGTGATTGCTGAGCCAGGTCTAGGTCCACGCTTAGAGACCGTTCTTTGATTTTGACAGGAGGATCTGGACGGAAATATGTAAGGTTTATATATCCGCCCCCTGACATACTAGCTCGAAGCCAGCACGAGCGAGGTAGCGGTCTATCCAACCATCCGGACATTTGACACTGCTGCATCCTTGTCTACGACGTGCCGTGCCCCGTGCTGTGAAACCTGAGTGATCCGCCAATAATTATCCCAAAACAGCATGACGAGGGAAGCCTGAGAATACCTCTCGTATGAAGCAGCGCACAATCAGATACTAGCATACCAAAACCTAGCTGTGGTATGACGAGGCTTACTGAATCTGTAAGCCGGTAATGTGATTAATGAAGAAAGAGGATTGGTTGTGCAAGCTAAGACTTCAGAGCTGCCATTTATGTCAGAAATTGAAGACAAGGGCAATTGCCGAGTCAGCTGAGCGACTAGCCTATTTCTGCATGCGTGTCTGCACGGCTTACAGAATCCTCCTTCAACTCTATTTCATCCCATGTTATTGAAGCTCATATTATCAGCGCTTGCCAATTGCGGGATAGCGCCATGCTCGGAACACCTTACTCTCATGTTTCCAACCTCAAACGGTGCTTCCTGGACATCGACATTATCAACAATTTTATTCTTCGCATTATTATTTAAAAACTTTCTCCTACTTCTTCCAACGCGCCGGGGATGGTCCACAGCATCACGCAGGATTCGTCGATCGTCTGTGCTCAGATTCGCTAACCGATTCGGGTAGCCCATCGTCAACACCACAGTTTTCGACCTTCGACGTCAACATGCATTCCATGGCTGGCGATTCGCACGAAAACACGACCTATGGCACCCTCTTCCGAACCTTAAATGGCGTTCAGGCAAATGACAACGCATTTCGCGATCTGCACCTCGGCCGAGGAGGTACCACCGTACCAAGAAGCCAGCCATCACCTTCACACACGCCTCGCTTTTGATTAACGAATGGTTCGATTGCAGGATGCGATGAACTATTCAATTGTCTCCACGCTTTCGATGTTCGGGCCGTCAACAAAACGGCCCTTGAACATGCCGCACCGCCGAAATCAGAGTTGTCAAGAACCTAAGACTAAAGAGGAAAGCCTTTGTCGGCTGAAGCACGCAAATAGAAAATCACACGGAGCCCTCACGCGGTCATGTGATGTGACCGTGTTACTTTCTTTTCCAGAGGTATGACTAATCACATGCACATAGTCCTGCCTCACCTCCAAATTTCTTCTTGTCGTCCTCCACATCATTTCCATCATCATCAATGCACCATTTGGGTACATCCATGCAGCACATCTGGCTAAACGACCCAGTGCCCACTTATCATTGCGAATCTATCCGCTCTCAATCTTCGGATCTTGCGTTTGGACCACTTGCCTTTCTCACCGCCTTAGTCCCGGAAGGTGACCCGTAGGGATGTGTGCTTGCAGAAGTTCTACAGGTTAAGCTTTCTCGGAGGGTATCACTTAGCATCATGGTTTAACGCAATCGCTAATAGTATTCATAGTTTAATTCTTAGTAATTCTCTGACCGAGCTTCGTAAGTATTCTCTTGCTTATAACTACGCTATCTCGCGCATCTCATTTCATTCTGCATCCGTTGGTGTAGAGCTGCGTTCATTCCTGATGCAATATCATCAATCGTTCCAATCTGGACCGTGCTGGAAGACCTACTCAACCCTAGAAATCCCCGAGTTTCCAATCATCATGACTGGTACCTACGGACTTCATGCAGACCAGTATCCTCCGTATACCAGTCCAGAACTACCAGCGAACCCTTTCGTTGGAGAGCCAGTATCCAAACCGTTGTGTCGGCAGTACGATATTCAAACTAACAGCCACAAAACATATGCTAGCCACCGGTAAGTTGGACAATTTGCGATTTTTCAAGGCGCAATGAATAGCTGTAGTCGCGTTCCAGATAAGTCGGCTTCATATCCGGATCCCAACACCTTGTCTTCGGATTGAGTGCTGATTGGTCCCTTTCCCCGTCTCGGTTTGTGCTGCATATCCATATGTGCGGATGTCACCGAGTAGCGCTCTTTGTCATCAAGTAGTGCTCTCGCCATCTCTCACCCCTGACCCTCATGGCGTCAGCAGATTGCGTACACTCCTACGTACGCTCTTACATACTGTCCACCTCGATTATGTATATAGATCGAGTCTTCCATTCATTTAATTAATCATGGGTTGCTACATTGATTCCCTGCACTCGGTTACAGCGGATGCAGGAACCTCATACTCCGCTCTCTAGGCAGGGTCAGGATGCAAAACTCCAGCCGCTGATTTTGACCTCGCCGACCAGAATTCTTCTACTGTGAAGCAAAGATTCCCGTCATCGCTTTTCCGGAGTAGGATCTCGAGACACCAAAATTTTCAGGCTCAAGTGCGTTCCTAGAGCATTGAAAGTGAAACTGGTCATTTATTTGACCGTTCGATCTATTTCCGAGCATATGCCTTCGGTAGCCCTACTAGACTTTTCCGGCTTGTTGCTTCCAAATCTCCATGAATGGATGTGGATTCTTTGGTCAAAGGCAAAAGGTAGGGCAAATCCGTTGCAGACCATGTCGCTGGCACTTGTCGAGAATTGCTTCTGCCTACAGCTGCCGCCGTAAGGCCGCACGTTGGGCGATTTGAACGAGAGACGCTAGTAAAGAGAGTTCGGGAGGGGGCAACGCATGACATAATGATGGTTGGTTCACGATGAGCAGTCTGCAACCCAGGGTTGTAAGGTCTCATACCAACTTCTACTTCTGTCGCGCTCCACAGGTATATCCAAGTCAGGTTGAGCTGTTTCGTTCCGTTTTGCGCGCGGATCCGAGTTATAACGGTCACCCAGATTATTGCGAATACAATCGCGATGACCACGAGCGAGAAGATGCCAGTCAAAGCCAGCTTATGATGCGTGGACAATCGCACTGGCCATAGGATGGCAAATTGTATCGTCATGACTAAATGAAGTCAGCAGACTTCCTCGAATTACTGCAGGAAGGAAAAGCACCCAATCAATCGGTCACTGCATCTACGGCGCAATTGAATCTCATGCTAAAAATACTCCTGCCCATGGAGTACGAACCATAGCATTTCGGACTCGCCAAATCCTCGAAATTCTTGGCCAGGCAGTCATAGTGGATGTTCGTGAAGCAGGCGATGTAGCTAAGCACCATAAACATGTACGCTGCCCACCACTGCACTAACAAGTTTTGAATCTTCTCAGTCCTAAGCCGTCTAACGAACAGCAAGAATCCGATCTTGATCGACCAAAGACTTGTGTAAAACAGTATGAGAATCACCAGTGATCCTCAGCCATACTGTTTTATGTAGTGGGAAATGAGGTCGAAAATGGCCAGATCCTTCCGCTTGCCACTCCGAGGGCCATGTACATACTGGTCAGGCATAGGGTGCATATGACGGTTATTGAGAGGGAGGGTAACCAGGCGAAGACAACGAGGAAGTCGTCCCAGAAGAAGCGTTTGAAGCTGCGGAAGACTGCCCATATTGGAACCTGCAGGGCAGTTAGAGGTGGATTCTTTTTGGAGAGTGGCAGGAGGAGACTTACGAAGAAAAAAGGGCTCGTTGAGACGAGGTTCGTCACGTATGTTAGACGATTGGGAGCTGGAATAGACATTTTCTGTGTGGTTCTAGGAACTTTGACCCAGATGATTTCTATTGGCCAATTGATGGTCGTAGATGTTCTGCGAACAGCTACACCATGCGATCCTGCAATGAGGATGTCAAAGATCAAGCCGTAGTATAGGAAAGCACAGCTTCCCGCAACGTAGGAATCGAAAGCGACGGAAAATTTTCAGAATTCTCCTAGCGATATCTTATATTACAATCCCAGCGAAGGGATCCACTGTCCCGCAACCAAACTTGGCAAATGTACTGCCCCACGTCGCAACAGGTCAATGTTCTGTAACCTACTTTCGGACTCCTATAGTCCTGGTCGGGAGGGCCAATCAGGGAATGAACGAAGCGAGTATGTGCCCGCGAACATGGAGTCCGCCAATCCTTTGACAAGTTCATTGGGCTTTTGCGCAGCGGAAAAGAGAGCAACTACCTCGATATGCGAAGGCTGAGTCAGCATTTGATATAAGGCTATTGCCGCATATCAGACAGCTACTAAAGACTGCGGCCTGATCATTCATCTTCATTGAGTTCATGATAGGCAGACTTCGAATACCGTTTGGGGGGCAAATGGAGCATTTTATACATAACCAACCACAGCTCGATTCATCAGATGAAAGGAAATAGTACGACGACTCCCGTCATATCGAAGTATGAGAGGGGGGATGTTGGCATTCATTCATGATGTCTGAACTGGGTTTAGCAGGCATCAAGCACGAACAACTGCCTGGGAAGAGATATGCACGATACGGCACTGCCTCCAGACCTATATTCAAATTTCCTCAAAAAGGAAAATGTAACCGCCGAACAGTGCGCTCACCCCATTTAGATCACTTATGGACTACATAATGGGAGGAGTTGAACCAAAGTAGATGTCATTCTGGATGCGCACAAGTGGCATTTAATGGACTTATTCTTCAGCTTGTATGCAACCTAGTTTAAGAGACGGGTTGCTCTCATGGAGGCTTTTCTCCCTTTTAATTGGACGTAACCATTTACAGGTCACGTATACTTGCATCCCAAAATCGACACTATCATATCATCTCCGAAACCCGATATCAAGCTCTGGGCATGGGATTCATCTCTTGCAGACTTAGGTAGCTCATGGGGACAAATTACTCCGCACGTTTGCGGTAAGTGACGGTTACCAAATAGGCAGAGGTATGTACGATTTGACATCCATATTTACATAACATCATCCAATCAATCATCACAGTGTCGTGACTTCCAGATTTCTCACTGAGTAGGTGGTATCTAGTTCAAAGTCAGTAAATCCCTTCCTCTTATATCATCTCTCAATACTTACTCGTTGTAGGCCCAGGACTCCCACTACTCCCCTCCATCTGCAAATTAATAATAAGATAAAACGGCGCTCCCGTATAATCCTTCCCTACATGCGTCGCCTGCAACTGGCCGTCCATCCAAAACTTCACCTGCGAATCTTTCCCATTCACATCCTTCACCTCGCACTTAATGTCGTGGAATTGTCCCGGATTAGAGTATGTCACGTCTTTCCAGCTCAGCACCGAGCTAGTGTTGAATGTGTTGAATGAGATCTTGCCACTCCCTTTCCACTCCGCCATATCGATCTCCGGCGGCCACCCATTCACAGCGGTTAACCAGAATGCAGGCCAGGTTCCCTTCGTCGTGGTCGCTTGGAAACTCCCGCTAAAAACCAAGCCGCCGCCTTTGGGGACAGTGAAATGCTGTTTTGCGCCTACGGCTCCGGAGCGATAGTTTATGGCAATTTGCTTGCCGGCATGAGTAGCGGGTTTCTCGCCTTTGACGGGCTGTGCGGTTATGGTCAAGGTTCCCGAGGAAGAGATGGCAACGTGCGCTTTGTCCATGCGCGCACCGCCGTTGTGCGTGTCGCCGCCCCAGGGGTAGTTGTAGGTGAAGTATTGTTCGAGGTTTGCGACGGAGTCGAAGACCGTTTTTGGGATGAGGGTTGTGGCGCGGCGTTGTACGGCTACGGCGGAAGAGAGCGCTGGAAGAAGCAGTGCTGCGATGTTTAAGGAACGCATGGTGGATGCGAACGAAGGACCTTCGTTGATAGTAAAGAGGAAAATGAATGTCGTACAAAAAGCTCCAAGAAAAGAAACTTTTACGTCCCCAGTACAGCAGATCCCTTCTATATACCCTTCATCAATCCCCATTGCCCTCGCACTTGCCCGGCAACCGTTGCGTCCTCGGCCATATATCCTCCGCTCCCCATCCCCCACAAATTATTCCTGTATAAATAGGTTCACTCCTCGGCATTTCGGTTGGTGGGATTGAAATAGGTTTAAATCAACGGCCCATAGAATTATAAACGAGATTCTGGGGAACCAAGTGGTGATCTCGGAAATTCGCCAATCAGATGAGGGTGCCGTGTCTAATTGGGTGGGAGACAATATACCGGCGACGAAGTGGGGATATCCTTGCAGGGTCACATAAACATGTTTGCAGACGACTCGGTTATAAAATAGGTCCCACGTGTTATAATTCTTGTAAGGGAGGTGAGTGTTCCTGGGTGAAGGTTGACATGTGAAATTCCATTTCTGTAGCCTCCTTTTCGCGACCAACACTCTCCCTGCAAACAGCGACATAGGCAAACATCAGGCGGGAGAGATATCAGCCAATATTATCTGGAGTATTCATCATGACCGGAGTATGCAGCTTGGGGCTTTTATGGGTTTATATGCCCTCTAGGACAAGAAGTTTAATAACAGTATCTCAAAGATGAAGTTGACATTACGACATGATAAATACAAGAACGTACACTAGCCATCGCATCTAAGTATCTTGCTACGATCTCCTAACCACTTCCGTCGAATGTCCCCCCTTTCCCTTTATAGTACGGCCTCGGCAAATTATCATAATACGGTACAACGATAACATCAGGATCATTCGTCACTCCCACCATCGCCTTCGTCGTATCTTGGTACGGGAATGGAGAAACCTGTCACTCGTTAGTATATACCCCACCCATAGTTTCAACATCCCATTCCTGCAAAGCAATAGAAGGAAGATACATACCCTCAAATCAATCAACCCAGGTCCATTCGAGTGCACAATCTCATCAACTGCCGCACCCACCGCCTCAAGTACTTTATGACTCTTCGTATCTTCCCCAAACCCCAACTCCATAAAGCTCTTCCTCCTCCCATCCATCTTCTGCCCTGTAGCATCAATAATTAGCCCCAAGCATCCAAACCCCTCCGCTACAACATCATATCTCGTCCCCTCTCTCAGTTTTGCCGCCGGACGCTGAGAAGTAATATGACCATATATCATCTCTTGCCCCGCTTGTGACATCCCCCATACGCTGTTATTTACGACCACTGTAAGGATCCGCAGCCCGAATTTCGCATACGTATCCAGTTCCGCGATATGGAAACCTGCCGAGCCGTCTCCTTGGATATTTACGACGAGGCGGGATTTGTCAGCAACCGCCGCACCCAGAGAGTATCCCCATCCGTTGCCTAAGAACCCGAGATACCCGGTTGACATCATCGAGAGGGACGCATGGGCTTCAGGGAGAAGCTGTAACGCCCAGCCACCTGCCTCACCACCATCAATGCACACGATACTCTCATTCGGAATGCATTGAAAGAGTTTCTTAACCGCATGATAAGGATGTAGATGCCCATTATTTGGGTTGAGGATAGGCTCCGATTCGTTATGTGGAGCACGGAACGATTTAAGACCCAGAGCTGTGCGTATCCATTCCTCGGACGCTCTAAATTTCTCACCTTTCTCAATTTCCGCCGTCAAAGCCGCAACAGCGAGATTTACATCTGATACGATTCCGAGATCTACATGGTGCGAGCGTCCAATTTCACTGCCGTCGATATCTACTTGAATGAGTTTGCAACCGGAGTTGGGAATTATGGCGCCGCCTCGACCGCCGAGGTGGAAGCCTGTGCGGGAACCGAGTATGAAGATTAGATCGGGTTGGGCTTGCTTCGTTGCTGCCAGGATGCTGAGAGTCGTCGCTGAGCCGGCGTGGAAAGGATGCTGGAACGGGATTCCTGTGCTGAATTTTGGAGTATGGAAGACCGGGAGGCCGATAGCTTCGGCCAGTTTTGTGATTTCGTTTACCGCCTAAACATTCAGGTCAGCGATGACTGAGCACGAGTGGAATAGAGAGAGACTGACTCCTTGCGCACCAGTCCCTACAATGATTACGGGTCGCAAAGCTTCCTTCGTCATTGCTACAGCATCTTTGATAGCAGCGGGATCCGGTCCTGGTAACGCCACTAGAGGTGCGGTCACGGACCCCCAGGCCACAGATTCCGTTTGCACGGGCGTGAAAAGGACATCGATAGGAAAATCTAGCAGGACCGGCCCGGGGCTTCCAGCACTTGCGATCCTCCATGCCAGGCTCACGAGTCGTGGAATCTCACCCACATTCGTAATACGATGGCAGAATTTTGTGATGGGTTTAGATAGAACAACTTGATCGTGAAAACCTTGAAGCGCGTTGGTCTCCGCATCTCGCAGCGGCTGAGAGCTCGTGACACAGAAGATAGGACTTCTGTCTGCGAAAGCAGTAGCTAAACCCGGAAGTCCATTGCAGAATCTGGCCTCCTATCAGCAAGCACCATTCCCTCAATACCTCGACTTTCGTATCGAAGAGGAGGGACATGTAATATACCCACTATTAGCAGTAACAAAACAACATCCCGTTTGCCCGCTTACTTTCGCATATCCTTCCGCTGCTTGAACTGCAACCGTCTCATGTCTTGTGTCAATCAGCTCAATCCCCATGTCAGCGCACCCCATTAGGAAGGCATCTAGATGGCCTCCGTGGAGACCAAACGCGACGCGAACGCCAAGGCCATGGAGGGATTGGGCGAGCAGGTCGCCGCCGAGGAGTTCACGGCCATTTGGTTTCTTTAATTGTAGGTGGTGAGCAGACATCTCTGACGTATCAAAGCTTCAATGTTAGGTTGGAAGAGGAAGTGCGAATTAGAAAGCTATTGAGGATCAACCTGCAGTGAGAAGAGTAAGCGGTTGATTAATGAAGTCATAGACGTCATCATCAAGTTCGAATACCGCCGCGAATCTCTTTTAGCGCTTCAGGGCGTTCGTAGTGTTCGACAGGTGAGGTGTGGGTACCCCGCTCGATCCGCTTGGTTACCCCATCCTGCACCAGGACATTTCGGTCCGACGAGACACCAAGAGAGCGCCAAAAATAGTATCATATTTACGTTGACTCGAATAATATGACAAGGTGATAAGAATGCATTGTTTCATGGACAATGGGAAGTATTCAGACAATCGCTTTATGGGACTCAATGGGAAGAAGAGTATCCAACACCACCAAAACTGCTCATCATACTTACACTACTCACACAATGAAGGGATTACCCCTCTATATAAAGAGCTTAGGGCCATGATATTTGGCCTGGTTTTCATATGCGCTCGAAGCAGTAAATACAGTCCGCTTGGGGAAATCTTCGAAGGAACGAGCGTAGGTAGCAACGGAGTGAGCAATGAGCTGCAGAAATATTAGTACGGAGCTGATAGCTAACTTAGATATCGGGTCTGAGCTTACCCTGGTATTGACAATCCAAGCAGTGACATTAACATTCCCAAGATCGTCGCAGAGCTGATGGTAGCACGGATCATACCAATCACCCGCATTTCCTCCGAACATTTTTTCTTCCTTCTTCGTCTTAATTCCCTCCGCACCGGTCGCAATACCTCCACCAGGGATGCCGTTCCGAATGAAGCCATCGTAATCGCTTCGCCCGTCGAAGGGAATGAAGGTGTAGTTCAGTCCTTGCTCTTCATACCAGTCAATATACAGATCTCTCAACTCTTCCGACCCCTCTGGATTCAGAGCATTCGTGGCGTTGTAGATTTGGTACGCGAAGTTCGGGCTGGCCATCATATCGTAGTCCATAAAAAGGCGAATCTTCTTGTTCTCCTCTGCCGGAAGAGTGGCCACATAGTAGTCAGATCCTAGTAAGCCTTCCTCCTCTCCGGCCCACCAGGCAAATCGAACACAGTTGTTCACACTGTATTCAGTCAATTGAGTCGCGACTTCGAGTAAGCTTATCGTTCCGGATCCATCATCGTTGATGCCAGGTCCCTCTGCGACGCTATCGCTGTGCGCACCGAGCATGACACAGTTATCGGGATCGCCATCAGTGGTTTGCGCGATGATATTGACGGTAAGGATAGTTTTGACTTCAGCGTCGATATACGCGATAGCGTCCACATACTCCTTGTTCTCCAGCTTCTTGATAATGGGCGCTGCCTCCTCTCCAGATAATCCAAAGGTCGCCACATGGAAAGGCGACGGAGTTCCCAAAGTCCCATGGACACCATCCTTATCGTAGTTGTACACCACCGCGGCGTTGGCTCCAGCCCGACCCGCGTGTTCGGACTTGGTACCAAACGGGCATGTACCACGTTTGATGAACGCGATATCGCCCGCGACCTCAGCAGGGTAGTCGGACGAGTCACAACCCTCATTTTCAATAAGCACTAGGGTCCCATGAACCGGCTCTCTGTTCTTCGTTGGGGGGGTCAAGCCCATCGGCGCGGCAGATTTGGGAACCTCATCTCCAAGCACCAGGCGAGATTCAAAGACGTTCCCAGAAACGGCCGGAAATGACTGGTTTGTGATAGAATAATATTCTCCAAGCTGAAGAATGGTTTCATAGATGTACGATAGTGTTCCGAGATGGCCTGAGACAGATTAATCGGATGAGGTTATTGGTCACGTGATCCGACACATACCAAGACTCCCAATGACTCTCGTAGGATGGTTGTACTCCTCTTCTCCCATTTTCGCGATCTTGTACAACTTCTTCGCGCGCATCATGAGCCTATCTCCACTGATCAAGTCCTGGAGTGCTGAAGAGTTGACCAAAGGTTTGGTCTCGTTTGTGACTTGCACCAGCGTCTGAGTATTTGATGATAGAAATGGGACCTGAAGCGCACTTGTTGGAGCAAGAGCTGCGCATAGCGCCAGGCTAGAATACTTGATCAAGGCTCCCATCTCGATGAAGTCCTGGTATTGCGATGACGGGGGTTAGAGAGATGGAAGGTTGATGGCGATGAGTCGTTTGTTGGTTGCTGTGAATCGTACACGAGAAAGCATCAGAGCACGTGATGCACATCTGTCCAAGCCTCGGCAAGACCCGATGTAGTTAGCGTATGCATGAGGCTTGGTAGCAGTTCCTTGAACGCCAGCCTCCCAAGTCTTTTGAAACACCACATGCGCGCTTCAAAGGTGACGAGGAAAGCCCAGGTCAAGAGTGTGTGGCTAGTGGCAACTCCCGCGCCTCTCACACAAAGCACAAAAATGGCTGTATACCAAACATGATTGAGGACTTTACCCCCCTCCTGTACCATTTTTCGGTATACCATTTTCTAGATCTACCAACTATCCTGTTGGCAAGATGATGCTGGTACGGGATTTGCGGATGGAAGTTATTATGCATGCACATTTTAATGTGCTGCCTTGCTGTGCCACGCGCCACTTTGCTTCAGCTGCTGCTATTGGCCCAGCCTGAGCCGCCTTTCATTCAGCTCTCAGCCTTCGTCTGTACTTCATAGCTTGCGTCGACTCTCAGCCGCGCATCATGACCTTCCATAATCCCAGTACTCAGTCCCTTACGAGCTTTTCTATATGCAATTAAAAGAACTCCTTCTCCATTATAAAATCTAGGAGCATGGCTCAGAGATCGACGCCTACCGCGGGTCAGGCGGTCAACTTACTGGCTCTAGATGGAGGTGGCATCCGAGGGGTGTCGGAGCTACTGATTTTGGATGAGATTATGCGTCGAGTTCAGTACGACTTGGATCTTCCAGAGCTCCCACAGCCTTGTGATTATTTTGACCTCGTTGGAGGAACCAGTACTGGAGGGTAAGTGCCCATCATCCTTTCGTCCAACCTACTTTGATCCAGTGGCAATTTCCAGCTCTAGTGGGGCAGCGGGGTGGACACTTCGAGCTTCAACCTGCCCGTTGTGCTACATTTCAAGCCAATCCTCGATCCTCCTGTCTAATTACAGGTAGCGTAGAGCCAGGGCAATTGTATTGGAGGTGATATACTTTATTGTGTCCCGCCGGAGCACAGGAGGTGGAATGAGGCAGGATGCCCTCATGAAGGCTTCATGCTGACATGGTCCTCTCTCCTAGGCTTATCGCCCTCACGCTTGGCCGGCTACGAATGAACAACCGATAAGGCCCTGGAAATGTACAACTCCCTCGACGGTGCCATATTCTCGAATAATAATAGGAAGTGGAAACGCCAAGATGGAAAATACAAAGCGTCGACCCTTGAAAACAAAGTGCAAGAACTTGTTTCTGAAAAGAACCCTGGGGAATTCATGATTGACTCATGGGAATCCGAGTATTCGAGCAAGGGCAAAGCATTCGTTTGCGCGATGCCGGCTGGCAATCTTGCCCAGCCTCAACGATTCCGAACATATCCCGTTAGAGAATCTGCAAGTGCAAATTGCAAGATCTGGGAAGCCGCTCGCGCTACCACTGCCGATCCCACATTCTTCAAACGAATCGCTCTCAGTCGGGAAGGTCATGTCAAGGAAGAGTTTGTCGGCGCTGGTGTGGATGTAATAATCCCGGCAACGAAGTAATATACGAGGCGAGGGACATATTTGGGAGTGATAGAACGGTAGGGCGTTTTGTCAGCATAGGAACCGGCCATCCAGGAGTAATCAGGTTAGCAAGGCCCGACGGCCTTCAAAAGATCCTACCGACAAAACTCATCGCTGTGCTGAAGAAGCTCACCACGGACTGCGAAAAGACAGCAAATAGCTTGAGCAAACTGTTTAGGCACTCTCCGAGCTTCTATTTTCGCTTCAACGTCATTCGTGGTGCCGAGGGGATCTCTTTTGAAGAATGGAAAAGATGGGAGACGTAACAACACACGATCGCATATATGGAAGACACCGCGGTATGTAAAGCTATCGATGAGGTGGTCGATATACTTTGCAAGCCTAGGACCACTAGTTTAACTCTGAAAATGACATGTCAACCATGAGAATGTGCTCATATATATGTCTTATTCTAACCAACTAATGGGCGGAGCACCGCGAATGTTATACAAAAGTGTTCAGCAGACCCAATTCTGGCGACAGCCACGTCCAAGTACAATATTCACCGGTCGAGAGGCAGTATTACATCAATTGGACGTCTTCTTTACAGTCCGACAGAACACATCTCCAAGGCAAGAGTAATTACTCTACAGACTTGGTGGAGCGCAAATTTTGTACCTCAACCTTAAATTCGTCCTCCAGCTCATCGTCCAACAACTGAAAGGCATCTAATACCAACTTTAACTTATCCACACTCTTCGAGTATAGCCTCAGGGTATCAAATATGAGCGAATATAACTTCTGTCCTTCTCGGGATATAGAGTTCCAGGTAGGTTTCATTGCGTAGACGCCATTGAAGGAACCTGGTCGAATAGTGCTACCAACAGTTTGTGTTCCAAGACCGACCGGGACTTGCATATCGCCGACCGCAGCGCCTGAGCCTGGCTATGACCCTCCTGGTGTTCGTGATGGGTCGTGGGTGTTTGCAGTCTTGGGGCCGTTTTGACTGGGGCCGACGGAGATGGCTGCGAAACCGGTCATGGTTGTCTTGCTTATCAATTGATCGCCACCGGCCAAATTGTCCCTATAGTGGAAATATAGAGAGCATACCACAGATGAGGACGCCGTTCGCCCTCAACGTTATAACGCTCGCAGCATCCGGTTTCGGCGCGTCGCCCTCATATGGGCGAATTATGCTGCGTCGGCATGTCTTCGTAAAGATCACATCTTTTACCCCAATGGCAACTCCATGGAGCGGGCCTCGTTTCTCAGGGGGTATTCTGTCCAGCTCTCCCGCCCGCTTGAGTGCTAGCTCGGGTTCAGGTAAGCCCACGCGTGGACTTTGGAATCTCGTACTTCAATACAAGACAGCAGTTATCTCGCATATTTTTCGACAATGAGAGACTCATCCTTGAATTCCTAGAGTGCTTCGGAGACCGCGAGGCGGAAGGGCTCGATTTCCGTCATTATGGCAGAGTCTTCAAGAAAGAGGATTGCAGCGTTGGGAGTTGTGGATAGCATGAGAACGAAGGAAATTCCGAATACTCCAATCTGAGTGCTACTGAGAGATGACTGGAATAGTGCCGGTGACTGTTATCGGCATTGATCTACGCATGTTTTCTTCTCGATAAGAGACTCGATCTAGCAATTGGGCTGACTAGGTTTCAGCCCTAGATAAAGTGAACATCTCAATGTTCGGCTGCGGCTGCTCAGAATACAAATTCGACTGCTCATCAGTGGGTCATCGGAAGCAATGGTACCGATGATTTTCACCATGTATTTCATCATGTATTTCATCATCGAATCATCTTCTACCTTTGGATGTAGATACCATTTCGTAAGTTCATCTTTTGCAAGATCATCCTGTCCTTTTCGAATCTCTTCGAGAGATTTCGAGATCACTTAACACCATTCCATGAGTATCCGAAATTCTTTTTATGAGTGTAGTATTAAACATTTAATTCCACCCATCACTTCTCTTAATTTCCTGTATGACCTCAAGCGTCCATGGCCATCCAGCCAGACGAAAGAGCGAACGCGTCCAGTGTTCGGCCCATCGAGTCGTCGGACTTGGAGAATGGAATCACAGATGTAAGAGAGGATGGAAATACTGTCCCTGAATTAGAAAAGGCAGCCAGCTCAGATACGTCTTCGCGCCGAGAAGAGGAAAATGGTGATAACAGCAGCGTCCACAGCATCGCGAACCAGACCAACGTTCTGTCCAAAAAGAGCCTTTTGGTCGCAATTCCTGCGCTCTCCATCGCCCTCTTCGTCTCCTTCATTGATACAACCAGCGTAGCGACCTCTATCCCAGCTGTTTCCTCCGACCTTAATACTGGGACTGCGACATCATGGATCGGGAGTTCATTCCTAGTTGCATCCACAGCATTCCAGCTCATCAATGGTCGTCTCTCTGATATCTTCGGGAGAAAGAACTGCCTACTTCTGTGTTTAGCTCTGCTGGGGATTGGAGACATTGGATGTGGCTACTCACAGAACAAAGAAATGCTGTTTGTCTTCAGGTCGATCGCTGGTATTGGAGGAGGTGGCATCAACAATCTTGCTATGATCATCGTAAGCGATATCACGACGCTGGAAAACCGCGGCAAATATCAAGGTACGTCAATTCTCTTCGCCATGTCAGAACCCAATTTGACGATTTCGAATGGGCATTTTCGGCGCTATAATCGCAATGGCCAACGGCACAGGTCCCTTCATCGGCGTGCACTCGTCGACTCCGTGACATGGCGTTGGGTCTTCTGGATAATTCCGATGCTCGCACTTCCAGCCGCCGTCTTGATATTCTTCTTCCTCCCCTTAAAGCACGACGAAGGCAAATACGCAGAAAAGGTCAAGAAAATTGACTACGGCGGCACCTTCTTGAACATCGCTGCCGTCCTGCTCATTCTGATCCCTTTATCTGGCGGAGGTGTCTCATATGCCTGGACCTCTACGCTTGTAATTGCTATGGTCATAATCGGCGGCTGCACAGCGATCGCATTTGTAGTTTACGAGTGCAAGGTTGCGCCAATACCGATTATGCCGCTTCGCTTGGTGAAAGCACCATATTGCGCAGCGTTGCATGTTCAGAACTTCTTCACGGGAGTATGCTATTATGGAAACTTCTTTTACCTCCCAATTTACTTTCAATCTGTGCTCGATTTTTCTGCGCTGGTATCTGGAGCGCTACTCCTTCCTGTCATTGTCACGACATCTATTGCTTCCATGGCGAGCGGTCAGGTAATGTCGAGGAGTGGACGCTATATGTGGATCGTATTCGCCGGGTTTGTACTCTGGACTCTCGGAACTGGACTTACATGCGCGTTTTCTCGACTGACGAAGATGTGGAAAATCGTAGTTGCCCTGATTGTTGAAGGATTGGGAATTGGAATGACATTGCAACCAACACTCGTAGCGATTCTGTCCAACTCAAGCAACTCGGATCGAGCCGTTGCAACAGGGCTGAGGAACTTTATTCGGACAATTGGAGGTGCGTTTGGTCTCATTATTTCAGGAGCGATACTGGCAAACACTCTGGAATCCCAACTCTCGCATCATTCCTTCATGAACAAGGATATCATGAAAAGTCTCACTTCGTCAACCTACGCCGTTGAAAAGCTCGGGCTTACAAGGGATGAGAAAGACTTGGTACTCAATTCGTACATGCAGGGTATTCGATACATTTACGTTCTTTATGCTGCTTGCGCGGGAACGAACTTATTGCTCTGCACTGGGATCGGGAATACGAGTTTGACAGCAAGGAAGTCGGAAGAAAGCACAGAAGAGTTTCCGTCTGACGGGATACATACATCTGAGTCCGTTCAGGCTCAGAAAAAAGCTGTAGGCCATGGAGGTAAAAGGACTATATTGTCGCATAGCATCTAAAGAAGCACGATAGATCATAAAAAAGGCCAAAATGAAATGGCATGGCATAGCAATTCCCGTTTTGAACATCACAATCTCTATTTACCAGATTTTCCTATTCTGTTGCTCCTTTTGGACACTATTTAGACTTGGGTTTCACCGGAATGTGATGCATTGCCTGAAGCTGACAAAATTTGGCACACTGAAGCTCAAACTTGCCGGGTAAGTTCACCAAACCACGAAACGCCAACACCACATACCTAGGCTGCCGCTCCTCCCCCCCCCCCCCCCAAAAAAAAAAAAAAAACTCCCCCCCCCCCCCCCCCCCCAAAAAAAAAAAAAGGCTCTTCATCCCCCAGCTCCCCTTAAACTCACTTCCTTCTCTATCTCCATATTAGGACAGGGAGAGAAGTGTGATGGGCGGTGGTGGCATGTCTGGGTACAACCTGCGCGAGAATCCAAGAGGTCCGCCACGTATTAACGAGCGCAACTTGAACGTCGAATCAGAGTATGAAATATGGTTCTCGAGCAAGATTTCGGAGGTTATTTAGGTTACCGAATGAGTATGAGATGAAATTTACGCTATATGCGGTTGCGCAGGTGTTGGAGCAGGAGCCCGAAGTTGCGAAGAGGTGTGTTGAGATGGGGCATGATGTTGCGAGTCAGTGAATATTTAATCCTCTCTCGCAAGGGGATGCACGGATGGAAAGGGAAAGGGGGTTCGGGTGGGGACTGATACAGATAAGTGCATATCGCTGGATCCACTACCGCGACTTCCCGATAGAAAAGAAGAAGGAATATATTCGCAAAGCCATCACATCCCTCAAATACCTCACCGTCTACGCGCCCCGAGGTTGATACTACGGCTGCGACTCTCCGCGCTTTTGTACCATGGTCCCGCAAGTCTACGAAGAGATGGGAGAGGAGGTCGGCTCGGCTTCTGACACCTACGTCGATGACGTGCCATACTGGATTGATTTGCCATAAATCGAAACGCATATTGGTGGCGTCGTATTCGTACGATTGCAACAACTTCAAGTTTCATGTAATTGGCAGTGGATTTGCTGATCCAGATGGCTTTTTCGTGCATATAAAGAATGCGTTTAATGTATTGAATGAAGGGGTGAGAAGGGAGTGCCAAAGATGATGACGGTTGGATTACATTGCGGGATCATTGGGGGGCTGGGTGGGGTTTGGAGCGCTCGGGGTGTTTGTGGAGTATACTAGTAAGAAAGTCGTTGGGCTAGCAACGAGGTCGGAGATTGCGGAGACGTTTAAGGAGAATTACTACTACAAGACAGGCCAATTGGCTTATATCTGGGTAGTTTCGTGATATGGACATTCTGTACCTTGACCTCAAAGTGATGATTTGGAAAGGGAGAGATGGTCGCATCATTCATACCCAGCAAAAAATCCATGATCCCACCAAGCTTACACACCAAAAGCCGACTTCCCCATCTGGGCATTTCTCAACTAGAATTTAACGTTTTTATCGTTCTAAGACTGATGTGTGTGATCATTCGCTTGGGATGGCCTGCAATCTGAGATACCGCCAGTGGCGAAAATGTACTCGTGAATACAAGACTAGACCATATCGTTGAAGACCTGCCATCCCTGCCAACTGCCTGGAACATCTTCGTAATCTGTGTCCGGGGACTCCTCTTTCGGGTTTAGCGCAGTCCCTGCGCTTATCCATATCGGGCATCGCTCCTCGCCCCATCAGCCCGCCGCTTTTGACGTCTATAACATGCTCGCCCTCCCGTCGCCAGGCTTCCTCCTCATCTCTTTCCCTTTATTCTCTAACCCTACCCCGGCGCCTCTGATGCAAAGTGGTCCACGCCCTTTCTACACCCTTTCTACACCTTGCCTGCCTGCTCCCCCATCTCATCTCTAGCTACCAATCAAAAACTCGCTCTCCAACCAGCCAACACGCTGCGCGGTTTTCCCAGTTTCCGCCTTATCGTTCTTTTTGCCGCGGCAGGCTGTGATGCTGTTAATACGACTTCCGTGTGGATCTGACCATCCGCTAGCTTCAGTTAGGTTTGATCCAGACGGCTTTCAACTCTCATTTTTAGAATATCCTCCCTCTACTCCGTTTGGGTTCTTTTCTAGTATGCTTTTCCAGGGCCCTTCACATTTACTTTTACTATATAAAATCCTACCATTACACCTTTTTAGTTTCTTTGTTACAATCTTCCGGCAAGAGTAACCTAATCCGGCCATGACGCTGATTCCCTATTTTTCTTCTTTTCTACTCTAACAGCTACTACCGCAACTAAACTAGAGCTGAACCTGCCCTGCTCTTAACCCCTATGCTAGTACTAATTACAAAAATGCCTCATCTCCTAATAAGGAGAGAATTATAGCTTTAGGTGAAGTAGCAAGTAGGCCTTATAAAAAGAAATAAGAGAAAATAGATTTATTTCTTACTATTATCTCTAGGTTTAAAAATTAGGCTGTTGTTTTACTGAGCTATGCTTTATAATTTAGTTTAACACGCTATATTCTATAGCTAACATTTCTTTCAAAACTAGATTAAGTTTAAGTAACGTCCTAATTTAGTATGTATAAAGAAAAAAAATAGAAACTAAAGTAGTACATTAAATTATTTTTTAGTTAATTAAAGTATAGTCTTTTAATTAAATATTAAAAACTACTATTATAAAAGTATATAGTATTAACTTTATAGTAAAATAAAGTAAAATATATATAATATAAAAAAATATACTTTTTATGTATAATATATTTATTAAAAAAATATTTTACTATTATTTTTACAACCTTTACTTTACTATACTACTTTTAAAAGTACTAGTAAATAATACTATACTTATTATATATTAAAATTAAACTAGTTTTAGTAATTTATAAACATAGTATAGTATTTAAATGGTTTTTTAAATATTTATAAATATATTTTTTAATTTTAATATTTTTATTAAATTTAAATTTATTATTAAAAGTTTTATAACTTTTATTATTATTTTTAGTTAGTAAAAAATATGGCTTTATTTACTTTAAACTAAAAACTTAATACTTTATAAATTAAAAGCTTATATATTAATAAATTTTTACCTTTTTAATATTTTTAATATATATTATATTTAAGTAGTTTAAGTTAAAAGTAAAAAGCACTATTTAATATATATAAAAAGTTAGTAAAAATAATTATAAAATTGGTAAAAGTAATAAAAAACTATAATATACTAAAGTTATAAATACTTAAATTATATATTTATATAAAAAGTATTAAAAAATATAATATACTTTTAATTATACTTTTTTTATAGCTAAAAATTATTTAAACTAGTAATTATAAATATTAAAACTTTTTTTTAGTATTCTTATATAAATTTTTATATTTTTTTTATATTAATAATAATAGTAATTATAATATATTGTTATAGACGGTAATAGTAAGGTAACTATATTTAAGAAGCTAAAGGAACTAGTAATAATAGCTAATAAAGCTCTAGAATAGAAACGTATGTTTAAGCTGAAAAGAAAGAATTATAAGTAAGTATAGAACGCGCTAGCACAGGCTAAAGTACAGGCCAAAAAATAAAAATAAAAATACGAAACTATACTAGTGAATTGGGAGCATTTACCTATATAATAAGGTAAGACTTAGTAGTTAGAAGTGTTAGAGAATGCTAGAGGCTCTAATATCTCTAATAACTTCTAGTAGTATCTAATATACTATTAACTAGAATACAATATACGCGTAAAGAATCTACTATAAGTATAAGACATTAAATAGTTTATAATTACTTTTAATTCTTTATAGTTACTCTAAAATTAAGATTCACACCTTAAGTGAAATAGTTTAATATTATTTTATTAAATCTTAACTTATTATATTGCTTCTTTTTATTTTTACTAAGTTAACTAACTTCTACTAAGTCTAATAAGCTATCTGATTTAGAAGTAAGAGAACTAATTAACTATTATAATAATCAGTTAAACGGCTTATTACTAGTATAATTTATATTAGTAAGTTAGTAACTTATAATATTATAACTACCATCTCAAGAAAGTAAAAGAAGTAGTTAGATAGATTTTAATAACTAATTATCAAGAGTTTATAATAACCTATTATAAGGATAAATAAGAACTTTACTTATTAAAAGAAAGTAGTAGTAAAGAAGAAATTATAGTAGGATCTTTATTTATAACTAGAAGTACATCTAGAAAAGCTAAGAGTATATAATAAATTATCTAAAAATAAAAAGCAGCTATTATAGAGTTATGTAATACTTTAGTATAACTATAGTAATAAATTAAAACTAATTAATAAACTAGAGTAGTCTAGTAAGAAAGTATAGTAAAAATATAATCTCCTAAGAAATTTAATAGTAACTAAGATAAACTTAAAACCTTTATAGCAGCTATAGACCTATACTATTAATTTAATTAAAAATTATTTTTAACTAATTAAGATTAGATTCTAGTAGCTAGTATAAACATAATAGGTAGAGCTATATAATAGTTTAAACTACTAGTAAAAAATTATCTAGCTAACGGAGATCTTAACCTAGGAGCAGCAGAATTAACTAACTATAATAGTAATATATAATAAGCTTTTAGAAATTATGAATGCTTTAAACAGGAGATAATTATTATCTTTAGAGAAATTAATAAGAAAATAAAGATAATTTAAAAGCTTTAATAGCTTAAGTAATAAACATTAGCGGCTAATTACACAGTAGAGTTTAAGTAAATTTAATTACAACTTAATTAAATAGATTAACTACTAGTTATGATGTACTATAAAGGACTAAAAGATAGAATTAAGAATAAAATCTCTAAAGAAAAATAGCTAAGTATTTTATTAGAAATCATTAAATAAGTAGTAACTATTAATAACTACTAGTACTAATAAAAGCAAGAGAAAAAGGTATGTGAAAGATTAGTAATTTATATATCTAAAAGAAACAGAAAAGATAACTAAACCTATAATAAAATAAACATCAACGTTAAACAGATAATTATTAGAAGGAGGTAAGAAAAGTAAGTTAAAAAATAAATAGAACACTATACACATAAGGCTTACTTAGAATATAGAAAATAAAAATACTTTATTAAAGATTATAAATAATAATAGTTAGATGTTAAGAAAGCTTATGTCTAGACTAAAGTAACTAAAGAAATTAAGATTACTATAGTCTAAGTAGAATAAGTAAAGGACACCATAATAAAAGAAATAATTATAAAAAGAATTTAGAAGGAATAATACTGGATATATGGAAACTATATATATCTTAGATAAGAATATAAAGTTCTGTATTAATAAGCTAAGAATTATCTAGTAGGATAACTTAGTAATATAATTACTATAATATAAGAAACAGCAGTTCGATAACACAATACGGAAAACTAAGAAAGAAATATAAAGATTCTATAAGATTATAAAACAAGAAGGTGGACTATTCCATAAGGAAGATTAGAAATTCTAATAAAAAAAAATTAAGAGATAATAGAGAGTAAAGAGCTAATATCTATAATAATTATATAATATATATACTAGAAATACTATTAGATATATAGATTAGAGTACTATAAAAGAGAATACTGTGTTACTAAACACTAGAAAGTTACTCTAGAAAATAGAATAAATAAATACTAATAAGTACTATAGTTAGCAGGAAATAAATAGTATAAAAAACTAAGTAGATAAAAAACTAGCTATATAGATAAACGAAATTTATAAATAAATACTTATACTAGTTATAAATAATGCAACGTACTGTCACTCTATCAGACATTTGAAATTAGAATAGAATTAAAGTAAAAAGGATAAAGAAAATCTTTTACTAATATTATAAGTATAAGATAATAATACCGTAAGCAGAATAATAAGAAAGAAATACTAGATATATATAGCTTTTAATTATATAGGAAAAAACTATAGATAGAATAAACACGCCATACGTGTTAAAGAACTAAAGATAAGAAAAATATTATAATAACTAGCAAATAAAAAGGAACTTAATCTATAATAAGAACTAGTTTATATAGATTTAGAAGATAAACTACAGGACCTAAACTCAGACAAACACAAATAACTATTATAAAATAAATACTAGATAGGATGCTAATAATACTAAACTAAATACTATTAAAAGAAATAGTTAGCTACAGATTTATATAAAAAACTTATATATTAAAAATGTTTCTTAGGATGGAAGTATTAGGATCATGGAAAATAGACTAAAAATATATATAAGATACTTAATAGAGAAGTATACTAACTCTAGAAATACCTAATCTATAGATCTAAAGAGGAAACACTAAGAAGCGACTGCCACTTAAGAGTTAGCTATAAATAAAAAACTAGAAAACTAGTAAACTATAACTAAGCCACTAAAGGGCTGAGAACTAAAGGTTAGAAATAATATATTAATTATATATATATAACTAAATCAGAGAAAACATGAAAATAAGCTATATATAGATATATATATTAATAGTAATTAGACACTAGCACTCATAAATAGCAGGGCTAGCAAAATACTTATATTAAATAAATAAGTATAAAGATATTAGATACTAACTAAAGTTTTAAACAAACCTGTATAAGTAAGACGTATAGATAATAATCTAATAATATTTAAAGAAAGTCTAATTAATCTTAAAATAAGAAATGTAACTATTAGAGTAGCAGGTTACACAGATAACTGCTATATTAAAATTATAAATCTAAGTAATAAAAATTTTATCTTAGGATAGAATTAGCTAGTATAATAGAATTTAATAATTAACTAAAAAATAAAGTCTATAGGAACTAGGAGAAATTACCACAGACAAATAAAGACTATAATATAAATAAAGAAAATAATACTTCATAATACCATGTTTATTATGCCAGATAAATATTAAGAGGAATTTAGAGAATAGTTTTTTAAAAAAGCTAAAGACTAGCTACTAGAATACTAGAACTAAGACCATAAAATCACGTTTAAGGAAGAAATGGATTTGAAACTAAGACTATTATATTAAGTACTCATACACTAGCAGGAAGAATTACGGAAATTCTTAAGAGAAAATTAATAAAAGGAATATATATAAACTAGCTAAAGTAAAATAGCTTCACTAATACTCTTTATACTAAAAAAGAATAGAAAACTAAGGTTATGTATTAATTATAGATATCTTAATAAAACTATAGTAAAAAATCGTTACTTTGTACTATTAATATTAGAACTTATAGATAAGCTAAGAGGAGCTAAGTGGTTTAGCCTTTTTAATATTAAGAATAAATACTATTAAATATAAATAGCTAAAGAACATAAATAGATAATAATATTTAAAATAAGATATAAATTATTTAAATATCTAGTTATATTAATAGGACTTACTAATGCACTAGTAATATTCCAGACAATTATTAATTATATGCTAAGAAAATATCTAGACGTATTTATAATAGTATATCTTAATAATATACTTGTATATATAAATAAAACGCTAGAAGAACACGTTGAGTATACTAAGAAAGTATTATAAAAACTTAAGAAACACAAGTTATATATTTAAACAGAAAAATATATATTCTATAGGATAAAAGTTAAGTTCTTAGGATACTTAGTATCCCAAAACGGAATAGTAATTAACCTAGATAAGATAAAAAATATACTATCTTGGCCTATACTAATGAATATAAAAGAAGTTTATTTTTTTCTCAGATTCACGGGTTTCTGCTGATAATTTATTAAGGATTACTTAAAAATCACATTACCCTTAATGGAATTGCTTAAAAAAGATTAATAATTTAAGTAAAAACAACGAGAAGAAAACGCTTTTATAATACTAAAAGAAATATTCTAATAACTACTAATATTAAAAATATTTGATTTATGACTTTAAATAGAGATACATGTAGATGTATTAGACAGAACTATAAGAGCTATCCTATTATAAGTATAAAACAATAGACATAAATATCTAGTAGACTTTCTATCTTATAAACTTATAAATACTAAGTTAAACTATAATATCCATGATAAAGAACTATTAGTAATAGTTTAAGTATTTAAGAAATGGAGACATTACTTGGAGGGAAATAAGTATTAGATTATTATATATTTAGATCACAAGAATCTAACAGTATTTATAATAATAAAGAAGTTAAATTAATAATAAGTTAGATAGTAGAAACTAGTTTCTACGTTCGACTTTTAAATACTTTATAAATTAGGAAAAGAAAATATAGTGGTTGACACACTTAATCAGAGAGCAGACCATATAAGGAATATATTAGAAATTTATAATATAATACTTAGACAAAGATTAGATAGATCCTTAGGAAGCTTATAAATAGATATTAAAGCTATAGTTATTATTAAGAACATATAGTAAAAATGGATTAGAGAATACAACTATAAACGACTATAATAGCACGAAACTGGAACTATTTTTATACTAGAAGTATTACAGACTAAACTTATTAAAGACTAACATTCAGCTGAAATGCATAGATATTAAGGAATCAAAAAAACTGTGGAACGGATTAACAGACATTTTTGGATTCTAGGAATATAAAAAAAGGTTAGAGCTATTCTTTTAGAATGCATTAATTACAAGAAGAATAAAGCATTAAGATATAAGAAATATGGACTTATATAACTAATTCCTTTACCAGACCTACTATGGGAATTAGTTATAATAGACTTTATCACGGGAATACTAATAACTACCACCTTTCAAGATTAATAGTATAATATGATACTAGTTATAGTAGACTAACTTATGAAATATGCATACTTTAAACCAACGCATACGGAGATTAAAGTAGATAAATTAGTAACTATACTCATTAAACTACTAATAGCACAATATAAATTGCTATGAGAATTTATTACAGATAGAGACAAATTATTCACATTAATATTCTGAAAAATATTTATAGAGAAGCTAGGGGCTGAACATCGCCTCTTAACAGTATTTTACTTATAAACAGATAGACAAACAGAATAGACAAATCAGACACTAGAATAATACCTATAAATGTATGTTAATAAGTAATAAGATAATTAGATTGACTTACTACTGATAGCTGAGTTTATATACAACTCTGTAAAGTTATTAACTACTAGAAGATTACTATTCTTTACAAATTATAGTTATGAGCCTACGGCTTATCGAGAACCACGAAAACTAAACAAAATATCAGAATCAGCAAGGATGAAGGTTGAGAAGTTGTAGTAACTTTATTAAGAAATAGTGATGAAAATTACCTAGAAAGGAGACCTCAGCAAGTAACAGAAAGATAAATCCAGAGTTAAGAGACTAACCTTTAGAGAGAGGGATAGGGTTTTCCTACTATGAAAAAATTTAGAAATAAAATAACCATTGAAAAAACTGGATCACGTCAAATTAGGACCATTTAAGGTTAAAAGACAAACAGGACCTGTGAATTACAAACTATAACTACCTAAGAATACACAGATTTACCTAGTTTTTCATATTTCATTATTAGAACCAGCACTATAAAATGCTAAGCTATAGATAAGACTTAAGCTTAAGGAAGACATGACTGAGTATAAGGTCTAATGAATTTTAGACTACCAGTAGTTTAGGCGTTAGTGGAAGTATCTGGTCAGGTAAAAAGATTACGGACCTAAAGATAATACGTAGGAGCCAGTTAGGAACTTAAAGAATAGTTTAGAGCTAATTAACTAGTACTATTGGATGAGCTAGTAAACGCTTGCTCTAGAGACGCGTCTAATAAATAAGGAGAATACAGAACGTTCCACTTGAAACCCGAGAAAGAGGGCAAGCTAATATTAGACACTGCGGGTTACGGTGTGTGAGCTTTGTAGCCTCAAGAACAAGCCTCTTCCTTCTTAAGAGCCTGGATCTTATGAATTGAGGCTATCTCTTGATTAAACATTTCTTTTTTTTTTGAATTCACTTTTGTGAGCTCACGACGAAGCCGGAGGGCATGAGAACGGGCCTCCAGAGCATCCTCTTTAGCTTTCTTAAGCTAATAACAGAGTTTATTCTTATCACGGTCAAGGCAATCCTACTCTAGTTATAAAACAATCAGATTGCATTTTACGTTGCGATTATTACAGGCTGAGTAATAACTAGAACTTAAGTTCATGAGATAATTATCACCTTAATGGGAACAGTTTGAGTAGGGTGTTGGCATGTGACAGGGTTTGTTACGGATCTGAGAAGCTAGGCGGCGAGCATGTATTAGAGACGACTCAAGACATGTCATCATTAGGGAGCTAGGCAGGAAGGAAAGGAAGTTAAGGGTCTTATAGTCTGAAACACAGAGCGGAAGACCTGCTGCCTTTATACTGCTTATAGAAGAGAGAAACTATCTTCTAAAACGAAGACTTAGAAGAGGGGGATAATGTTATAGACAGTAATAGTAAGGTAACTGCACCTAAGGAGCTAAAGGAACTGGTAACAACAGCCAATAAAGCCCTGGAATGGAAACGTATGTTCGAGCTGGAAAGAAAGAATTGTAAGTGAGCACGGGACGTGCTGGCACAGGCTAAGGCACAGGCCAAGAAGTAAGGACAAAGATACGGAATCATGCCAGTAAATTGGGAGCACCTACCCACATGATGAGGTAAGGCTTGGCAGCCAGAGGTGTTAGAGAATGCTAGAGGCTCTGACATCTCTAATAGCTTCTGGCAGTATCCAATATACTATTAACCGGGATACAATATACGCACGGAGGATCTACTATAAGTATAAGGCATTAGACAGTTTATGATTACTTTTGATTCTTTGTAGTTACTCTAAAATTAAGATTTGCACCTTAAGTGAAATAGTTTAATACTATTCTGTTAAATCTTAACTTACCGTATTACTTCTTTCTATTTTTACTAAGTTAACTAATTTCTACTAAGTCTAATAAGTTATCTGATCCGGAAGTAAAAGAACTAATTAACTATTACAACAATTAGTTAGACGACTTATTACTAGTATAATTTACGTTAGTAAGTTAGCAACTTATAATATATATATAACTATATATATAATAATTATAATAACTATAACTAGTTTAATAACTAATAAATAATATAATAGTTAATAATAAATAGAGTAAATAGTAGTAAAAAGTTTTTTAAAAACTATATTATAGTTAATTTAGTAATAAATAAATAATAGTAAATACTTTTTTTTATAAGCATATAAATAATTAAAAAAAATCTATTTTAATTTATAAATAGTTGTAAAATTTAAATATAAATTAATAATATTAAAAATATATTAAATAAGTTACTAGTTAAAATAAATTTTTTTTTTTTTTAATATTGTATGTAAATATAAACTAATTTTTAGAGTATTATATACTATTAAGTTAAAGTAAACTTAAATTACTAACTTAAATATAGTAAGTTGTTTATTTCTATTAAATATATATATATAAATTTTTTTATTAAAAAGCTTAAAAATATAGTGTTAGTTTAATTAAAAAATACTTAATAATATTTTACTTAATTTTAATAGTATTAACTTACTAAGCATTTATATTTTATTTTATTTATAGTTTACAAAATTTTTTTTTTCTATATTTATAAGTTTATTATAATAAACAAAACTTTTTTTAAGCTATTTTTCTTTTTACGTTTTTTAAGTTATAAATAATATTACTTTTAAAGCTTAGAAAATAAGGTACTTTTTAATAAAAACTAAAATTATTAAAATAAATGTACTTTAGTTGGCATTTAAAAACTATTTAATGTTTTTAAAGTTGGCTTTACTTAAAATATTATAAGTTATTTTTACTTAATAAACGACTAAGTATTACACGAAGCCTTAACATGCATCCCGCTCTTCTTAGTCAGCGGGATTACTATAGTGTATGGAATAAAGCAGAAGAATACCATTAATAGTGCCTTATGCTAATCTTGCCCTAGGCTTAGAGATCTATAAGACTTACTATCGATTTACTAGCCGGCGGAAGGAATTTGCGCCTTGTATAGAAAAATGAACGAGTTTGGGAGACTGGCCTTTTGTATGTTCTCTGCTGCTATTGTTGATAGCCTTGTTGGTAGGTAGGTGGGGAGGTTTCTTGAGCTGCACAAATGCTCAGACATAGATCTTAGCGTTCTAGACGCCGATCCGTATATATATAAACTACGCTAACCGAAACCGCCTTTGCTTAAGGAGATTTCAGAGCACCGAATGTAACGTTACGTCGAACTTTGTTACACCAATTCAAATCTTCTTGCCCAACCTTTCGCCCTAGAAATCCACAATCCAAGTGTAGTGATAGATAATAGCGCTACAAGGGCCTAGTACATCCAGAACTTATTAGACACAACAAATGACTCCTTCGTGCCACCCTGAGCGGGCTTGAAGTAAAAAAATGACGTACTGAAAATTGACTGTGAAGAGCAAGTAGTTCGATACGGGTCTTATATAGGTGTTAAAGCTAGGCGACTTACCGCGACAAAGGTAGCGGGCAAGAATGTTATAGTAACGACCGCGATCGCTTTCATCGCCGTGGTCTCCTTCCTAGCTTCTTCTCCGATCCGTACTTGGATGCTGCTATCGCGTTGAGCTGCAGTGCGGAAGGCCTAATAATTATTGTATTAGGTTGCAGGCCCCATAATAAGTAAACCTTTTGGAGTAGCTTAAAACCAGAGCAGGTTCTGGATAATCTCTAAATGCACACATATACCGAATTCGAAAATAACAAGGATTCTTTGGCACTAATATGTCTTTCCTTCAACTTACTAGCGTAATTTCATTCTGAATCCGCGCTTTGTTGGATTTCGGACCGCAATAGAAGGCCGTGCAGAAATCGCAGCTGAAATTAAAACCGATTATGGATTTTGTTCTAGCGGTTGCTGCCTTGGGTTGAGTAGTCTTGGTGTTCCTACTGAAGAGCGTTGATAGACTCCAATGCTACGGATAGCGTTTCACTGACATGAATTGCATGCCTTGCAATTTCGTGTAGTAAAGGATAATTGGGATCTTGTGGCCAAGTCTGAGATGGTTAGTTCATCAACGTTAGTGGAGTAATGACAGACTCACTGCCTCCACACTACAGATGTGATTTCTTAGTGACCAGACTGAGTCGTTGTATAGGGAAAGCAGTTCGTATATAACAATTCCAAAGACGGAATAGGGATCAGTAAGATCAGGATTGTCTATGCTAGATGGCAAGGCTGACTGAAAGGATACCTTCATGTGTTCAGGAAGATCGAAGCAGAGTAGTGCTGTGGAACGGGGTGGTGTCCAGTGGACAAAAATCCCATCTCATACTATTCCCAGCCATGCCTGATCGATCGTGGCCCACGTATTGGCGTGTTGAGGCTCGGAAGAGGTCTTATCTCCCAGCTAAATAGTGTCGTGTGAAGCTACTTTTAGGCCGTAGATCCTTGTGCGTTTACTTTACGATAAAGCGGGACCAATGATCTACATAGGAGTTAGGTATTTGAACAGAGTTTACATTTCTGCCATGAACTAGACATACTGTAGCATGTAAGATTTTGATTCTCGTCATGCATAGACTCGCAGCTGAAGAATCCATTCAATTCAAGATATACTCTGTTAAATAGGAATGGGGCAATTCTAAATCTCTCAAAAATACGAGCTCGAAGTACTTGCGGAGCTGTTTCTTTTGCCCTTGCAGACGTGAAGCTGCATTATCATCATTTCCCCGTTAACCTCTGAAGCTGGCATGGTGGCGGTCTCCCAAAACTCCCTACAGTCTGCCAGAGCTAGCAGGGAGAGCGGCCGACCCGCACCGGCCGTAGGATTGTCGAGGTGGAAGCGTTGGGGATGAATGAAGAAAGTGCATGTCGTGACTGGTCCTAGCGGCCATAACACCTAATTATGAAGAGATTCCCCGCGCCTTGGGGTCCTGGTCCAAGCTTTTTCATGGCCCCACCAGCGTCGTCCTTCCGGAGGCGGAACAATTCAAGGTCCGATGCCAGGAACTACGGGAGGGACGGAGCTCTGTGGAGGCTTGGCATCACCTCATTTGTTTACCAACCATTCCGGCCACCATACACATCCGAATCACAAGCAGATATGCCATTGCTCGAGCTCAACACCTCATATGATGACTGTGCTCATCTCTGGCCAACAAACTAAACGTCCTCTGGGAGTCCAGCACTGGGTGGAAGAAGTTAATAGGCACAGCAGTCAGCATCCTACACCGCCAGCATCTCAAACATCGTCCTGCGACTCCCGGAAACGACAAGGACTTGGGGAGTTGACATCATGCTCAGCATACAGCAAACAAAAAGACGACATGTCGTCCTCACATTCCGGGAGCCCGCGCAAACGGACCTGCGCAGCCGAGGGTGACGAATCCTGCCTGAGCAAAGCGCATCAGTAGTGTCTCCTACAGACCTCACGCATTGTACAAGATTCTCACAGCTCCTGCGCAGCCACAACTCGAGCCCAACATGTTCGATAAGTCCGGTGCGCGATCTTTTCAACGAACTGCGCCTATCCAGCCCAGCGATTCATTGTGTGCCTCCGGCAGGTATTCACCTTCCTGAAAATGCAGCAGCTTTACGGCGACATCTAACGGAGGGCTTTGGAGAGAAGGTTATCCCGATCGGACTCAAGGTGAGTAATGTAACGTAAATGAGACTCTGGCACTTCTGCGATGAGCTAATGTTTTAGTCCCTTATGCAGGCTTCTGACCCACATGGTACGGACGATATCCCCGCATTTACGTTTGACAAAGAAGACACTAGAACAGAGGATCAACTAAAAGCACTGTGGGAAGAGGTAGAAGATATTTCCAATGAGGCAAAGGAATGCGACGTGTACGGACAAGATGGGAATGCATGGTGTCTGCGAGTGATAGTGTGTTGCAGCTCAACCTTGCTAAGCTCCGGGGCTCTAACGCCTTCCTCGGCAACCACAGCTATCATCGTCGCTCCCCTCCCGCACGCCGAACGCTTCACCGCCGACGCCTTCATGTCCGACAACGCTGTCGTCTCCGCCTGGCCACAGGATGTCAAAGCCACGTTGACACGATCGCTATACTCGGATGTACTCCGATCGAACAACACGAGCGCCTCTTCGCATATATGCTGCGACCAGTCGACCCCGCCGATGCTGATGTTCATGCCGATAGTGAACATGTTGAAGCCGAAGCCGAAGCCGATGAATTGAAGGCACTCCTGAAGATTCGGAACGCGGCGCGCGAGTGCACGCAGGACAACACCCAAGCGCTATCATGAATCGCCGCAGACCTTTGGGGAGATACCATAGCGGCTAAGTCGCAAACTCAGTCTAGCAGCAGACCGTAAAACAGTACTTCTTACGAGTCGCGGAAGCATGTAGAGAGAATGATTGAGCTATAACCTTGCGGAAATAGAGTATTATTGATAGCACAGGTTAGATTTATTGTGGTAACGTCACCTCTATGTAGCAGCTAGAGTAGTGCTACAGGTGAACAAGTTCTAAGCTAAACTTTTAGTCGCAGCGGGAGTAGCATTTTGGAGACGAGGCCACTACTCGCAGCACCTACCACCTCGCTTACGCTCGGTGGTAGTCCCGGGCTCAATGCCACCCCCAGGCTCAAAGCAACAATTCTGTAGATTGTAACTTCTACATGTATTTTCTTAAGCAACGCAACAAAATAATTAATTCTTGGCAAGCACATGAGGTTTATAGGTAGCAAAAATAGTTATGTACAGAAATTTCTTGGCGAAATCTACGGTGTTGTAAAAGCTATTGAACTTTCTCGCTCCTTGGCTGGCTCTTGAGCAGCAGCAGCCTCCTTCTTCTTACCCGCATCTTCAATCCTTTTAGCGCGTGTAAGTCTTGCATCTCCTGCATAGACGACTCCTCCCTTCTGAATAACCCTTTTATCCTTTTTCTGGCGTTTATCTCGCTTCTTGGTGGCTGCATTAAGCCTTTTAAGATCCCTCTCGGTCACTATGCGCGCAGTCGCATTTACAACTCCACTCTTTGCGAGCTTCGTAACGCGATGCGTAAGAACGCCAAACTTACCAGTTTCTAAGTCAATCCTGTGGAGATAGTTCCTTGCATAATACTCAATTGCCTTAAGCGTGTAAGGCGTTGGCGGTGAAAATGCGGTAGAAACAGGTGCTCGAGGAGGAGTAGTTGGTTGATCAACAGTCTTCAACTTTGAGAGAACAACCTCAGGATTCAATGGCCAAAGGCCAGCTTTTCGCCAGGCTGATTGAATAGTTTGTTCCTTGAAGGCTTCCTTTCGAATATGCTTAATAGAGCAGAGGAATTCTACCTTGTTATAGTTGATACAGCCGTCGCGAGTCGCCAGCTCCACCCTCTGTTTATGATAGTGTTTTAATGGCTGGAACACTACAACGTCAAGAGGCTGTAAAATATGGCTGCAATGCGAAGGAAGGGCAACTGGAATTATACTTTTTTACCAGCAGTAGTCAACGAATTCGTACGTAAGGTAAGAACCGTAGCTGTCAAAAAGAAGGATGCGAAACTGGCCTTGCTGCCGCTGGGCCGAGAATTTGTCAAAATGCTGAATAAAATCAAGAGCCAGTTGATCGTTCGTGTAGCCAGAGTCAGAAACACCTAATAGAGTGTTGGGATCGAGATCGGTCTCCGCAACGTGTTGGAAAAGGATACTTTTGCCCTTAAGGATGCAAAGAGGTGGAATTGTTTCCCCAGCAGCATTAATAGTCTCTACCAGCGTAGTAAAGTCGCGATTCGTCTCCGAAGGACTTTCAGCGCTTTTGATAAGCTACATTGTAACCACATACCGGCTGCCTCCAACGCCTATTCGAAACCCGGTTTCATCAAAGTTCCATACATCCATTAGGTTAATCCCCAAACCCTTTGTGAGATTACCCCATTTCTGGAAGAAATCATTAAGAGCTTCTTGTTCCTATGAGACTACACGGTTTATATCCTTCGCCTTCTGCTTTATCTTCTTAATATGAGGATTGGCGTTAAGGTAGCGTGTAAAGAAGTCGCGGCCGAGAGGCTTGAGGATCGTGCCAGGTGGGGAGGTCAATATTCAAATCCGTTCAGCGGCGGCGCGCCACATAGAAATCAAGGGAGGCTGGCCAATTTCGTCAAGGCGCTTGATATACAATTCGAGAGCAGCCTTTTGGTCTTCTGTTAGCCGTTGGTTGGTCTTTGGGCGTGTACTTTTTGAAGCTTTGCCCTTGGCGCGTCTCCTCAGCTTGTGATAATCCACCTCAAAAAGACGCGACAACTCCCTAAGATTTCGGTGCTGATCAAGGGAATAGACTTTTAGGGCTTCGGCAATTCGTTCCTCTTCGGCTTTGTACTGTAAACTCATGGCTGCGTTGATGTAGAACGGTTGTAAATTAATTGTAGAGAGATTGTGGCATTGAGCCTGGTGGTGGCATTGAGCCCGGGACTACCACCGAGCGTAAGCGAGGTGGTAGGTGCTGCGAGTACAAGAGCTTGCCTCGTTTAAAGATTAAGTTTGTTTCGCCTGTTTAATTCGTCCTCTTAGAATGCCAAAACTTCTGACCTATCCTTTCGACCAATGATATCTCAATGGAGATAAACTAAGCACTAATCCTGATGCGGCGCCTTACCCAGATTTTAATAAGTGATGGGTGAATAACATAACTTTTATACTATCCGTATCCCTCGCATCGCAGCACACGCACCTACGTTTTCCCGTTCCCCTGGCTGTTTCTTGGCAATTGTTTCCCGCTCCCTATTCGCGTTAGGATTGGCCCAGATACAAAATCGAGACCACTCCTACAGAGGCGCTAAGACCGGCATCTAAAATTGGAATCAAATCTGAAGGTCAGCTGAAGATGATACTGTAAGCCTCATACCAGTTGCCTCCCTTCGATTTCCCCGATATCTTCATTCCCCTCCAAAAACATGCGTAACTTCGCAGCCCTCTGTTTAGTCATTGTGGCGACTGTTCGAGCGTCCTTGGAGCCCGAGGGACACACCACCGCGGTTCCAACAGAGACGCGACATTGGACTCCCAGAAAACCTTACGCGCAACCGGCTATATTCGAACAAAGACCACTAGTCAATCTTTCTTACGAATTCGCATTGGGGAAAATTTTTGAAAGGCAAAATAGTAGGCGATGATGCGACATCCTAATGATTTCATCCCGCTAACTGCCCATGTCAGTGCTTCAGTGCTCCTCGGCTTCAGGGCAGAACTATCCTTGCCTCGGAAACCAGTCATGTGTAGGTATTACGCTAGACTTTTAGGTCTGAGACTAAGACAACAAGTGCAACGGAATGCCAACACCAGCATGTTGCGATGCAGGGAAGCAGGTACGTAGCAGCTCATCCCAGCCCGTGCATCCCTAAGCTGATTGCCCACCTACAGTGCATGATGGCCAATGGCTCGCAAACATGCTGCCCTCTAGACGAAGGCTACATAACCTGCGGCGGCACAACCTGTGTTTGTAAGGCTCCTATCACGCCTCTAGCCCCCTGCTCTTGGCTCCTACCATTTGCTAACTCTGAATTAGGGGGATTTTGCTGTGAAGAGCCTGGAAGGGCCTGTGCCGGCCTCAGCCAGTGCTGCAAAAATGGCGGCTGTTGCGACTTGTACTCGGAAGAATGCTGCGGCGACGTTTGCTGTAGAGGCCAGAGCAAGTGCTGTGGGTCGGTGTGCTGCGAGCCTGGTTATGTATGTGAGTCGGAACAGCGGTGTGTTCCTAGTGCAACTTCCCAGGCAGCGACCACGGTAAGAGAGACTGTCGTTGCCACGAACGTCGCTGCTCATCGAATTGTTTCGTGGGGGAGTCTGGGAGGGGTAGCTATTGCATATGTAGCAATATCTATTTATGAGAGTTAACTCAATGTGTTATCAGACAGTTAGGCTTAAAGGGTACATTTCGTATGATACGAACTTTTAACGTTGCACAACATTCATCAGGTGACACCCTAGCGATTATTTAGATTAAAGTTGGGGGTCCATTTGTCTCTGGCAAAGAGTCAGCACTAGGGACGAGTGCCTTACTTCTCTTACCCTAATCTCACCACTTCGTGAAAGTGGCAAACTCTCCCTCTCTACAGCCTATCATCCTAGCGAGACGCTTTTTCACGGCTCATCATTCAAAGCTGCTAAAATATGTCCTATCTTACTCCGGCCACAGTAGCTTCAAAGGCATGTAATTTGTGCAAGAGTATCTTTATGAATGTTGATGTACCACAAGACAAGAGCTGGAAATGGGCAACACGCTGGGCAATGCCAGGAATGGTGGTATGGAGAAAGAATGCCCAGGAAGTCAACGAATCCATCCGCAACGGCTGCCCAGTATGCCACTCGTTCAAGAGAAGATTGAAACAGGATACCTTGCGATGGATCAGTATGATGAGAGCGGTGACATTCGCCTAGAGATTACGCCAGGCAGGGGTGGCAATGATTGCCCATGCGAGATATTTATCTATCCGGAAGATGGTGGAAAGCGTGGGCAGAACTGGTTATCGTACCAAATAGTAGCAGCTTCAGGTATGCATGCTTTACAATTCAAGATTATACGTTTGTTGTCAATTTACAGCCTAAATCGATAGAAGAAAACCCCGCCACTAAAGTCATAAGTGGAGAGCCCCTCCGGCCTTTCGCGCCGTCAGAGGCACACTTTCAAACGGTTAATGGGTGGTTGAGCAAATGCGACAGCAAACATAAACAATGTCAAATGCTCAATCCACCAAAATTGCCAACACGGGTCATTGATGTTTCCATTGACGAGAGTCAAGAGAACGTTCGCCTTGTGGCTAAGGATAGTGCAGCTCGATATGCTGCCCTGACATATTGCTGGGGAAAGTCAAACTTTACCGTTACGACTGATACTATAGAGGAGTGCATGAAACGACTACCAATCGCTAAAATGCCTCGAATCATTCAAGATGGCATTATTTGCACTAGGCGAATTGGTATCCAGTACCTTTGGGTTGATTCTCTCTGCATCTTACAGGACTCAGAGACGGATAAAGCATATGAGTTATCTCGCATGGCTGACTACTATCACAAGGCTTATTTGACAATCTCTGCGGCCCTTTCCTGTGATTCTAATGACGGATTTCTTTACGAGAGGGAGGCTGCATCCGCTGTCCCTCAATGGCCCATTCTTTACCTTCCTATCCGAAGTCATAACGGTGAAATAGGAACGGTTGGGCTGCTTCAATTTAGCGAAAGGAAACTCCGAGATCCTATTACCTCCCGTGGCTGGACCCTCCAGGAGCATTTACTTTCCCCTAGACTGCTGATATACGGGACTCTCGACGTTTATTGGTCTTGTTCGACGACAACGCTTCGGAAAGATAGCGAATTCGATCGCTTCCAGTGAATAGGATTTGCGGGTCGATTTTCCAAAGGAATTTTGTACGACGTGCAACGTATGCTGAGCTGTAACGACGACGGAACATCCGTAAAAGCGTTGGGTAACTTCAAAATGTGGAAAGAGATCGTGGAGGAATTCTCTTGCATGGCCCTCACAAATCCCCATGACAGGCTTCCTGCTCTCTCAGCCCTTGCAATGAAGTTTAACCAAGGCACTGAAGATATCTACATGGCGGGGATTTGGTCCCGTTGGCTTGTTCGGTCTCTGGCGTGGACAAGCACAGAACCCGAGAAATCCATCCGCCAGGATTGGGTAGCACCGTGTTGGTCTTGGGCATCTTTAGATGGTCGGGTTGAGTTTTTAATTGGTAGCGCTACTCATCGAGATGACAGCATAACAGAATTGGTGGAGGTGATTGAGTGTAGTACAATACCAAATTTCGACTCCACGCGGTACGGAGAGGTCCGTACAAGCAAACTTATCGTTAGAGGATTGGTCGAAACCGCTGTCTTTGTTTCAAATTCCGAGTCCAATGGCGCTTCTCAGATACGGATTCGCAACGAATATGATCTAGGGAGAATATGGTTTGACACATGCAGGGAAAATAAGACTATCAAGGAGCCTCTTTATATATTGGACCTCTTTACCCAGACAGGTTGGCATGCTGTCGGCCTGCTTCTTCAGGGTACTAAGCCAAAACTAAAGCGGATTGGTCTATATTGGGATTCGTCTAGTAAGGAAATATCTGGGGCAATGAAGACTGAGGAAGTTGAGCTACTTTGAAATTTCAGTATTTGCCACGCCATAGTCTCGCCGAGAGGCAGTCGAACACCTTTATCGTGCTAGCAGGGAGTATGGCCGACCCACACCGGCCACAGGGTTGTCGAGATAAACTGAATTGATGAGTGTGGGAGACGATGGTTGATTGAAAAACTGAGCTACATGTGGCGAAACCCCGGCTCTGGAGTATGATGGTTGTTCAGGACCATTTCCATAAATACTTCAGCCAACAGGTGCTGCGCCAAATGAGAGGGGTGCACCTTGCAGCATACTTTGGATTACTGAACACTCTTGGTACTTTACTGCAAGATGGGTACGACCTAAACCTGAAGGAGTCTATAGGATGGACTCCGCTATCTTATGCAGCAGAGAATGGGTACGAGGCGGTAGTCAAGCTGAACCTGGCTAATGATCGAATTAGCGTGGACTGTAAGGATTCATTTGTGGACAGACGCCACTGTTGTGGACGGCGAGGGGTGGGTACGAAGGGGTGGTGAGCCAGCTCCTTGCTAAGAAAGGTGTTAATGTGAACTGTAAGGACAAGGAGGGTCCTGTACCTCTGTCATGGGTTGCAAGGAACGGGCGTGATGGGGTAGTTAGATTACTACTTGCGAACGATAATGTCTAACCAGATACCATTGTTTTTAGCTCACACTGATCAGATACGAGCGGGTGGTTAGGCCGTCATTTGCGAACGACAAAGTCGACCCGGATACCAAGGACAACTACAGTTTGACACCGCTGTGGTGGGCAGCAACAGCGGATGGGCGTCAGATAGTTGCGAACCAGCTACTATCAGCCGACAGCGTTAACCCCAATTGTTGCGTGCGAGATTCTTGAATAGCACTACTGTTATCCACACCTCGGAAATACAAGCGCCGTAATGGTACTGGTGGGGGAGGTTGTACCGATGCATTTGGGGACTTTGGCGATGCTGTTACCTTAAGCAATCAAGCCCAGAGAAACATAATATGTATTGGAGACAGGATGTATTGTAACCAAATGCACTGGAGTGAAAGTCATGATCAACCTGATGATAATTGAGAGCTATCTAGGAGACATATATACATAAATGAGTGACTAGGTGGGTACGTAATCTGCTGACATAGTGATGGTCATTTGTTGAAGGCCTAAATGTGATGGAGGGCCTAAATGTGATGAAACGCCTAATTGTGATAGAGGCGCTATCTGGTGACATGTATGGGGAAAATATGATGAGGTAGCTAAGCTGGCCATTGTAAGGTTCGGGGTTCGCTGATCCGGACTAGGGATAGGACAGCGTGGCCTTAGGTGGAGGTGTGACGGAAGGATTGAAGTAGAGGTTTGATGAGTGTGGTAAATCGATATTATAATAGAATATACATACATACATCGGGACATGTTGAACTGGCTGATAGAAATACTAGGCCATATGTGGCGGAGCATAGCACTCGGAGAATGCTACTTGATTATGTGCAAATTAACCGTATTTACCGTTCAATAATGCTGCTTAATTGGTTGACTTGGTTTGGTAAAGCGACTGCCAAGAGATCTGCTGAAAGGGTATGGACCGTTACTTAGCGCTCTTGTGGTTACGGCAATGGCAAGACCGGGTGTCTGGTATCACATTGGATATCCAGTTCTCTGCCGATCAATCATGGGAATGTACGGCTCGATGCTTTTCGTTTTCGTCCACGCCATCGTTGGAGCTATCTGGTATGGTATCTGTTACCGAGCAACATCTATATAAGCCTTCCGAACCGCGACAGCAGAAGGGTGGGCCTTTTTGCTCGCTTACAGTATCCTATCATACTATGGAGTCAAATTTAATATCCACCTGCCTTCGATGCATTTTCGGCTATAAATGGAAGAACTAGAGTAATCCTGTCCCGGCGTCAACTGATGTGACTTTGAAGCAATTGATGTGCGTCTTCCTCGTTTGGCTGATGGAGTTGCCTTTCGTAAGTTCTCAAAAACCAAAATATATGATAATATACTGAGAGGCTTCAGTACTTCGTACATTCTCGCAAAATTCATTGCCTTTTGTTACCGAGCAGCCCCGTCGCTGATCCCCCTTGTCGATCCTTTTTTTCCCTGTTGATCCTTATATAGCTTACTAATTGCAATCAGAGCTCATTTGGCCAGTTATTTATGTAGAGTAGTTTGTTCGCTCACTCAATTGATCAAGATGCTTCTCAATTTCCCACCTGCTCGCTCGCACCTAGTTACCACCATCGACCAACAATCCGCTGCGGGAAAGAAGGCGGAAGCAGCAACAACTACCGGATGAGCTATCATTAACGTCATTAACGTCATTATGGGCACCATTTCGCCCATGCTGGTCAACCAGCCAGACTTGGTCTGCTACTGTAAGAAGCCTCGGATGCTGGGTGGTCGCAGGGAGCTTTGGTATTCATCAGCAAAGTGCTCATCTTCTTATTGGGACTGGCCGCTACAGGCTCGATCCAACCTGCCTATGGAATTGCATACTGGAACATGTGGGGTCTGAACAATTTTAGACCACAATTGAAACCCCGACCGCTTGGTTCAGTGTCTTCCTTGTCTCCTTTTCATATCTCGTCAGTGTGTTGGGTACGAACTTGGATGCAAACTCGATTCTATTCAGAGCCGACGTCAGAGCATTGTTCTCGTGGTATTTGACCGTCCACCGCGGACAGATTATTCGCGCGACTCTCGGTGCCGCGCTGGTCCCATGGAAGCTCATTGCCACCGCACAAATGCTTATCACGTTCCTAGGCAGTTACAATATTTTCATGGCTCCTCTCTGCGCTGTAAAACCTCTGGCTCCTGCCAGGTTTCACAGCTCACCGATTGCACACCATCATTGTCGGCTACTGCTTCACCCATAAAGGGAACATCCACGCTCCGTCTCTTTACCAGGGATCCAAAGCCGGCCTCTATTGGTTCATCGGCAGCGTCAATATACACGAAGCTTTCTCTTGGTGCGCCGGCACAGCAATGGGATTACCCAGTCTCGTTGCAACCTACAACCCCAAGCTTGTCCCCAAGCGGGCAAAGACATGTACAAAATGTGTTGGGATCTAATGTAAGCCAGCAAGGCGATTGATAAATAAGAGGATTGATTGTCCAAGTTAAGACTTCCAAGCTGTCATTTATCTCATAGATTGTAGACAAAGGCAATTACCGAGCTAACTGAGCGACTAGCCTCTGCACGGCTTACACCTAATCTTCATCATCACAGCAACCGTCTGTTTTGTCTGCATCGAGATCCGCAAGTCACAGGCCTATCCGTATGGATTTGAGGATGTGCCGGTGAAATGGGAGCACTTGTGTATGAAGATTGGGATGGATTCTTTTGACGGGGAGAGGGAGATCGATGCATATTCGCCGAGCGAAAGTGTGTCTAAGGTGGTAGGTATTCAGGTCGGAGAGAAGAAAGATGCAGTTTGAGGAAAATTGTACGCCCTGAAGAGAAGCTCGGTAAGGAATAAATTTCGCAATGATCTCTAAAGTTTGTATGTGAAGCGGCATGACTGAAAAATAGATGACTTGAAGCGTCTGCCAAGACACACAAGTTTTGGAAGGCACGGCTGTCCACTCTCACGCTTCAAAGAGTACACTTCGTCGGTAGCTTTCGACTTTTTTTACGTCCGGAGTAAGGAGAACCAATCCATTTACTTATTCACTTTAGACTGGCTATCTATACTACCCCCTTGAACAAAGTCGTTACAAAACGCTCGGGCGAAGGCCCTACAAGAATTCTTCGCACCTCAACATACTTCTACTTTTGCCTTCTCCATCATACCTGACTTCGGGCACTCCGCACTTCAACTTGGTCCTACGAAAACGTCTTCTCGATCTCACAGTGGAGCTGCAGATGGAAGTGATGAGCGTTTGAGATGCTTTATCGCTTTATAATCTCATTATCGCTTTCGATACGGTTAAGAATATTTGTTGAACTCAATTCTCTGCCATTATTTGGCGGATTATGTCCCAGTAGCCGCAGCAACTCAGCTACATCATTCGAACTATCCTCGCCCTGCGCCAGGGACTGGTTCAGCTGAACGACAAAGATCCAGAGTCGTTCTTCCAAGAGAACCTTGAGCTTACCACTTCTGCATTCCAGGTCGATTTCGTATCCCTCCCAACTCTGAAACTACTCCTGGCGCTGCTGGCGGGACATAGAGACTTTTAAGCATGTCTTTGTTCAATCAACTCTTCGGCTCCTTCAGCGACGTCTTCGCTCAAGTCAAAAACCAGCCGGTACGATCAACCAGTGTCTATGAGCAATGAGAAGTACACCCGGATATGTCGTGCACTACTACGTTTCCTTTTGTACACAAACCCTCGGTTGGCTGGACTAGCTCATGGTTGACTGAGACCGACCCGACGGCTTTCTTCACTCAATTTATGTTCATGGGAGATCGAGGAGATGGAAACGTTGCCGCCGCTCTTGCCTCGTCAAATACGAGCATCAGTCACTCAGTTTTTGATCTCCCCTTCCTTTCGTTTCAAGCCAGGTGGCCCACTGTTTCCGGATTGCGGCGGAGAGGCTTTATTGAGGTGATTCATTGTCTACAAGCAATCCTACCAGAGAATGGGAGCAAGTTAGTAACTGTTGCCAGAAAAGCGACCTTCTACTGGTCGGACATACAATCCGCCGGCTTGGCATTTCTTTGCTGTATATAGACTCTGCTTGCCCTCTAGATTTTCAGGTCCTTAATGCAATCTTGTACAGTCTCTCATCTCTGCAAGCGCCGATTCTGGTAACAGTAACGCTAACAAGCAAAGTGCTAACTTGGAATTCATGGACACAAGGCGCTTCATGCCTCATCCTCTCGAATTCTACGGCATGGAGTCCACCTACGGCGTGTAGGCTTCTATATCTAGGATAAAACTTGTCTAGACTCTTGGAACCTGCCACCCACCGGAAATGACGCATTCAATATTGCTCGTTCGCTGCTAGGCTCCGGCGAGGACTAGTAGCCGCTAGAGCTGTGTTATAAGGTGAAACAGCTTTCGATTTGACCGGAGTGAAGATGATGATTCGGCTCAGGACTTCACGCCGCCGCCGCACCTAGTTCTGTAACCGAGTGCAGGGAATCAATTCATGGAGGTCATATTTGGCAGTTGGAAGTACTCATAAAGATTGTCATAAGGATTGGATTGATTGAAAAACTAAGGATGACTATCCTACTTAAATAATGAGTGAGATGAGCTGGAATGAGGATTCCTATCCTCTTGATGTTGACAAGGGAGGATTTGCAATCTCCTGGTGGAATGAAAATAATAATGGAATGAAAACCCTTGCTCGGTTACATATAATGATGCAAGGTAGCAAGGTTGCCAATCGCAAATTGCGCCAACACTCCCTCTCAAGCTTGCGTACGATGCCTTTAGGGAGCTTTAATCATGCCTCTTCTTTGCTTTGTCTGGGTCAAGCCGGCAATGATTAATGAATCGAAGATGCAGTTCTGGACTGACAGCTTTAGTCAGGCTGTCTGCAATCATTTGACTGGTTGGCAGGTAGGGTGCGGTGATTCGTCTATTCTGCACCTACTCTCGTACGTAGTGGTACTGTACGTTAATATGCTTACTGTGCTTGTGGAATTCAGGGTTCTTACCCAGAGCTATAGCGCTTTTGTTGTCTGCATGAACCTTGATGGATTCATGATGAAGTCCCAATTCAGTAAGCAGTTGCCTGAGCCAGGTGGCTTCCTTGATGGCTTGACACATAGCTATGTATTCTGCTTCTGTAGTCGACAGAGCGACTGTCAACTGACGCTTTGAAGTCCAGCTAATAGGTCCTCCGTTCAGGGTAAAAATATAGGCTCCTGTTGAGCGTCTGGTTGCAGAATCTTCAGCAAAGCTGGCATCTGTATACCCAGCAATTTTGTCGTTGCTTTCTCCACCAAATATGATACAGTAATCGATCGTACTACGCAGGTAGAAGAAGATCCTTTTAAGTGCGTCCCAATGCTCGGGTCTAGAGTTATTTGTATGCTGTGCAAGAGATAAGACTACGAATACTATATCTAGCTAAGTAATAATCATGGCGTACATAATCAATCCTAGCTAGGCAGCAAATTCTTGTCTTGAAGCTTTAGTAGCGATGCTGTCAAATGGTTTAAGGCGTTAACCTATTACCATTAGCATTTTTACCCTGCGTCCATACTTGCTATACCTATATTTATTGAGGATCTTTTCAATGTATGCTCGCTGGCTGAGTGTAATTGTCTTTACATTACGGTCGCGCTTGATTTCCATTCTAAGGTAGTGCTTAATGCCTCCTAGGTTAATTATCTTAAATTCCTTGCTTAGCTGATTAATGACCTGCTTCATGGCTGGCTTTTTGCTGCCAATAAGCTTAACGTTGTTCACGTAGACTGTAATCGTGAGTCCCGTGCGGATAGTACCTTTGATAAACACGTTGTTGTCTGCCGTAAGTGGCCTGAATCTGATTTTAATAAGAAAGCTTGTAAGCCGTTTTGCCCACTCGCGTGCCGATTGTTTCAGTCCGTACAGGCCTTTCTTAACTCTATAG